>JASEVX010000073.1:600000-881746 GCA_031761405.1 Serripes groenlandicus
CGATTCCTGTGTTAACGCAGGTATGTTTAATGTTTTGTCACTTACTTAAAATATCATTTGAATGTTCATACGCATTACATCATTATTTCATATTAAGGGGACGACAGTGGTAAATTGTATTACAACTAAGGGACACTACTACTGCAGAACCGATTGTCAATGTCAAGGCTATCTTGGATTTCATATGGACAATTACAAAACGATAAGTTGAAATTGATAATGAGTCTTTTTTCCATGCATATACGACTTTCAGCTTACTGCAATACTTATTTTAATCATATCTAGTTCATGCATGTGATGAACACAATACGCGATTATTTTCGTTTCTGTAAACTAACGTTTAAATGACTTGGGTTAGCTTAAACACAGAAGTGGGTGGGGTACCAACATAAAATTGACACATGAATGTCAATGCTCAATATCTTTTCATTCTTGATTGCATAAATCATATTAATTTCTGTGTTTCATTTCATTGTCTTCTGATGAAATTAATTGTTTCGTTAATTGTTGATAATAACATGCATCATGCATGTAGTTAAAGCAAGGAGGAATTGGCCCATTGTCATATTTTGTTTAGTGAGCAAATTTGACAATGAGCAAATTCCCTGTGGTTCAAGCAAATATTATCATGTTTACTGCCATGCGACAATCATGAACCTGCAATATTCGTGAATTTAAATGTCGTGATCGACTAAACAATTAAACTTATGAATTTTGTTATGCTGTTTAACAGCAGGAACTTAAAAAATTTCCCTTGGAATGTCTCTGTGTTTAGAGTGTCATCATTGAGAGTGGGATATAATGGTTTGATCCATAATTCATTCGTATTATAGAAATATTGCATGGCTTCCAGTGTGACAGTACATATTGTCAACATGAGGAAAATACTGTTACCTGTCAGAGGTGAAGCATGTTATTATCAACAATATGTACTGTCACACTGGAAGCCATGCAATATTTATTTTATTATACCAAACAAAATTACTAAATTATTCAATTTATTTTATACCTTTGTAGGGGAGGTGACCATGGGTAGATCTACTACAAAATAACCCTCATGAATATACCGGTTTACAGTATATTGTTACATGACACGCGCGTCTAAACGTTGATGTTATTGTTTTCCAATATTTTAGACATGCATGCCATGTAACAGTATACTGTTAACTGGTCAAAAACGTACAGTAAGCATGAGACAGTAAGAAATTGCCCATGATGAGTATATGATAATTTAACATTACAAAGTCATGTGAGGTATAATAATCTTAATTATTGATGATTCAATCAATCTTTCTATAGATACTTGTTTTTCTTATACAGCACAGCGATATTTTGAAGTGTTATTTGAATAACTGATAGAAACAATTTAAAATTGTATTTAAAACAACTAACTAATCAATAAATATTTGATATCCCTTTAATTTCAGGTGCTAGTAGGGCTACGTTATTTAGCAAAAGGGGACTTTCTGTCAGAAGTTGCAGACCTTCACGGTATTAGTAGGTAAGCTAGTTAACCCTTTCCCACTTATATACACAGCTGCAGCAGACAACTTTTGGGCAATTCTTCCTATTGCCACAATGTTTTCACCAATAATACTTTCATTTATATATAAATATATATATTTATAATTTGTTTTAGCATATCTTTTCAAAGTCATCTGCTGCAGATTTGTTTTATTTGGAAAGGGTTAAACAGTTAAAGTAATTTACATCATGAAAATAATGCTATTTGATTAACTTTGGTTTTCGGTTTTAAATATTTGTATGTATTTTACATTTCTAAAGGGTTGTACATGTATTTTCTATATCGTATATGCAAAGTTTCTCTGCAAGTTCAGATCAATTCATTGTGAGCAATTGCCAGGAAGATTCAAAAGAAAAAGAAAATCCTTGCTGGTGAGGAAAATAACAAAACAAAATGAAAGATTAGCATAATAGCGATTAATTTTACCAAATAAAGAGCCAAATTCTTGTTCCCAAAATGCATAGGAAAAGAGAGAAAAAGGCCTGAAAGGTGAGACTATGTGAGTGATGTGAAGTCAAATGGAAATAGAGGTACATGTATAATCAAGTTAAAAAATAAAATGTAACAATTTCATTTCTTTTCAGGTCAAGTGCATGCATAATCATTGACAGTTTTGTATGTGCAGTAAATGATGTATTAGACAACATCAGGTAAATTTAGTTTTAAATATTGTTATATAAAGCAGCGCTTATTCTGGTTTTACAAAAATTCCCGCTTCCAGAACAACATTATTTATTGATTGTATTTATTGATTAAACAAGCACCTGCTCATTCAGTCATATAATTCAGTATAAATACATTCAAATGTTATGCACAAATTCAACATTACTGATTCAAATTTCGCTACTGCAAACTGAAACAGGAAACTCCCTATATATTAGATTATATTTTGTTAAGATGGATAGATACACTTTGAAAGATTGAAATAAACAAATGCTAAATAATGATACAAAATAAAAAAAATTTAACCACAGATTTCCAGATGGCAGGGGCATCATGATGATGAAGCAAGGCTTTTATAGAAAATGCAACATACCGAACATCATTGGTGCTATTGACTGCACATTAATCCCAATAGTTGCTCCTGCAGACAATGAGGAAACTTATGTATGCAGGAAAAACTACCATGCGATTAATGTGCAGGCAGTAGTGGACCATCAAACAAGGTATAATGAAAAAGTTACTTTATCATGAAATACATTGTTACAATTAACAACACCAGTGCATTTGCAATAAGTTATTTTATGAATGGGTGTAAGAAACATGAAACAATTGTCAATTGATTTTTAGCTTGACTCTTCGAAGAATATGAGAGCTATAATACTCACCCTGGCGTTGGCGTCACACCTTGGTTAAGGTTTTGCATGCAAGAACTTAAATACTAGATGTATTGCATTGAAACTTTCTACAACCCTACCCAACTATCACACCTATCTAGACTATTAATTTAGATAACTCTAGCCTGCATTTTATGGAAGTTATGGCCCTTTTTTACTTAGAAATTCTGGTTAAAGTTTTGCGTGCAACTAAATTAAGAGTCCATATCTCAGTATTTACTTGATGCATTGCATTGATTCTTTATACAACCCTATCCAACTATCACACTTATGTAGATTATTAAGTAAGATAACTCTATCCTACATTTTATGCAAGTTATGGCCCTTTTTTACTTAGAAATTCTGGTTAAAGTTTTGCATCCAACTACATTAAGAGTCTATTATCTCGGTAACTTAAATAAGCGGTGAAATAGTCGAGCGCGCTGTCCTTGGACAGCTCTTGTTAAGGTTTTAGGTTGACTACATTTAAATACGTAAAGCTATTAGTAGTTGCTGTCAATCTGTGACGTGTCTGTTCCTAGTTGTAACTTGTTTACTGATTGAGAAACAATGTTTTCACCTTTTTTCAGTCATATCACAGCGGCCAGTTGACCTACCCATGTGTTTGACGGCTTTCTCACACTTGTACTCTACACAACAGTCTTTCTAAGCAACTGGCTGACTTCTTTTCAATAAATACTTTTAGCTAGTTGGTTGAACCCAAATGACGCTTCTTGCATAGTTTCTTTTTTCTTGGTAGGTCAACTTCACATTTTTAATTTCACATTTTTTACACACATTTTTCTTTTATCTTTTATACTTGCATTGATAATAACAATTGTTTTCCCTTATAAACCTTTATAAGTTGATGTTTGATTATAATTACACTGTCGCATGAGAAAGCTTTCATATTTTAATTATTTAAACAAAATTGTTTTTCCATGATCATTAGGTACCGATTAAGAAATTGCGAGATATAACCGGAATGAATCGGAGTTTCTCGATTTCTTAATTGAATACAGTGCCATATTAATCAATATAATCAAAATATATTTTAACCTTTAACCATAATTTTGTATTCGCATGGATTTTTAACTTTGGTTAAAGAATCTTAATGAAGACAGAATTGATATATATCTATATATCTTCATACCTTTAAACCAGAGTTATCAAAAATAGAGGCATCATGAGTTGAGCCAGGCCATCGAACAACGGCATCAATGAACCTATTCAAAGGAAAAATGAAAGTAAATTAACTCTTCAATGTACAATAATCACATCAAACTTAATGTCTTGCCATGGCCCTCTTTGACTATCAATGCAAGTATAAAAGATAAAAGAAAAATGTGTGTAAAAAATGTGAAATTAAAAATGTGAAGTTGACCTACCAAGAAAAAAGAAACTATGCAAGAAGCGTCATTTGGGTTCAACCAACTAGCTGGATTATGGCCCTTGAAATGGTCAAAATTGCTATAAAAGAGCTTGTTAACACGACACAGTCTTCACTTTTGATTGTATCTCAACTAAACTTATACAGTAGTTAGATATCCATGAGAGCTCAGTTCCTTTCGTAAACTCTATTTACTATCTGATTGATGAGAGCTTGGTTCCTTTTGAAAACCAGCCAGATCCGGCAAGACTGGATTATGGCCCATGAAATTGTAAAAATTGCTATAATACATCTTGTGAACACAAAAGAGCCTCCATTTACTATCCGATCTTCACCATACATACATGCTCTGGATTGAAAATGAGCAAAGAACCATACCAGTAGAGCATAGGCCCTCATGGGCCTCTTGTTTTTGTTAATGTTTAATACATACACTCAGCACATGTTTAATGTGATATGAGGTAATTATTATACAGTAACATGTTTACATATAAAGTGAATACCAGGCTGTATACAGGTTTATATGGAGAGAGAAAAAAAGTGGGAGAGAGAGACAAAAGAACAAAACAAAAATACAAACATATAAAATAATAACAGCCCTTCTCCTGCTGCCATAAGCTGGTGAAATGTCACTCTTAAGGTTAAGTTGGTATTATATTTTGCTACATTATCAGGTTTTTTTTAGAACCGTATTGAGCAATGTGTGTCATGATCAGACTACATGAATAAGCAGACTGATCCTGTGTTCCCTTTCTTGTTTTAAGTGATGTTTATAGCAGGAGAGGGAGTTATTAACACAATAAAACATTGTGAGGGTGGGTGGGGGAGGAGTCCATTAATATTAAATTCAGAAATTGTTAGGATTCAAATATTTTAATTTAATATTACACTCCTCAACACATCCCGAGAAATAGGATTTCTTCAACTTTTGGTCCAATCTTAAATACTGTTATAATAGGCCCATAAAATTATATACGATGTCTGTAGCACAGCAGGTCATGATTTCTTACTCAAGCAAACTAGGGTCATTGCTGGTTTAACCTGAGTAACTGTGTTAAATAACTGTGTTTATATCCGAAGAGATATCTTTCATTATTTTTCTGGTAGAAATACAACAAAATGTTCTAGTATCAATATATTTGTAATATTTGTAATTAAAATATATACATTCTTAATTAGAGTAGATTTACTCAATTGTAATCAAATAAAATATTTGTCTGAAACAACAACCTATGCATTGATAAATTTATACTATAAATGCTTGGTTATAGATACATTGTAATAGTCCTTCATGATACAGATGACTTTTTATACCTTTGCTGCAAACAAATTTTGAAATAACTAAAAATAGATGAAATTGCTTATAACGATCACTTTCTCCTTTTTTCCAAAAACTTCATCTAGCAAAAGCAACTTAGCAATTATCAACCAGAAATCAACCTGCATATACAGGAAGTTCAATATGACATCTTTTAATTATTTTCAGAGTATTTCAATTAACTTCTTACAGATATTGTTCATTTGGATCAAATTACTCAAATGCATTGGCAGGTATTTATACAAAGCAGACGAATTTTTGTTAAAAAATGTTTAAAAAGGTATTGGGTGAACTTTTGAAGATTCAGAGATGGATTTTGCTGTATTTGCTGATACACCCAAGTTTTGATATTATTCTGGAGAAAGGAGAGAAATAATTTCAACTCTACTAAAAGTGTCCCTTTATAGTCTTCTACGAAATAGATCTTTCAGTTCATATTTTTCAAAGCAGACGACTCTAAATAATAGTTGAAGAAATTGCATGTATGACTTTTAAGCCTATGCAGCAGAATTTTTTTGAAATCACTATTGGAAAAGGAAAGAAATTTCTCTCCACACAACATAGTTTACTCTTTCAAACATACGCTTTAACCCTTCCCTTATAGTTATACAACAAATCTGCAGCAGACCGGTTTGAAAATATATGTTGACAATTGCAGCAAAACTCTAAATAGGAACGTATAACTATTGAATATATTTGAAAACTTCGTGGCATCATGAGCAACTCTACTTTTTATCTCAATGTTTTCAAAGTCATCTGCATCAGTATCTTAAATGGTCACAAATAGAGGGCGGTCATACTAAAATTCAAACGGATAGGGTTAGCAGTTACATTGAAGTTAGGAAGCATCAATTCAACTTTAATAACTTTCGTTTTTCGCCCAGGTATATTTCAGATTCATTGTATGTAACATATATATATAGGTGTTTATTGTGTTCAACATTGCTGTCATATAAACGGTATCTACCAGCATTTCATTCTGCATCCAAGCAGACGCAGGGGTTTATTTATAAGTTTCGGGATTCTAAGTCCTCTAGAAACAATCTCACCCATAATAATTTGCCAACTTAATGATGTTTTCCACAACATGTACAGACCAAAAGGCGTGGTCTAAATATATTATGCATCAAAAACAGTCAGAAATGCTGTTGCAATTTAAACATACAAATATTTTTTGAAAATAAAGCTTAAAATGGGGATTTTCAGATGTAGTGGTAGAGCTTATATACAGTTTACGAATGCATGTGAGAAATACCTTACAGACTAAGAATTGATTCCAAATTTGTCTTAACCATAATACATAGTAAGCAATTAAACTAAGAATACTTAGCTAATTTAAAAAATTTAACTTCATAAAATGATTGTATTACAAGAAATTATAACAATCCATTTTTTTTTTAAATAAACAGAAGAAATTCTTTAAAAAGGTTCAGCAATGACATTATTGTTTCAATTCTTTCATTTACATTAAGAGTATAAGTTTCCTATCCTATAATAAAATGCTTATGTTTTTGCCTCAAATGTGTTTATCTTATGAACGTCTCATTCTACTCTTACACTATGTTACATATACCTTATGTATATCTCTTACCCGTAATGACTTAGGTTCTTACTATTTTCTTTACATTAAAATCACATTCTTACCAAAATGTCTTTAAGTAACATGACATAAAATGTGTCTGCCAGTGGAAAAGGGTTAATATGTGAACGCAAATCTATTTAACTATTTCCCACTTGCAAACCAATGTTGAGGTGTGTGCAGTAGATTAGTTACACAAGAATATTTGCTCAATTCTATTCAATAATTACTCTTATATTAATGGAAATTTTCCATATTTTTGCCAAGGTGTTTTCAAAGTCATCTGCTGCAAATTTGATGTGTATGGTAAAGCAATACTTAAAACAAACATGTTATGACTTCGTAGGCTGAACAAATTGTGCTGAAATCATATATCCAATTTAACCCTTTCCCTCATATAGATGCTTTTTGATGCCTCTGCAGCAGACAGGTTTTATGAAAACATAGTGATCAAAGAAGAAATTGCACAAAACGAGCAATTTCTGCTTTTGCCACAATGTTTTCCACTTTGAGTTATTCAACTATAGAGATTTTCTATTTTTTGACAAAATATGTTTAAATGCGTCTGCTGCAAAATTGTCGTATGAGGGAAATGGTTAAACAAATAATGGTCATAATGTAAACAAAATCTATTACATTTTATAAAGTCATCTTTACTTGTTTAAAAGTGTTAATCAAAGGCTTCTAAAAGAAACAGCAATCACAAATATGACTTCGCTTTTATATTACACTGAATGCAATGATAAAGCTAAAATTTAGACTTTTTCTGGGGACAAGTGGAGGAGTGATTAAGGCCACTGGTACATAATATAACAAGACATGGAAATTCCATGAAACCAGGTTTTCTATAATGGAAGGTGTTTGTTTATGAATTTACAGATCTGTCAAATCTTTCTGTTAATAGTTAATCAAAGCTAGTAATTCAAGTAACAGGGAATATTTCTATTGATGAATAATCATAATTACTTTGTCAATTAAATACATCACAATTTTATCTAACAAATATCAGTTCAATACAGTCAATCGTGTGTTGATAGCCTCATTTATTAAGAACATATAATAGATAACAGATATTAAGCAACCTTTTGTTGTAAGCAGCCACATTTTAGGATCCCTAATGCCAGGTTGATAACCAGTGATCTGCCTTAACCCTTTACTTGATAGTAACGCGTTTATGCCTTTACAAACAGACTAGATCCAGGGCCCGAGGTTATGAAACTTACTCAATTTGAGCATGTAATAGAAATATTGTTGTTGAAGTTAGATGCTTGAGTTACAAGTTTATGAAATATGCTCATTGCAAAATAGGGTGAAATTACAAACCAACGATGAGAATAAAATCCATTTGGAGTTTATCGCCATGGTTACGAAGCATTTTTAGTTTGAGCATGATGCTAAAGTTGAGCATGATGCTCAAACTAAAAAAGCTCGGTTAGCTTGAGGACAAAGTTTGGGGGAAAAAAAATATCTACTTTTAGTTTGTAACTGAAATCTACTTTGCAACGAGCCAATTTCCTAGCCTTGTAATCTAAGTGTGTAACTACAATAGTAATAATTATGTTAACATGCTCAAATTGAGTAAGTTTCATGACCTCGGACCCAGATCAGACGTTGTGCATATGACATAGCGTCTTGATATGGTGTATATCTGTTCCAAGCTATTTGAAAATATCTCTATGGATGAAAAAGTTATTGTCCGGACAAGAAAAGTTCAACTGATGTCTATTTGTTGTCACTGTGACCTTGACCTTGAAGCTACAGACAAAAGTTTTTCATGTGACACATTATATTGATATAGTTCATATTTGTGCCAAGTTATTTGAAAATATCTCTATGCATGGCAAAGTTATGGTCCGGACAAGGAAAGTTGACGCCCGCCAAACTGCCCACCCACCCGCCCGCCGACTTCGCCAAACTAATAACCAGATTTTTCCTTCGGAAAACCTGGTTAAAAAATACATATATAGTTTTGCCCAGACAAAAAACAATTATTTCAAATATATTGGCCACTGGCCTCTAATATTATAAAGAAGTTGTCATATGTTCCTTTTGGTTATGATTAAAAATTGTATGAAAACACAATTAAAGTCAATTGTTTTTACAGGTGTTTGCACAAAACTGGTGGCTGTTTGGCTATGAAGCCAGATAAGTGTTGTAGAATAATCATGGCCTGCATGAAGCTACATAACCTCTGTTATGAGTTGGGTGAACCTGCACCAGAGGAAGTGGTGGATGATGATGAAGCTGCAGACGATGAAAATTTTATACAGGATGCAGGAGCCCAAGCCTATAGAAGGCACATTGTTAACCATTTCATGCCCCGTCAACAAAATTAACATGAACTTTAACTTTGTGAAAATATTAAATAAATTAGCCGTACCGTGACAAAACCAACATTATGGCCTCTTCGTTATCAAAAATGTTTCCACCTAGATCAGCGTGCACAGTGCGCACAGACTGATCCGGGCTGACACATTCCTTCTCAGGGGGATAGAGGTATAGAGTAAGGATTCATGAAACAAAATCAACTGGAGCTGAAAAAAGTGTCTATTGGGCTAAGTCTGCGGGGCATGTTTAGGCTGATCTGGGTTCATAGTTTACACAGAGTCCACAATGTTGGTTTTGTTGCGGGACGGCTCCGCTCATATCAGTAAATATTTGTATTTTCATCAATTGATTGACTTGGGGTTTAATGCCATTTTCAACAATTGTTCAGTCATATCACAGAGACCAGTTCACCTACTCATGCGTTTCCTGGTTTTCCCGAACCAGTACACCACAGAACATACTTTCCAAGCAACTGGCTATTTTTCCACATAGACTGTTAAACAGCCCATTGGTGAATGACGCAGGTCACAGTGACTTTTGTCAAATGTCAAAAAGAATGTTGGCCGAAATGGGATTCAAACTCGCAACCCCTGGATTGACAGCCGTATTTTCATCAAAGAAACTGTTGGGCTTTTCCTCTCACCATATTTATTTGTATAAAAAATAAGAATTTGATGAGTATACAAGTATGTCAAATAATTGAAACCGTTATGCAAAGGTAAATATCTTGTCAATACCCAAACTGCTTTAGAAATTTGTTTTTATTGTTCTCAATTTTTAAATTACTTGTATATCAAGAAAATATGTGACATGAAAACGAAAAATCATGGTTTTCAAACTTAATCCTTTCTTATGTAAGAATAATTTCAATCCCTCGACAATAAACAACAGTGTTGCATAATGAGCATTTTTATGATTTTCTACTAAGTTTTAACTTGTAGTCCACTATAGAATTTTTTTAAAACATTTGTATAAACCGGCTGCTGCATAACAGTTAAATCTTAAGAATTGGAAATGCATGACTAATTTTAATTGGAAAGCATTGTGAGAAGAAGTATAATTACACTTTGTCAACAATTTGACCTTTTATCCCAATGTTTTCACAAAAAAAAAGGAACAAGAGAGGAGGCATAAAATATTGTTGGAATATAGGTCATATCAGTTAAAAAAAATTATACATCACTAGGCCAAATGAAGTAAAATCTTGTTAATACTGAAGGTTTCATTCAGAATAAATGTCTTTATGTGTTTTGCATTGCAGTACATTGTATAATTAATGTGAGCGAACTAGGGCCATCATGGCCCTTTTGTTTATAAAGATATATTTTCCTTTATCTGTCTGACTATCATCAGTATTTGTAATTATATAAATATTGCATGGCTTCCAGTGTGACAGTACATATTGTCAACATGAACAGAATGTTCACAATATGTACTGTCACACTGGAAGCCATGTAATATTTATTTTATTATACCAAACAAAATTACAAGTGTATTAAATTTATTATGTACCTTAATAGGGGAGGTGAACATGGGCAATTTCTTACTGTATCATGCTAACAGTACGTTTTCGACCAGTTAACAGTATACTGTTACATGGCACGCACCTCTTGAAGGTGACGTTATTGTTCGAAAGGAAGTCATGCACGTGAATAACATTTTAACATTCACAACATTTTAACGCGCGTGCCATGTAACAGTATACTGTTAACCGGTCAAAAACTTACTGTTGGCATGAGACAGTAATAAATTGCCCATGATGAGTATATGAGAATTTAACAATACAAAGTCACATGAGGTATAATAAAATCATAAGCTGTCTTCTTTTTGTGTACTGTTGACTTTAACTGAAAAGACAAATAAGGCTTAATTATTTAAGATTTACATTCAAAGAAATTAACAGACAAACTAACATTCATCAACTTCAGATGCAATGAAATCATTTTTTGGAAACAACATAAATTGCTCAATTTTTCAAATCATAGCATGTAAACCATTTCACACTTACAACAAATCTGCATCAGATTACTGAAAATGTCAAAGTAAACTTTTAAATAATATGAACATAGGAAGTTTTAAGTATGGACAACTTTGGAAACATGGTGGCAAATTGAACATTATTCATCATAAACAATTTATCCTTTTGTCACAATGTTTTCAAACTTACTGCATATATGAAATGGTTAAAATATATAATGAATGAACAGGCTCTGTTTTAGGTTAACTAATGTTACTGTTTATTCTGGTATGGTTAAGCAGACAATTACAAGAAGTATACTATTAGGTAAATGGCTATAAAATTACTTTTTGTATTTGTTTTTCTGATAATGTAGGTATAATAATATTTTTTTTTTTATCAAAATATACCAACATTTCACCATCACAAACTGTTTAATTTTTGAAGACTGATTTTTGTATATTTTCCAGCTTGTATGTTTGTGCATTGTGCATTAAACTAGAGGCCACATTTTTAGAATGTTTGTGTTAATGTTATCTAGGTCATGTTCGAATATGGATCATATTCATTAAAGTAAATAAACTGTCTATGATTTTGTTTAATAATATAGTATACTTACTGCTCATTCAATGTTCTCAGAAATTCAGAGACGTACGATGTCTCTGAATTTCTGAGTTTTTCACAGGCCAATTTATAGAAAACCTCCTGCTCCTCCAATGTTTTCCTCTTTTGAATGAGGGTTTTCCTACGCTCTTGGCTTGTTATTGTTTCTTCTTGAAAATATTTTAATTGGGCCCATTCCAAATCCGTTTTCCTTAAATGAAATGACTTTACTTCAGTAATAGCATATTGTTCTACATAAAAGTACAAGGTCTCCTTTGAAGCTTAAATTTCATCTGACACCCTTTTCTGATATTGCCTGGCAGCCAACTTTTTTCAATCAATCCAGATGGCTTGAAAACATTCTGTACAGGGTTTTTATGAACATTTCTGCTAAATTATCTTGAAATAATACAAGACCTTTAATGAGACAAGAGTTATAAAGTTTTATAATGTTGATCCATTTCTGAACACACCTTAACATCATGTTTTTCAACCAATACATGTGGCTTGAAAAAATTGTAGAGGGTCACTCGGTGAAGATATTGTGATACTGACAGCATATAAGATACCTCTGCGGTGAACTTATTTTGTTGCATTATCTAGTAAAAGCAAACATCAGTTCACAATATGGGGATAATTAACATAAACCTGTTCATAGGCTTCACTATAAAATCATACCATTTTTTCAAAATAAACAAAGTATGTTTCATTTAAATAATGAATATTTACCTTCTCTTATTTGTTGGTATTGTTTCTTGTGTTGTATCCAAATTAAGATCTGTTTTCACCTGTTTGTAGTAAATGTTTAAATTTTAGCATTTTGGAGACAAAATTAAATAAGGAAGTTGTGTTCAATATTCGTTCACTATGTTTATGTCCTAACTATGTGAATGTTTCATTTAGTAGATACATGTTATAATAAGTAAAAAATTATTAAAATGACAAAAAATTGAGATATATCATAATTTATCCATTGGCAACAGTAGAAGATTTCAGCTGCCTGTTAACATTTTGTGGATGCATTTTGACGCATCTGTATCAGACGTTCTTGAAAACAATGTGACAAATTAATGAATGACCAATTATACTTTCATTTATAAATTGATATTTACATTAAGGATACACAGATGTAGATTGGTTGTATGTGGAAATTTGTAAAGAATGATACTCACAAGGGTTAGTAGACACATGAACATTCAATGTACGTAATGTCTGTCATAACTGTTTGTTATCTGTTTTCAATTGCAAGATTAACTTTCCATATGGCAATGCTTAATTAAATGTGATAAAATTGATTTACCTCTACAATTACATTCTTTGGATGAACTAAAATTTCATCCCCAAACACCGTTTCTGTGTTGACTTCATCGTCATCCTTTATTGTAACTAAATAAATGAAAATTGTTTTGATATTTCTTAATTTAACAAATTTAATTGAATTAACAACAAATAACATTGCTTTATATCCTGATTAACTGACTATTTCAAATATTAAACTGATCAATTGTTATTTCATTTTTAAACAGTTGTCTTATATTTGTCTGCATATTAACAAATTTGTCTGCAGAAGATCTGTTGTTTGTGGCAAAGTGTGATCAACTTATAAATTAGGTTGATGGATTTATTAGTTATTCATGGTATTTAACTGCATTTTCTTCAAAACAATTATCCTTATGCCATTTCTTTTTTTTTATACTAACACCACTATCCTTAGTGCCAAGGAGGGAAAGGCATTTATAGCTCGACTTTTCGAAGAATATGAGAGCTATTACAGTCACTTGTGCGTTGGCGTAGGCGTTGCAACTGTGGTTAAAGTTTTGCATGCAAGGTATTTTCATGGATATATCTCAGTAACCACTAATGATATTGACTTGAAACTTCATTCATGTCTTCAGGGGTGTTAGACAGTCAAGTAAGATAACACTTGTATGAATTTAGTACAAATTATGGCCCTTGTTTGACTTTGACAATTTATTTAAAGTTTTGCATTCATGGTTCTATCATGCACATATCTGAGGGATTGATTTAAAACTTCAATATAACATTATCAAACAATCAGATTAGGTAACTCCTGAGTGAATTTATTATAAATTATGGCCCTTTTTGAAGTTAGAAATTTGGTTTAAAGTTTTGCATGCAAGGCCTTTTCTCACAAAGCAGCCCATTGCTTGGGAAGATTGTTGTGTCGAGTACTGGTGTGAGAAAACCAGGAAATGCATGAGTAGGTGAACTGGTCGCTGTGATGTAACTGAGAAATTGTTAAAAACGGTGTTAAACCCCAATCAATCAATCGATTTTCTCACAAACATCTAGCAGATGCTATTCAAACAAGTCTTATCCAACTTGATTTATAGTACTATACTATCAAGCCTCTATCTCAGTAGCAACTGTTGTCTATAGTATCAAACGGCCAAATAGTCGAACATGCTGTCTTGCGGACAGCTCTTGTTAAATCTTATAATTATAATTTTTAACATGTTCAAAAGTCATATGCAATCACTTACCTATCTTCTGCTTTCCCTGGAAACTGTCCATTCCACCAGATACACCTTCTATAGTCACTATTGGTATAGCATTTATGATCTGGAAAAACAAATCAATCCTTAATGCACACGTTTACTTCACATTACATGTCTGGGTGCTGAAAACAGTGTAGAAAATTGCTGAAATTGCTTGTTACCTTTTCAACTAGAATGTTGCCAAGTGTGTATGAAAATGTTCTTATATTTTGTAGCAGTTGCTATTTTTTGCTTATTCATTATCTCTTTGTGTTTTCAAAGCAGACAACACAAACATTATAAGATAACTTAAACCATACACATATCTGCATTAGATGACTTTGAAAGTGTTATTTTAGAATACAGTTGAAAACATTGTGTTAAACATAGAAATAGCTCATGTTATTGAAACATATGCAGCATACAAATCTTGAATCATTTTTTAAAACAGAATAATTAAAAAAAGAAATATGATTAATTACTCATTCTACAATTTTACTCTCGATTATGTTCACTGATTTTACTTACATGTATTGTAGACATTCTTTTTGTCTTTGTTGTATGTGATATAGGGTTAAAAAATGTTTACATTTTCATCTTGTAACAGTGTTCATAATTGATTTCCTTATGTAAAAGTAATTGAAAATAAATGTTCAAAAAAAGAAAGTCTTAATGATTTTATTATTATTTTACAACCATTCATTCCCTATCCAGTGTTATATATAATTTGTTTTTCATTTTAATGAGAAGAAGTTATTAACATGCAAAGTGTATAAGCTCATGTTAATAATATACGTCATTACCTTATCCTCCCAGTCCTTCAAATCTTCTTCCTGTGAACCTCCACCAGTCGCCCGCATTCTACGCCTTCTCTCTTGCTCCTTCTTTTTTGTAGAACTCTGAAGAAAATATAAAGCTTTGGAAAAAGTGACCATTGAGATTTCATTAAAAGCATCCGAATAAGTCAATACAAGTATTGAACAAGTGGAACTTGTGTTAAAAATTATCAAACAGCTGATTAACAAGAAATCAGCAGAAGCATCTGCAGCAGACAACTTTGAAAAACATTGTGGCAAAAGAAGAAATTGCTCAATAGGAGTAATTAATGACTGTCACAAATGTTTAAACTCTTTAATAATTAAACTCTCATTAATGGCGTTTTTCACATATTTGTATAAATGTTTTCAAGATCGTCTCCTGCAGTCATATTGTATGTGGTAAAGGGTTTAAATAGTGTCTGTATTGGTGAATAGATTTTATTCAGTGTTTATTGGGTAAAATGGCTAGTATATAATTAATGGTATCATCAATAACAAACCTTTAAATCCTTCCACTTTTTTTGCACCTCGTCACTGGTTCTGACATTTGTCGAGGTACTGTTAATTCTGAATTTGAAAGAAATAGGTGTATGAAGCATTTAAATGAAATATTCATCCATAAACATAATGAAAACAAATACAAGCAGAACATTTTAGCTATTTCTCCTTTTTTCAGAATGTTTTTAAAAAAAGTCGTCTTCTGCAGATACATTAGAAAGTATATGGGGGAAAACGTTAAGCAATGAAAAGGTTTAATCCAAGATCATTAAAAAAAATATGGATAAAATTAAAATATGAAAAGAAAAAATATGGATTGGGTGCGAGTCGAACCCACGGACTGACCGGAATAAGGAATTACAGTTCCATATGCTTATCCAATACGCTATGATTTCACATGTCCAATGTAGTTTCCAATAAGGTATAATACCCATTTAAATAACGAATATAGATTAATGAGCGACATGTAATACGCAGTATTCCCGTTTAGAAACATGTTTTCAGAGTTGTTTAGTTATGAATTGTTTTATTTGAAAGTGTAATCGAGTATCACCACGAAGGCCTATGACATTTAGATAAAAGCTAATTTTAGAATTATGCAATGCAAATTTTACTTCGAAATGACAGTCATGAACGATTAACGTGTTGTTCCTTACTTTTCTGCTATATCCGCCCACAACGCTTCTCTCTTCGATGCAGTGTGGTTATGATCAAACTTACCGAAGAGTGCACCGTAATTTACGGTACACTCTTCGGCAAGGCACTCAATCTCAACACTGACCCAGTTCGCTTTACGTTTTGTTGACATTTTTATGTTGTAAACAAACAGACGACAGAATCAAATCGATACAAACCGAGTTGTCCGGATGAATTCTTACAGAGCTGGCGTAATGCGCAACTACGGCTGTATGTTAAAAACTTACGACTTTTAAAATCTTAGCTGCGACTTTGAAGTTACGACCTCGTTGATAAAACGGTCTTAAGACCGGGTCGTAACTTCAAAACTTACGACAATCGTAGCTAAGATCCGACTTTTTTGATAAAACGGGCCCCAGGGGCCCGTTTTATCAACGGTCGTAACTCGGTCTTAACTAAGATTGTCGTAAGTTTGGACGTAAGTCCGGAGTTACGTCCGATTACCGTTTTATCAAACAATCGTAGCTAAGATAGTCGCAAGTTTCGGGTCAAAAGTTACGACTGCTCGGAGGCAGTCTTAAGTCGGTGAAAAGTCGCAAATATGGCGGCGATCAGAAAAAAATCCGTCGACTCAAAACTATTTTCGTCTCGTCTGAATTGCCAGAGACAATCATGGTGTTTTTATGTGGTGCCGTGGTGTTCTCTCGACATACAAATCCGAGTCGAAGTATTTCAAGGATCGAAAACCCCCTTGGATAGTCAAAAGACGACGACATTCGACCAACTACCAGCAGCCACACACATGTCATCTGAGAATTGTTTTTAAATGTACGTATACTCTATAGTATGTTGAAATAAAATCCCAAATTTAATAACTTGCGTATAGGTTGGGTTTAGAACATATCTAGGTCAAATTATCTAAGGGACGGTACTCTCAGTTTACAGTTCTTGGCCGGTCAAATATCGAGTTCAAAAACGCTAATGCTGCGAGAAGATCATTATTAACTACAGATAAGTTTGATTGATTTCTGTAGGATTCTTTAATAGTATGAAATCATCAATTAGTCTTTGTTCATTTTAACATGCTTAATTTGTTTAAAAGCCACGGGTATGTTGTGTTTAGGAAACTATACGATCCGTACCCAAGATTGAACGTACCGAATGTCTCATGAGTAAGACTGTTCATATTAATTCAATTATTCATGGCATACTACAAATGTCACGAATAAAGACATATATATTTTTTCATTCTTTCAATAGCTCTAGATGCATTGAAAATGTTGGTCAATTTAGATAAACACTCACTGTGTGAGAGGTTGTTGTTTATTATGATTATGAAGTTTTAGTTGGCATGCTTATGTGTGATAGTAGATACAAGGCATAACGTTAGCACAGAATACAGACAAACTAAACAAATTGTGAACACGTTTAATCATGTGAATTTCATAGACTTTCAATTTGACAACTACTTGATCACACACACATGAATACATCATTCGAACCACTACCCTTGAAAATGAGTGGAAATACATACAGAATCTCAGATGTTATCAGTGTACCCGTCTCACACAAGTCTGATATTATATCCGTTATGAACATAGCAAAACTCAGTCGGTAGAGTATCCGCCTTGAAAACTAGAGATATCAGGTTTGAGCTCCAGACTGGCTGCATGTTTTTCTTTCTCTGTGTCATATTAATAAAGCAATGGTCCTGTTACCAATTTAATATCTTGCAATTATTTTACTTACAGACTGACTAGTTAATTGGTCTATTCTACCATAACAAAGAGACATGTTAGATATTTGACAGATCTATTATTCCAGACTCCCAGAGGCAGTTGCAGACTTGCAAGGTATGACTTTTGGTGGATGTTTAAAGTCTTTCCCCACGTGTATACAAACACTTTATTACCCCTCTGTAGCAAACAACTTTTGAAATCATTGTGGCAAAAGGAGAAATTGCTCACAATGAACAATTTCTCAATTTGCCACAATGTTTTAAACTTTATTCAATAAGTGTTCTATCATTTCTTGAGAGTTTCCATATTTTTTAGATGATTTCAAAGTCGTCTGGTACAGATTTTTTGTATATGGGAAAGGGTTAAACTTTATGAAGTTGTATATATATATATCTTCAAATTCCATGACTGTCATGATTATTGAATTAAATTGATTAGTTGTTTGATCTTTAGTTGACAAACATATACAGGGATTATACATCATATTTTACCTCCTTGCATTGAATTGTTATGCAACTCTTCCCAACTACCGCATCTCTTCAAATGATGAAGTAAGATAACTCTATTCGGCATTTAATGCAAGTTATGGCCCTTGTTTTATATACAAGTTATGGGTAAACTTTTGCTTGCATCTACATTAAGAGTCCATATATCTCAGTAATTGCTTAATGCATTGCATTGAAACTTTATACAACCCTTCCCAACCAGCACACCTATTTAACTAATCAAAAAGTATAACACAATCCTGCATTTAATGCAAATTATGGCCCTTTTTTTTACTTAGAAATTCTGGTTAAAGTTTTGCTTACAACTACATTAACAGTCCATATCTTAGTAACTAGTTAATGCATTGTATTGAAACTTTATACAGCCCTTCGCAACTATCATACCTTGTATGAAAATAATTAAATTATATAAATCTATTCTGCATATATTGAAAATTATCTTTTAAGAAATTCTGGTTAATGTTTTGCACGCAACTGCATTATAATCCATATCTCAGTAGCTAATACGCGTTGGAATAGTCGAGCAGGCTGTCTTATGGACAGCTCTTGTTTTGTGTCTTGTTATAAGACTCAATTATACTGATTTTTGTTTTTAAGCAGATAAATCTCAGAATACTATTTCAAACACATACTAGAATGAAATTTGATCTGATTTTTCAAATAATGTTCATTAACTTTTGCAGCTACCAACTTCTGAAAACATTATGAGAAAGGAGGGGATTTTATAGCATGAGCAGGCTATCCTTTGCCTACAATAATTTCAGCAGTTTTACTTTGCCTTTTCATATGCTGATAACTGTTCTTGCCTTAAGCAATCATTGTGGCAATTATTGTGTGCAAATTTCTCCTAAAAAAGAGGTAAGATGCCTACAGTTTACAATTGTAAAACACCAACATATTTTATTTTTATACTTTTATTTTTTCAGCCTCACTCACTGCCTGGAATATTTCCCAAGATGAAGATCACTGTTCTTTCTACTTTTGGTTCCATTGTTCATTTATTGAGGGAAATAAGTAAGTATTAGTTATAGTTATATATTATATAAGTATATAGTTATATTTCATCTATAGATATGAACTTTTTCAAATATTTAGACAAATTTCAATGCATTTGCAGCAGACAACTTTTTCAAATATTGTGGCGAGAAGAGAAATTGCTCAATTTGTGTGTATTCTGATTTTAGCAGAAAACCAGGCGGATTTGAACCAATACTGTTCAGAAATGCTATAAAGTCATACATTTTCTCATAAACAAAATAGATGACTCTATGATGAGCTTTATTATCAATGGTTTCTTATGAGAAGTAATATTTTGATTCATTTAATTGATGCTATATAACCCTTTCCCACATGTCAACCAGGTTTCATTTCATCTTCTCATGTTGTGAAACGTTCTTGAGGCTTTTTCTATGTAGTCCCTTATTGGGCGCCATTGTAACAGTCCTAAAAGATCCGACCTGATCAGGGCACGAACCTTGGACCTTTAGATCCGAAGGCGAACGCTCTACCACGTCGCAATAAAAGCTAGCTCTATAGCAAGGCAGTATAAGTGTCCCCTTATACATATACCTAGGCTACACACATATAGAAGCTTTCTGATGCCTCTGCAGCAGACGTCTTTTGAAAACATAGTGACAAAAGAAGAAGTTGCTCAAAACAATCAATTTCTCCTTTTGCCACAATGTTTTCAACACTCTTGTATATTCATACTTTCTTATATTAGGGGTAATTTCAATCTCATTGAAACAAGACCTACTCTGCACAATGTTCTCAACTATTGAGTTGTTATACCTTCATATAGAGATTTTTGTCTGCTGCAGATTTGCTGTATGTGGGAAAGGGTAAACTCAGATGCCTTTGAGGTGTGAACTTGACTGGTCTACTGCAGATATATTGTACTTAAATTGGACAAGGTTAATTATAATATATATTTTAAATTTGTCATAAATTATTGAAGAAAAAAGTAATCTGATTTTTAGCTCCACTGGCTGAAAGCCAGTCGATCGAGCTTATGTCATGGCGAATTGTCCGTCGTGTGTGCGTGCGTGCGTGCGTTAACTTTTTCCTTTAAACGACTTCTTCTCACAAACCACTAGGCCAATTTGGTTGAAACTTCATAGGAAGCATCCTCTCAATGTCCTCTCTTAAATTCCTTCAATTTATTTTTATCCATCCATAATTCTGGTTTCCATGGCAACCAAAAGAAAAAAATAGTGAAAACTAAAAAAATCTTCTTCTCTGAAAGTGTCAGGCCGATTTTCAAATAATTTTGTAGAAATGTTCCTTGGGTGACCCTCTATCAGATTCCTTCAAGCCATGTTGATTGGTTGAAAAATATGGCCACCATGGGGTGGGGCTATTTTGCCTTATATGGCTATGGTGAAAACTTAAAATATCCTCTCCTCCGAAAGTGTCAGGCCGATTTTCAAATAATTTTGCAGAAACATTCCTTGGGTGACACTCTACAAGATTCCTTTAAGCCATGGTGGTTGGTAAAAAAATATGGCCACTAGGGGGCAGGGCTGTTTGGAGATTTGATTTTTGCCTTATGGTCGTGGAGCGATACTGGCCCTCTTGGGCCTCTTGTTTTTAGAATTCAGCTGATGCATAGATTTCTTTCGTAGCTTTGAATTTTGATGTATTTATTCAATATGCCATTACAAATTTCCTTTGATAAATGAATTGTTGAATTTCACAACTTAATTTTTCAGGTGAATACTGATTAACAATACAACATACATTGTCGTTGGTTATGTCACCAATACAGAAATAGCCTGAAAAGGTGTTGCTACTAGGATATCAAGTTTATGTTACCATTTGATTCAAGTGACTGTGAAACATCCTAGTGTAAAGAGCTTCCAATTAAACAGAGAAGGAAATGAAGCAAATAATGTTGACTACAGACAGTTGATATGATTTGGACCTATAAAGTATTCTAAGCAGTATAGAGAGAACACAGACATGTATGTCAATGTTGACAAAACAAATTAGGACAAATCAAGAAAAACATAAATTGCTAATTACAGGCAATTTCTATTCGTTTCATAATGTTCTGTGCTTTGTCCACGATTTGATGCCAAGGTCATACCAACAAACTTGTAGTTGTGTATTCTCTAGCTGAGAAAGCATTATGAGTGATGCATCAATGTCAGGATGAACTTTCTGTTAGCAATAGTTAATTACCTAGGAAATGTGATTTGAATAAAATTTAACCCTTTCCCTCATACAACAATTCTGCAGCAGAAGACTGATCATATTTTGTCAAAAATTAGAAAATCTCTATAATTGAATTGATAACCTATGATTAAATGTGCAAAACATTGTGGCAAAATGAGAAATTTCTGGTTTTGAGCAATTTCTTCTTTTGTCACTTTGTTTTCAAAACGCTGTCTGCTGCAGAGGCGTCTTCATTAGAGAAAGGGATAAGCAAAATCAAACACTTGCCATCTTAATTGATAACAAACCTCCCCTCATACAGACATATTTTGAATCCTCTGTAGCAGACAATTTTTGAAAACAGTGTGCAAAAGACAAAATTGCCCATAATGAGCAATTTCTTCTTCTGTCCCAATGATTTAAACTTTATTCAATAATTATACTTCGACTTATACAGATATTTGTCCAGATATTTTCAATGTCATCTGTTGTGGATATGCTGTATGTGGGAAAGGGACAATGTCACATGTTAGAGCCAATGACCTGAGGACTTTTGTCCGTCGGTAAATGTTTGTTCAAGTAATATATCCTAAACCACTGGACCAATTTCAACCAATTTTAACGGGAATGTACCTCCAATGTTTTTGAGTTTAAATTCAATGTAAGAACATTGATTGCTGCAGCATCAGAAAGGGAGAAAAGTGCATAGATAAGAAGCAAGTCGTTAAGAAGGACTGTAAAGTTGAGTATTGGTGTGAGAAAGCCAGAATGGCCACTATGATACGACTGATTTTTAGCTCACCTATGCATGAAGTGCAAGGTGAGCTATTGTGATCACATTTTGTCCGGCGTCCGTCCGTCGTCCATCGTCAACATTTGAGCTTGTGAACACTCTACGGGCTACATTTTGCATCCAATCTTCATGAAAGTTTATCAGAACGTTCATCTCCATAAAATCTTGGACAAGTTCGAAACTGGGCGATATGAGGTCAAAAACTAGGTCACTAGGTCAAATTGAAGGAAAATCTTGTTAACACTCTGGAGGCCACATTTTCACTTTGAGCATATTGAAACTTTATCAGAATGTTTGTCTTGATGATATGTAGGTCAAGTTTGAACATGGGTCACGTTGGGTCAAAAAGTAGGTCACTAGGTCACATTGAAGGAAAATCTTGTTAACACTCCAGAGGCCGCAATTTTTGCTTCAGCAGTTTGAAATTTTGTCAAAATGTTTGTCTTAAAAATATCTAGGTCAAGTTCGAATATGGGTTATGCCGGGTCAAAAACTAGGTCACTAGTTCAAATTGAAAGAAAATCTTGTTAACACTTTTGATGCCGCATTTTTTGCTGCAGTAGCTTGAAATTTGGTCAGAATGTTTGTCTTAAATATATCTAGGTCGAGTTCAAATATGGGTCATATTGCGTCAGAAACTAGGTCACCAGGCCAAATTGATGGAAAATCTTGTTAACTCTGTAGAAGCCGCATGTTTTGCTTCAGCGGCTTGAAATTTGTTCAGAATATTGAGCTGAATGATATCTAGGCCAAGTTCGAATATGGGTCATGTCGGGTCAAAAACTAGGTCATTAGCCCAAATTGAAAGAAAATCTTTTTTACACTTTGGATGCCGCATTTTTTGCTTCAGCAGCTTGAAATTTTATTAGAATGTTTGTCTTAAAGATATCTAGTTCAAGTTCAAATATGGGTCATATTGGATCAGAAACTAGGTCACTATGCCAAATTGAGGGAAAATCTTGTTAACTCTGTAAAAGCTGCATTTTTTGCTTCAGCAATTGAAATTTGGTCAGAATGTTTGTATAGATGATATCTATGCCAAGTTCGGATATGGGTCATGCCGGGTTAAAAACTAGGTCACTAGACCAAATTGAAGGGTAATCATGTTAACACTCTGGATACTGCATTTTTAATTTCAGAATGATAAAACTTTATCAGAATGTTTTTCTTGATGATATGTAGGCCAAGTTTGAATATGGGTCATGCTGGATCAAAAACTAGGTCACTAGATCAAATTGAAGGAAAATCTTGTGAACACTTTGGATGCCGCATTGTTTGCTTCAGCAGCTTGAAATTTGGTCAGAATGTTTGTCTGAATTATATCTAGGTCAAGTTCAAATATGGGTCATATTGGATCAGAAACTAGGTCAATAAAGGAAAATATTGTTCAAACTCCGGAGGCCGCTTTTTTACTTTGAGCAAGTTGAAACTTAGTCAGAATGTTGTCTTGATGATATCTAGTCCATGTTGGAATATGGGTCATATCGGGTAAAAAATATAGATCACTAGGCCAAATGAAGGAAAGTATTGTTAACACTGTGGAGGTTGCATTCAGAATAATTGTCTTGATGTGTTTTGCATTGCAGTACATTGTATAATTAAGGTGAGCGATCCAGGGCCATCATGGCCCTTTTGTTTTTTTGAAAACAGCATTAAAACTCAATAAATAAATTAATCCTTTGGTAAACCTCTGAAAAAAATAATAAAGCCAGCTCGATAGATTGGCTTTCCAATACTTGTTAAGGATTGCCTTATTTAAATGTCATTTTTCAAATGCTGTTTAATTTTCGGATTTTACTATTTGAAAATCATAAATTAATATGAAATTTAATTTAAATATGTTTCATCCTATTTTATGGATATCCTTATTTCTCAAGATATAAAACATGTATTTGGTTAACCCTTTCCCCCATACAGCTGACCAATTTGAATACATCTAGTCAAAAACATTGAATATCTTTTTAAAGGAAAGAAAGGTGAAAACATTTTGGCAAAACGTGAAATTGCTCATTTCGGGCAATTTGTTTTTGTCACAATATTTTCAAATTTTCAAATTTCTTTTACTTCAGAGGTGTCAAGGTGTGTCTGTATGACAGTATAAACACCCTTGGAAAAACATGCAATACATTTAAAGCAGAGTGGTTTGAAAACATATGCAAAACTGGAAAATATCTATAAATGAAAGATTACAGGTTATTTGGTATGTAGTTTAAAGCAAATATGAGAAATTGCTCCTTTTCAAAATGCATTTGTATGAGGAAAGGGCTATAATGAAGACAAAGATATACACATTGATATTCGCACTGGATGCATGTACTGTACTTTTATTTTGACAAATTTTGAATAAAATTAATTAAACCATATTTAATGAAATTTCAGTATGCATATCTCCCCAAATATCTTACATTGATGCTCAATTATGAGTTTACAAGTTGAAGTCACCTGAATATTGAAACTTTTTATCATGTAATTTTGAATATTTTAACAATGAAGCACATGTATATAGTTACTTTATCATGCTATATCCTGTCCTAAAGCAATTGAAGTTTTGTGAAACAGGGTGAAAAGTGACTGCTATGTCTCACTCCACATTCATTGGCGACAAAACTTACCCATTCCTTCATACATCATATCTTCGTATGACATTGAAAATGTCTCGGCAAAAAATTACACAAACGAAAGTACATTTAATGAATACATTTCATTAATTTCTCCTTTTGCCACAATTCAAATGTTGTCGTCTGCTGCAGATACTTCAATATGCGCCTTATGTTCGAAAGGGTTAAAAACGGTTTTAGTAATAGTAGCATTACACATTGAAAGAAAAAGACAAATTGTCCAACAAGTCCCTCTTTTTCAACAATATTATCTGTTGCAGAGGTGTCAAATTGGGTGCTATCAGGGAAAAGAGTTAGTCTCAAATACAATGTATTCCATCAGACCAAGAAAGAAAATATGTTTTGGGTTCACGAGAAATTTCTTTATTAACATATTTACAGCAAAATTTCATATGTGTTGTACAAATGGAATATATCAACTGAGAAGCCTGTTAATATGACTGTTTCAAGATATCATCTCCTTGGGAAAAAAAGGTTTCAAGATATCATCTCCTTGGGAAAAAAAGAGAATGTTAATTGTTTTAGATGGTTAAATATGGGTATTTGTTAAAATAATGTCTTTACCTTCTCCACCGTGCAGACGATATTTTGAAATATTTGCAGCTGATAACATTTTAAAACATTGTAGGAAAAGGATTGTTTCTTTCAATGGTGTTTTATGTCACTTTCAAAATTGTTCATGCACATCACAGCGTTTCCTGGATATATTACCAGTACAGCTGGTAAGCTTTTCCTGACAATAGTGCATCAGTTGTAATGTTATCTCCTCAAACATGATCACCAAAGAGGGAAGCGAATTCTATCATTTTTAAAGTTTTTTGTATGTACAAATCGGTGATTGAACCGTGGTCTCCCATTCATGAGTCTGACATGCTAACCACTGTGGTGTAGTAAAAGAAGAAATTGCTCATTATCCTTTTCCCACATACAGGAAATCTGCAGCAGATGACTTTGAAAACAGCTAGGCAAAAGTATGGAAAATATATACAAATGATGATGTCATTATTGAATAGAGTTGAAAATATTGTGGCAAATGGAGAAATTGTTCATTATGAGCAATTTTTCCATTTTCCACATTGTTTTCAAAAGTCATTTTCTGCAGATGCATCGAAATGCGTCTGCAAGTGGGAAAGGGTTATGAGACAGACAGAGCAATTTCTCTTTTTCAAACAATGTTTCCGAATTTATTCTAAAAATGCACTGTTATTAAGAGATATTTCCTACTAGAAGATGTCTGTTTCAGAATCAATATATGTATATATATTTATTTTAGCAAAAAATATGTACAATCCATCAGCATACATATATGAATGCATTTGACAATTTAACAATTTCCGGACAAATTATATAGGGGACATAATTAACCCTCACCCTGATACAGACGACATAAGACGCCATTGCAACGGACTAATTTTGAAAAACTAGGCGGGAAATGGAAAAAATGCTCATAATGAGTAATGTCTCCTTTTGCGGCAATGTTTTGTCCTCTATTCAATAATTCAACTTTCATAAATAAAAGATTGCTATATTTGTGTTCTGCTGCAGATTTACTGAATGTGGAAAAAATTCCATATACATTTTGTGAGTGATGAAAGATTGATTGATTGATTGGGGTTTAAACGTTAACGCCGTTTTCAATAATTGTTCAGTCATATATCGACAGCCAGTTCAACTTCTCACTCTATTCGTAGCTTTCTTATACCAGTACTCAACACAACATACTTTCCAGGCAAATAGCTGCTAATCCACATAGACTGTAAGCCCATTGGTGAAGTTCATAGTGGAGTGCTCTTGGGCAAGGCACATTTTCTAGCCTAGTACTGGTTTGTTTACCCAGGTACCCGGCCGGGTAGCTCAATTGGTAGCGTATCTGACTCGTGATCTGGAGGTCACGGGTTCGATACCCGGTTGCGGCGACATTCTTTCGGGCGATGTTTTCCATTGCCTCCCACCTCTGATCTATGTGAGAAAGTAGTCAGTGGCTTCGAAAGAATGTTGTGTAAGTACTGGTGTTGGAAAGCCAGGAAAACATGGGTAGGTGCACTGACCGCCGTGATATGACCAAAGCTGTTGAAAGCGGCGTTAAACTCCAAACAAACAAACAAACAAATTGTTTACCCAGGTATCATGAATAATACAATTTAATTGCGCGCTAAATGACCTTAGCTGTCGATGCGCCATAAAACCATATACATTCATTCATTCCCATTGGTGAAAGACGAATGACGCATGACACAATGACTTCTCAAACGTCGGAGAGAATGTTGGCCAAGCTGGGATTCAAACTCACAACCCCTGGCTTGACAGCCCGCGTTGCTATCGACTGAGCTACCATGATGAAATTGAATGAGAATATATGCACACTGAAAATCAAAGAATACATGTAATAAATAAAACAAAATGTATAATGGAATTAAAACATAGAAACCTACCACAAACCATGGAGAAATATATATTTCAGAAAATCTTTCAAAATGAAGTAACAGAAATTCAACAGAAACTGAAATTCTAGATAGCTTTTCTAATATGAAAGCAGTGTAGAAAACATTGATAGCAAATGAGAAACTGATTGTTTGAGTAATTTCCAGGATTATTGAAAACAAATTTATTCAGAGTTGTCAAAAGTATAAGAGACACTTCAAAATAGTGTATGAAAGCAATATTGACATTTTACAGAGCTTCTAAGTACATTTGTTTGAATCTTCACCATTGTTTTTCCTGGGCCATCATACTTGATACAGTGCACACTTCTGCTGCTTATTGGGAACCACGTGACCCTGAAATAATTAAATTGACAGTATGAGTTTTATACACGAAAAACTGTAGGAAATAAGCTTATTAATTGCACGTAAGAAAGTTAATAAATATATTTCACTTGTCAATACTCAGACTACATAGAAGTGTCACTATATCACGACAGGAAAGACACAAAACATTTGCAAATGTCTCTGGTTACACCAGAAACATCCCTGGTAAGACCAAAGTAAAATGCTGTAAGTATTTTGTTCTCTACTAGACTCTACGTCCTACGTCCTTGTAAATTTAACCTTCAACATTTTAGGATCAGAATTTTGTTCTCAGTGGTAAATAGTATAGCCCCATTGAACTAAAATTATCAATACCAATGTACTAAAGACAAGGAAGAACAGCAGTGAAAAATTAAGCCGATTACATTTTCAGTTTCACAATACGAAGCGTTCAACCTCAGATTTTATGAATCAGCAGGCGATACAAAATATTTTAATCGTGTACATTACCGTGAACACTGTCCGTATGAACTATTTGTCATCATTAAACATCAATCGTTGATGTCTGTGTAGACTTCGTATCGAAATTTGAGACATGTTTACGTTTTCGAGGTGATTGCAGACAGCTTTTATTGTTGTTGTCGCAAAACCGGAAGCTGATATTTAGACTGGCTCGCAGTTATAAATAGACTTACGACTTTTAAAATCTTAGCTGCGACTTTGAAGTTACGACCTCGTTGTTAAAACGGTCTTAAGACCGATCGTAACTTCAAAACTTACGTCAGGTCGTAGCTAAGATCCGACTTTTTTGATAAAACGGGCCCCTGGACTAGGAAACGGATAAAAAAACCTCGACGCCAACTAGGGCAATTCGGAGCCGACATTTGACACTTCCGCCTGATACATGTCAGGTTGCCAACTCTCTAACTCGTACAGGACGGGTGCGAAGTCCGGACTTTGTCAAGAAATCCCTAATCAGGCTGGGCATAGTGGCCGATGCATGTTGGCGAATCGGGACATAGAGCAACTGGAAGTCTTATTTTGGGGCTTGTACCTGACAAGAATGAATGAGCCGCCCATCCATAGGCACACCAAATCGAGGTTGGAAGTCACTCTGTTGGCCTTACTTCGAATTGGTTTTGCAGTCGGCTGCCATAAATCAGGCTTAACGTCACCCTGTGCGCTTCTTGTGTGCAGGTCAGTTCAGGACAGCTTGGTACAGAATGTCATTCGAGAAATAAACAGCCTGAGTTGGGTCGAAGACTTGCCAAGATTCCCAACTTCAGCTGGACATGACTACATGCTGCCATAAATCCGGCTGGACGCGATCTGTTGCGACTCAAAGCTAGAGTTTGGCACTTCCACATGACACATGTTGGGTTGCCAGTTAACCTCTCTAACTCTGCGGATGCAGAGTCGAGACTTTGTCGGGAAAACCCGTTGGACAAAGCAGCCAGCTGTCGCAAGTTGGCGAATCGGTATCTAATGTAACAGGAAGTACGTTTGGGACGCTTGCACATGGCATGCATCAACCCATCTATCTCGAACAATAGGCACGCCAAAATTGAGGGTGTAAGCCCCTATATCGGCCAATCTCCGGCTGGGTTTTGCAGCCGGCTGCCATAAATCCGGCTTGACGCGATCTAATGCGACTCGGAGCCAGTGTTTAGCATCTTCCCCTGAATAACGTGCTTAGGTCTGTATCTCGAGCAAAATACAGCCGGAGCTGCCTGTAGACTTGCCCAAAATCACATAGACACGTGCCGGAAAGCCGGCTTAAGCATGTAACTCTAGCAAAGTAAAGCTGGAGTTAGGTGGTTGACTCGCCCATAATCCCAAAATCAGCTGGATTTTCCGCAAATCTGTTTGGACGCCACTGATTGCGACTCGGAGCCAGTATTGGGCACTTCAACCTGACACATTTCTGGATGCCAGTAAAACTCTCTAACTCGAACAGGACGGGTGCAAAATTGGGACTCTTTCGTGAAATCCGAACTATGGCTAGGCATAGAAGCCGGCTACCGCAAGACGGCGAATCGGGACCTTATGTAACACGAAGTCAGTTTGGTGCGCTAGCACCCAGTATGCATCTATGGGAAGCCCAATTCATCTATCTCGAACAATAGGCACACCAAATCGAGGATTGGAGCCACTATGTCGGCCCAAACTACAATATCTAGATATATAAGTATTCCCCACACTACCAATATACAGATTTCTTCCCCACATGATTTAGTTAAAGATGCCTCTCAACACACTATCTAGATATATAGGTTTTTTCCCAACCCACACTATCTAGAAAAAGAGGTATTCCCTGCACTATCTACATATAGAGGCCATTCCCTCGATCAACACTTTCTAGATTTAAAGGTTTTTCCACAGACTTTCTAGATATATAGATAATTTTCTACACTATCTAGATAAAGAGGTCTTCCCCAACACTTTCTAGATATAGAGGTATTTTCCCCTCCCCCGACATACTATCTAGATATATCTAGAGGTATCACCTCTCCCCCGCCCCGAAACACCTATCTAGATATAGGACTCTTCCCCTCCCACAACTATCTTGATAAAAAGGCGATTTTCCCGCCCTACATTATGAAGATAAAAAGGGATTTTCCAACACTATCTAGATATAGAGGTCTTTCAATACACTATCTAGATACATATGTCATGCCCCATACTATCTATATATAGAGGTGTTCCCCAACATTATATAGATATAGAGGTGTTCCCCAACATTATATATATATAGAGATGTTACCCAACATTATATAGATATAGAAGTATCCCTCTGGCTCACTATCTATATAAAGAGGTCTTCTCCCATATTACCTAGATATTGTGGTATCCCCCTGACACACTATCTATATATAGAGAGGTGTTACCGACATTATCTATATATAGAGGTCTTCCTCCACATTATCTAGATATAGAGGTTTTCCTCAACATTATTTAGATATAGAGATATCCCCCTGACACACTTTCTAGATAAAGAGGTCTCTCCAACACTATGTAGATACAGGAGTGTCCGCCTCCGACAACTATCGAGGTATTTGCTCCACATTTTCAAGATAGAGAGGTTTTTCCCCATACTGTCCAGATAAAGAGGTCTCCCCAACACTATCAAGATATAGGGCTCTCCCCCTCCAACAACTATCGAGGTATTTCCCCAACACTATTAAGATGAAAAGGTTTTTTTCAAATACTGTTTTGATAAAGAGGTATCACCCACTCACTATCTACATAAAGAGGCCCCCGATCGAAAAACGCACACGCTGCATAGATATAGACGTCACCTCCCCCCCCCCCCCCCCCCCCACACACACACACACACCACACACACACACTGACTATCGAGATAAAGTGGGTTTTAGGGTTAGGGTAAGAAAGTTATAGTTACTTCTTTCTGATGCTGAAGCAACCACTGTTTCTACATGGTGCCGCCGGAAACTCACTTGCTCAAGAAAATCATTAAGGACTTAATGCCGAGCACTACAGCTGTGGTACACAGGGCTGGTACTGACTTCTATAGAAAAAATGAAAGCCTTTAGAATACATGCCTCTTTTAGCCCTGGAGTAAGTCACACGCATATCATTGAATTTTCCTTCAACATCAGTGAGGCATTATCTAACGTATAGTATATATTTGCACTTTGCGTTCCGCTTTACAGACATTCGTATTACGAGGGGGTTGTGAATAAAACATTCTGACACGGATGTCTTTACTTTCGAGGTTTTCAACCTTTATTCCTAAAAAACGTCAAAATAAAGCTTGGACTACTTCGGATTTTATCGTCACCATAACACTATCACATAAACACTTTTAGTACACTATGTTTTTGTTTTATTCTGAAGATAATGATTATGATAACATTATCGAATTTTATTCATACAGCTAAGTTAAATAACTATTCTTTACAATTTTTCCGTTTACTAATACAATTCCGTCATTAAAAACCCAAATCGTGAACATATCTCTCGTACGGTATATAATGAAAAGGTTAAACGGAACGCCTTTCAAAGACAATAAATTGACTTTATAACAACTCATATCCTTCTCCTACTATTTTGAAGTTAGGACTACCGAGGCTTTCCATTGGCTATTCATGTCGACTGTATTCGTTGTATGCTGTGACGTCACGACTTCTGCGTCATCTTGAAAACAAACATTATCTTTAACAGTCGATCTTTCAAAAATGATTACGTCATTCGCAACATTAATTTCCGAGATTTTATATGAAATTATCAGGTTTTAAATATATTTGTGTGTCCTGCTTTTTCTAAAAGTTCTAATACATTTTGAACTTTTTGAGCACTCTTGTTTCCTAGTATGTTATATTATCCTGAAGACGCAGTCAAGCTTGGATTGCGAAATTGTGAAATTGTCAGAGTTGTTCAAACAGGGTAGTCGCAGAGCTTCGAGGGGCCTAAAGCCAAAAGCGGTCGTAATTGACCGGTATAAAACATGGCGGCGATTTGTTGCAGATAGTCACACAAACAATCGTTTTAAAATAGTACGATTGGTCGTTACAAACTGCGACTGGTCGCAAGATTTCTTGTAATCCAGATTAGAAATGAAGTAATTACTTATTATTTAAGAAACAAAAGCTCTAGTGGGTGATGATGTTGATACCCCACCAAAATGCTGACAGCTGTATATGTCCAAACTTACGCAAAGTACGAGGAGGGAGATAATGAAACAGATGCCTTTGATGATAAAGCCTCTCAGATGGACAATGTGGGCATGAAGCAGAAGGACCTACGCTAAAAGCAAACCACGATGATTAACTACTGATTTAATATCGGATGCTTGTTTATATCCAATGACAGAAATAAAAGCGGAGGTGTGTCTATTTATTCTGTGTATAGGTGTATTTGTAGATCAATAAATAGTACAACTAGTTTTCAAATCGGGCCATATCACGAAACTCGCCCCTGACCAACGTGTTCTAACGAATTGGAACAATTCGAACAACCTATGTAGAAAGTCACCCAAAGGAAAAAAATTGCCAAATTATTTTTAAATCAGGCCTATGAAATTTGACTAGACTGGACCGAAGTAATAAATTCTTTGAACTATTGAGGATCACCTAAGAAACATTCCAGTGACATTTATTTGACATCAGACCACTAGTTTCAGAGAACATTTTTTGAACGGACGTTGGACCACGGACGACGACGTAATCGGACGAGGTAAAAACGCCTTTGTGACAAGATGTACGATTGCTTCAGGAATCGCATGACTTGTTGCACTTACTCGCACGACAACTCGCTAGGTAAAACGACCAGTCGAGCAACTAGTCGTGGGTGATCGTATGACATGCATAGGACCAGATAATTGTGTGACTCTCTTCGACTGCCAGCGACAACTAGTTGTACTTTCTTTTGAGACCTCCTGCATCCACTTCGATCCCATACCAGTCCCAAATAGTGTGGCCTCTTTATAAACACGTGTACATTGTTAATATCAAATTGCAGCAAATCGTGCGACTGGTCGTATGCACTCACTGTGAGTTTGCGACTAGGCATATGAAGTCACTGATAATCATGCGAATATCGTACGATAGTCTTCTGATCAAAAGTTATATTTAATTAATTGACATTATATTTGAAATGTAACAACAACATTGTTTTGTTAGTCTGCTTACAATCATTGAAAGACTTTCAGCAATCATCGGTTGTCGATGGCCGTGCGTTGATCGCAAGCCTATTGTGACTAGCGTTTAAAGTCTGAAAGGGTTTGAACTAGTTGTCGTTAACATGCTGTCAGTGATTGCAGACCATTGAAGTCGGTTGGAGGTATTCGATTTTACAAATGAAACCATTTGTCGACCTAACAGGCATCAACCAGGTTTTAACTTGTCTTATTACCGCCAGCGACTGGTTGTGTAATGATTATGGCAGTTTTGCAACCAGTTGTCGTCTGAAAAATCCGCACCTTAACGACGTAATGAAGTAGTCTCATCTGATTGTACAATATTGAGTGATTGCGTGTACAGCTTATCTATGAAGTTAAAAAAATCGGACATTTTACGACTTGTTAATATTTTGTTATGATAGGGTCATGAACATTGACTTCCTCCGAGACTCATTCATTTCCAATTTACGCTGAATTTGCCCTATATTTACAGCATGTAGGTTAGTGCACCACATAGATAAAAGTAATCCCTAAACTTAATTATCATTTTCGCTATGTGCGTGAAGTTTGCCAGAGTAATCGGAACAGCCGGAACTCCGGCTGTATTAACCATCCGGAACAGCCGGAACTCCGGCAACCCCGACTGTATTAACCAGCCGGAACAGGCGGAACTCCGGCTGTATTAACCCTCCGGAACAGCCGGAACTCCGGCAACTCTGACTGTATTAACCAGCCGAAACAGACGGAACTCCGGCTACTCCGGCTGTAAAAACCAGCCTGAACAGCTGGAACTCCGTCTACACCGACTGTATTATCCAGCCGGAACAGTCGGAACTCCAGCTACGTCAGCTGTATTAACTAACCAGAACAGCCGGAACTCCGGCAACTTCGACTGTATTAACAAGCCGGAACAGGCGGAACTCCGGCTGTATTAACCATCCGGAACAGCCGGAAATCCGGTAACTCAGACTGTATTAACCAGCTGGATCAGGCAGAACTCCGGCTACTCCGGCTGTATAAACCAGCCGGAACAGCTGGAACTCCGTCTACACCGACTGTATTATCCAGCCGGAACAGTCGGAACTCCAGCTACGTCGGCTGTATTAACCAACCAGAACAGCCAGAACTCCGGCAACTCCGTCCGTATTAACCAGCCGGAATAGGCGAAACTCCGGCTGTATTAACCATCCGGAACAGCCGGAACTCCGGCAACTCAGACTGTTTAACCAGCCGGAACTCCGGCTACTCTGGCTGGGCATGGCAGCCTGCTGACGAGGGTCTGTCGGACCGACTCCGGCTTGTTTTTGCAGCCAGATGCCATATATCCGGGTGGAACCCAGCTAGCGTGTCTGGGAGCCAGAGAGTGTCACTTTCAACTTGCGTATGTCAGGATGCCAGTTAGCCGGAGTTGGACTGCCAAAATGCCGATTTCATATGAACATTGAAGCCAGCTGCGATAAATCCGGGTGGAATCCGGCTAGTGCAACTCAGAGCCAGAGTGAGGCACTTTCATCTGAAATATGTGACGGTGCCAGTTAAGCTCTCTAGTTCGAACAGGACGGTGCAAAGTCGGGAATTCGGCGGGATATCCCAACTCCGGCTGTGCATGGCAGCTGGCTGACGGAAATTGGCGAAACAAGATTTCATGCAACAGGAAGCCAGTTTAAGGCGCGTTCACCTGGCATGCATCAATCCACCGTCCAATCCATCTATATCTAACAATAGGCACGCCTAAACGAGGGTGGGTGCCACTCTGTCGGCACAACTTCGGCTGGGTTTTGCAGCCGGCTGCGATCAATCCGGCTGGAATCCGGCTAGCGTGTCTGAGAGCCAGAGTGTGTCACTTTCACCTGACATATATGTCAATATGCCAGTTAAACCCTCAAATATCGAGCAATATACAGCCGGAGTTAGCCGGAGTTTAGCTGCTAAAATGCCGACTTCATATGAACATTGCAGCCAGCTGCGATCCGGGTGGAATCCGGCTAGTGCAACTCATAGCCAGAGTGAGGCACTTTCATCTGAAATATGTCATGGTGCCAGCTAAGCTCTCTAGTTCGAACAGGACGGGTGCAAAGTCGGGAATTCGGCGGGATATCCCAACTCCGGCTGTGCATGGCAGCCGGCTGACGGAACTTGGCGAAACAGGATTTCATGCAACAGGAAGCCAGTTTAAGGTCCGTTCACCTGGCATGCATCAATCCACCGTCCAATTTTATCTATCTCGAACAATAGGCACGCCAAAACGAGGGCGGGAGTCACTCTGTCGGCCCAACTCCAGCAGGGGTTTTGAAGCCGGCTGCGATCAATCCAGGTGGAATCCGGCTAGCGTGTCTAGAAGCCAGAGTGTGTCACTTTTAACTGACATATATATCAGGATGCCAGTTAAACTCTCAAATATCGAGCAATATACAGCCGGAGTTAGCCGGAGTTGGGCTGCCAAAATGCCAACATCAATATGAAGATCATCTGATATATAGTTTTTGTATGTCTAATGTATATTGTATCTTATAGTATGAGTAAAGGTGCAGTTCTTGTCTTGTATCACAGAAACTTAGATTAAACCAATTGTCATCGTCTGATATGTTTCGTAGGCATATGTATATCTATATGTAAGAGCGTTAACATTGACATAATTTGATTTCACACCGAACAATATTTGCCATTATTTTATTGAATTGTTTGTCCTCTAAATCTTGTAGTAAACTTTCTTTTATTTTCTCCTTTCGTTTTTTCTTCTTTTTTTCTCTTTTTTTTTTCTTTTTTTCTTGTTGTATTTCTATTCCGTTCGTGTTCATGTTTTTATTTGATGTAATGTATATTTTGTACTTTGTATGTGATTGTATGACGATGTACCATGTATAAGTTAAAAGAAAATAAACACTGTTCTGTTCTGTTCTGTATAATGTAAATCTTTTCAAGATGAGCCATATGAATAAAGCTTATATTAATATGCTCTGTTCAGTGATATGACGGAAACATTGTTGAAAGTGACACGAAACACCATTGAGAAGAAACACACCAACCTGTAGAAGTTGAAACATAATTGAAAAAAGTGTATAACCTGCCCATATCATCTGCATGACCCTTGAGAGATTCAACTAAATTATATATAAACATTTATTTAGGAGAAAGTACCCCAGTGTGATACCCAAATTTATCGCAAATAAGAGTATTCTACTTTTGTTCCGCCATTGCAAACGTTTAAAAGTAGCCCAATCCTAGGTTGATTTGGAATTCGATGGTAGCAGAATCTCTCCTTTATCCAACCATACCATTGTTTCGGCTTAGATCACTATGTTCAGGAAAAAACCATGGCCCATTCGCATATTTTGCCATATCATACCGGTCTCACAAGAGTACTAATTAACTTTAGTGTAAATCAAATCGCGTTCAAAACCAAACCCTCTTGCAAATCTTCATATAAACTTCAATTTCAAATAGCATGTGTCGGCTGTCTCCCCCTGTCTTGCTTACCATTTCATTTATCCATATAGACATACACTCAGATAGACATAAAAACACATATACAGTATATATTATATATATACAGTCGTTACAAGCTGCCCGACTGCGAAAGATGTTACCAGATTGTTATTCTCACTACCTTAGTGTTAAAGATTTAGATAGCTTTAATGGCGATTTTCATCTTTTAGTTAAATATTTAAAACCAAATCAAAAATACATTTTCCCAACATGTTGACATCGATCTTTCAAAATTATTGTTAACATTTGTCTGCGCATGCGCGTCCTTTTTTTCCTTTGATATATTCTTAAAATTGCAAAATTTAGCAAAATAACTTATGAAAATATTCCCATTTTCCTGTTATTTAAACCCCGGTGGTTCCAAGTGATTACATAAACTCCGCTCTGGTATACTGCTTGTGTGACTAAGGGTCGAAATCAAGAGAAAAGAAGGAGAAATGTAACGGGAACGGGGTATAGAGGTATAAATATCACTTCTACAGCATTGTTGTGGAAGCCGGCTTTCATAGCGACGTTGGTAGAGTTGTTGACTTTTTCATAAAGTTAAGCATCGTTCATCGCGGTTAGTGCCTTGATGGGTGACCCGCGATGGCTTAACGCCGGTACACGTTACACTTTGGTTTAAATTTACATTTTAATTATAAATCAAAGCACTGAAAGTGCTGTGGGGCGGTACCCATGGTATGAGTGGAAAAAGATGGTCAACTGTTCCAATTTTTGGAAAGTTACAACACAAGTGACATAATTCCAAATAATGTAAACCAAAAGGCAAAAGTACATACAGTTCAAACATTTATTTCAGACAGGGTAAACCTTATTTCCAGAGATCTTTAATTTAGTTTAGATAACCAAACACATTTGTGAGCAGTAATTTATCAGATAGACAAACTCTACAGATGATAATTTGAAAATGTCTAACTAAAGATATTGGTAAATCTATATTAATGAAACTAAAAGTATGGACGTTTGAGGAAAACATTGAGGAAACTGTCAAAATTGATCATATCATCCGTCTGTTGAAGATTAGACAACATGTGTCTGTAGTGCAGAAAGGGTAAAATAGTACCTGTAGCAAAGCTATTCATTATCTAAAGTATCTAAAGAATCAACTTAATCCCAACACTTTTAATAAAGAGTCACCCAAGGAACATTTGAGAGAAATGAGGTCTCTAGAGTGTTTAGAAGTTTTGTCTCAATATTGGCCTAGTGATCTAGTTTTTGACCAGACCATATTTGAACGTAGCCAAGATATCATCAAGATAAACATTCTGGTAAAGTTTCATCATGCTAAAGTTAAAAACATGGCTTCCAGAGCATTAACAAGATTTTCCTTCAATTTGACCAAGTGACCTAATTTTTGACTGAGCATGACTAATGTCTAACTGGGTCTGTATATCATCAAGAAAAACTTTCTGACAAAGTTTCAAGCCGCTAAAGTCAAACATGCGATCTCTTTAGTGTTAAAACAAGATTGTCCTGCAACTTGGCAAAGTGACCTAATGTTTGACCAAACATTACCCATATTCGAACTAAATATAATAAATACAATCATTCTGACAAAGTTTCAGCATGCTCAAGCTAAACGTGCAGCTTCCAGAGTCTTAACAAGATTTTCCATCACTTTGGCTTAGTGCCCTAGTTTTTGACCAAACTCTGCATCATTATTAAACTACTAAAACCATAGTTAGAACACAGTAATTGCTCTGAATGAGCTATTCTCCTTTTCCAAAAATGCTTTGTCAAAATCTGAAGTTATATTGCGTTCCCAAATACATTCTCATCAGCAAATCTCTTTAAAAAAACATTACAGCAAAATGTATATTGCTCATAAGGAAATTTATACCTTTGTCATAATGTTTTCAAATCTATTCCGTATACTGGTTCTACCATGATTATAGAGATTTTCAAAAAGATTGCAAAGATAATTTCAAAGTTGTCTGCTGTCGATTGGTTAAATGTGAGTCAAGTTTTTTAAAACAAAAAGGGAAAATGTGTTGCCTGTGATATTGTTTCCGTTCAAATATTTCTTCCAATCAATGAAGTTTGCAAAAAAAATCAACTGGTCAAAATGTACAGTTGTGTTTAAAATTTCAAACTTTTCATCCAAATACTATGTTCAATTGAAATATTCGGGACATATTTTATCCATGTAAATTCTGTTGCACGATGAGTACATATGAACTTGACGTAAGGTAAATATACATAGGAAGAACATAGTAAACTGACCTTTGAATGTATATATGCTTTAGTTAAATTCAAAAAGACTATAATTATGCAGCAGAAAATCTTTAAAACTTTATGTCAGAAGTTAAACCTTATAATGTGCTTTTTCCTTTTGTGATAACTAATTTCATTGTAAAATTACTTTTTAATATGTACCAGTACTCTCTGGAATCTAGACAGAGAAAGCTTTGATCAGATTTAAATAGTTATAATATTTCGATCTCCCTTTTCCCTCAAATAGACACTTTCGGACGCTTCTGCAGCAGACGGCTTTTTGAAAACATGGCTTCATACGAGAAATTTCTCCTTCTTGTCACAATTTGTTTAACTAATGTGTCTTACTGTTGACAAATGCTAGTAAAAATGATTCATGTAACTTACAGTTTTATTTATATATTTTGCATCTTTGGTCATTCGACAAAACATATGATCTACCTGATCAAAATTATCAACAGGTTTCCCCCTGTGGTGACACAATATGTAGTTCCAAATGATCTACTTAATGTTAGTTATTATCAGTGTCTTGTTCATAGTAATTAGTTAATTACACAGTTATCTTCCTTTATTATAGTAAACAAAAACAGATCACATTGTGCATTTTAGATTTGTATTTGTGTCGTTTACATCGCGCCTAGATGTTTTTTCTTCCATTCCGTTATTGTTTTCTGAGTAACCTTTACAAAATAAACACTTTCATTCAGAATACTTGTCACGATAGATTCGCTGCTGTTATCAGCTTTGAAGAATGTCATGAACGTCGTTTCTTGTTTGTTTTCTTCCCTTTTAAGTGCGTCCACGACTTACCATTTGTCTTTTATTTCTCTGATTCAACTAAAAACAAATGACAAAAGAAACCAGAAATAACAGGTATTTTTAAAAACTGGTTCCTTTCCTTAATTCTAACGATTATGCATGCGCGAACGAGGCTGGTCGCCATCACTAGGATGCATCTGTATTTATCAATATATTCAGAACGGGTAAGAGCGGCTGTGTATGTAATTTGTAGCATAGTAAAAACAATGATTACGATACGCGGTCAATTTAATTCGATGTAAATTATATAAGCGATCCAAATTATAAAAATTGCTTTATTCATACGTTATTTTCCTTTTAATACGCATCATTTTAAAACAAATTGCTTAATTCGTCAAGTCTTTTGCGTTTTTACTCAAAATACCCTGCTTATCTGTATCCCCGTTGGAAAACATTCTACATTGCAGAGTTGTCGTTCCTAACACTCATGAATCGATATGTTAGAACGTTTTCGTTTGGAGGTAATTATAAATTGTTGACATCGAAGTCGTGGGCCTTATTGTTAATAAAACAAACTATTCACCAAATCACTTTTGATCAACAAGAAAATTATAAGATAAAGCAATATGAAGACATACACGTTTCATTCATAAAAATAATATTATGAATCGTAAAAGTAAACAACGTTATGATTGGCTAATGAAAATGCTACCAGAGTTCAGAATGAGTAGAATTTATATTAAAGGACAAACTAAATACCATTTTGAGTTGTGTTAGTTATAAGAATGCCGCTATTTAAGTATGTTTTTTAAATAAAACATGACATCTTCAAAATAAGTTATGATCAACAAAATAATAGAAAATTGAAAGATTATTCTTATAAATGACAAAAACATTTTGTAAACAAATATTATGTTTTGAAGCATTTGAAACGTGTAAACAACGTTTGATTTTGGTATACATTGTTTGTGATAGGAAAAGTGTACACTTATAACTTCAGCTGTCTTTTCAGAATAATTTGATAAATTCAGACATCTTGATTCCCAAATATTTTTCAAAATGCAGATATATTAACTGATACATGGCGCTACTTTTTATATAAGTGTTAAACAAAGATATCTCGAATTTTGGTTTCCAGCTTTACTCTGTCATTCTGTTTATAATCGGGGAGCTAATTGTTGTATGCTTTCTCAAATGCACACCACTATAGACGGTACCTTAGAGGTACTCTCCAAAAAATTATTCGTATATAAATAGACTCGAACGAGTAACAGTCTAGTGACGAACTGCTACGGAAATATCCGAGAGCTGACGGTAAAATACGGCGCATGCGCAATCAAGACGATTAACACGGCGCATGCGCAAACCCATTGTCCATTGCACCAGTGCTAGTTCTAAACACAACGAATACATGCACTGGTGCTGATGCACCCGCGCAATAATTGATACAGTAACTGGAGACGGTTACCTCATAACCGTTTATGAAATCTTACAGTCTGCCTTTCTCAAAAACACCAAAATCAGCTAATAAGTGGGAAGCCTTTTCAAAGAGGTTTCACACATTCCTGCTTAGATCCACAACAACACAGGGACCAAATCATATATTATCTACATCCCTGGTAAAGAAATTGTGATATCTAGAACATTGAAATAATCTTTTAGAAAGAGAAGGTTGAACACATTTTGTAAAAAGGAGAATTTAATCGTTTTGAGGTATTGTTATTATTTCCACTTAAGTTTTCAAAATGTGTCCGTTTCATTTGTGTCACATTCTATGACGGAAAGGATTTTAAAACACTGAGAGTTCGTATGAAACCTGCCAGTTTAGTGATATTTTATCAGTTGCCTGTGTATATATATAAACAAAAATGATATAATATCAAAGGACTGAAAGTGCTGACAGTAAAGCGCTAACTGCAGATCACAAATTACATTTTGACATGTATTTACCGGTCTCAAACGTCTAACAAGAACACTTAACAATAACACTGTGTTATGTCTATATATTGAATAATATATGAGTTGAACGAAAGATACTGTAAATAGAGTTTGTGGGTCTGCCTATATACTAATCTTTGACACAATTACTTCCCTTAAGTATGCACATCTGCTATCTGGGTAGTTCCCGTTTAGCACTGGTTTACAATGGATTTTAGCCGTTATTCTTTATACAATTAACACAGAGAATCAAATGAAGGACTCTGCTTCACAATAGGAAATATATTGAGAGTCCAATTATAATACCAAAGCATATTTAAAATCCTGTGTAACCTACATTTTCTGGTTATTACAAACAATATAATGGTGGCATAATTGCCTTGCCTTGCCTTGCCTTGCTTTGCTTTGCATTGCCTCCACTTGCCGGAATTGGGATTTCCCGACATTGCACCAGTCCTGTTCGAATTGAAGAGTTTAACTGGCAACCCTATGCCACACTCTGGTTACGAGTCGCACTAGCCGGGTTCCATCCGGATTTATCGCAGCCGGCTGCGAAACCCAGCCGGAGTTGGGCCGGCAGAGTGGCTCCCATCCTCGTTTTGGCGTGCCTATTGTTCGAGATAGATGGATTGGACAGTGAATTGATGCATGCCAGGTAAAAGCGCCTCAAACTGACTTCCTGTTATATGAAATTCTGTTTCGTCAATTTCCGTCAGCCGGCTGCCATGCACAGACGGAGTTGGGATTTCCCGACAAATTCCCGACTTTACACCCTTCCTGTTCGAATGAGAGAGCTAAATGGCATTGTGACATGTGTCAGGTGAAAGTGCCTCACTCTGGCTCCGAGTTGCACTTACCGGATTCCACCCGGATGTATGGAAGCTGGCTGCAATGTTCATATGAAGTTGGCATTTTGACAGCCAAACTCCGGCTAACTCTGGCTAACTCCGGCTAACTCCGGCTGTATATTGCTCGATATTAGAAAGTTTAACTAGCATCCTGACATATATGTCAGGTGAAAGTGACACACTCTGGCTCCAAGACACGCTAGCCGGATTGTATCCGGATTGATCGCAGCTGGCTGCAAAACCAAGCCGGAGTTGGGCCGACAGAGTGGCTCCCATCCTCGTTTTGGCGTGCCTATTGTTCGAGATAGATGGATTGGACAGTGAATTGATGCATGCCAGGTAAAAGCGCATCAAACTGACTTCCTGTTATATGAAATTCTGTTTCGTCAATTTCCGAATTGGGATTTCCCAACAAATTCCCGAATTTGCACCCGTCCTGGTCGAATTAAAGAGCTTAACTGGCATCGTGACATGTGTCACGTGAAACTGCCTCACTCTGGCTCCGAGTTGCCCTAGCCGGATTGCACCAGGATAAATCGCAGCTGGCTGAAATGTTCATATGAAGTTGGCATTTTGGCAGCCCAATTCCGGCTAACTCCGGCTGTATATTACTCGATATTAGAGAGTTTCACTGCTATCCTGACATATATGTCAGGTGAAAGTGACACATTCTGGCTTCCAGACACGTTATCCGGATTATACCCGGACTGATCGTAGCCCGTTGCAAAACCCAACCGTAGTTGGGCCGACAGAGTGGCTCCCACCCTCGTTTTGGCGTGCCTATTGTTCGAGACAGATGAATTGGACGGTATATTGATGCATGCCAGGTGAAAGCGCCTCACTGTGACTCCGAGTCGCACTAGCCGGATTCCACCCAGATTGATTGCAGCTGGCTGCAATGTTCAGATGAAGTTTGTATTTTGGCCAAGTCTACAGCCCAACTCCGGCTGTATATTGCTCGATATTAGAGAGTTTTATTGGCACCCTGACATATGTCAGGTGAAAGTAACACACTCTGGCTCCCAGACACGCAGCCGGAATCTACCCGGTTGTATTGCAGCCGGCTGCAAAACCCAGCTGGAGTTGGGCCAGGGTCTACAGCCCATCTGTATATTGCTCTAATTAGATAATTAGAGAGTTTAACTATCATACTTACATACGCCAGATGAAAGTGACACTCTATGGCTCCCAGTCACGCTAGCCGGATTCCACCCGCATATATGGCAGCTGGCTGCAAAACCCTGCCGGAGTTGGGCCGATAGACCCTCGTCAACCGGCTGCTATGCACAGCCGGAGTAGCCGAAGTTCAACCTATTCCGACTGGTTAACAGTCGGAGTTGCCGGATTTCCGCTTGTTTCGGCTGGTTAATATAGCTTATGTAACCTGTATTCCCTCTGTTCCGGCTGGTTAATACAGTCGGTGAAGACAGGGTTCCAGCTGTTCCGGCTGCTTTATACAGCCGGAGTAGCTGAATGTAAAGATGTAATCAACCATCTTTCTCCCTGGCACGGTTAGCTTAATCAACCATCTTTCTCTGTGACACGGTTATCCTTCTATAACTGCATTGTTCCTTTTGATAGGCGTAATTGTAGCGTACTAGCTAATATATAATATTGTGATGGTTATTCACACGTAAAATGGAAACGCGGTTTTTATAACAAGACTTAAAAGCTATACTTATGAGAAAATAAGAGTTAAATAAATAAATGTATTCTTGCCTATAATGGTTCCAAGAAAATTGTTGTGTATTAAATGCTAATGTAAGAATTTGACTTAATCTAGCATATGGAAGAAAATTCCAAAAGTCTCTAATATGAGAGGGAATCGAATTACAATTATAATGTAGGAAAGGTATACCTGTATATATAATATAATGGCCATTTTTATCGTTTTTCAAGTTTGTTATTGGTTTAAGCGTGTTATTATTGATATATCATATGTAATTGCATCCGTTATAATGTCTATGACAAATTGCTAACTACCAGTATCAATTGACACTCATATTTATTCTTTTGCACATTGCTGAGGCATCAATATTAATTCATTCTGTTAATTCAAGAATAAGACATGCTATTACACCTTGCTAAGAGTCAGCTAAGAGCATTGATTCGGGTGTAAGATTCACTGCCATCTCGCAGAAGGCCGATAAAGCAGCCATTAAGATTGATCCGGCGAAATTCCTCTTTTGTCGAAAGAGCTCATCTAACCTAGAGTTTCATTCCATGATGTTTCAATTATACACATGTATTCAAAGGCACTATTACACAGATGAACATATACCACTGAAGAATAACATAATTTCAACCATAAGGATCTCATTTTCAATTTTGAGAAAATGACAATATTTCTAACTCCTTATATGCTAGACTTATACCTTGATACTACCTATTAGACTGTTATTACTACTAATCCACGGAATGAATAACAACACTCCAATCAACTATATGATAACAATTGTGTGGACTTCGTCGTAAAAGGACTACAACTACAACTGTTTCTGATACTACAACTACAACTGTTTCTGATACTACAACTACATCTGTTTCTGATACTACAACTACAACTGTTTCTGATACTACAACTACAACTGTTTCTGATACTACAACTACAACTGTTTCTGATACTACAACTACAACTGTTTCTGATACTACAACTACAACTGTTTCTGATACTACTACTACTACAACTACTGATGCTACTACTTCTACTGATGATTCGCCGTAAATAACAATAATTCCACATGAGTTCAAACTACTCTGGATACTACGAAGTGCTAAGAAATACAAGACTCAAGGATCGATAATAATCATCGTACTGTTTGGAGAAATATTTATATTGTTACCTTGTTGTATTGTCTATTTCACGTTCATTTCTACATTATCAATTCCTACTTATTCAGTACAACTATGTTAATACAGTGTTCATGTAATTGTTTCTTTTAAATTGCAAATATTCAATTCACTTGAATTAGTGAATGAATATTGTTTTCAGTTATCTACATAACCATTTATTAATTCCAAATACTTGTATATGTTCTTATTAAGGACTGGTTGTCACTGCAAGGTCTTAGATCTTTCTAAAGAATTCCTATGTAAAATTCTTTATATAATCAACATGGAAAGGTGTAAAGATGTAATCAACCATCTTTCTCCCTGACACGGTTAGCTTAATCAACCATCTTTCTTTGTGACACGGTTATCCTTCTATAACTGCTTTGTTCCTTTTTACAGACGTAATTGATCAGTCTACAGGGTTTGACATCTGACCAATAGTTAATGGACTAACTTCCCTAAGGCAGTTGGGAGATTGTAGAAATACAGGATTGATTTCATTTCAATTCAGTCACTCTGGTGACAGCGAGCTGGGTAGTCATGTTGTTGTGAAAGCAACAACTGGGGTTTTTGGAAACATGTACATCTCGTAATAAACAAGTTATAATGTATTATTGAGTTGCTACTTTGTTACATAATCCGTAATTGTGCCGTGACCAGGATCCTGGAGAAGTACTAACTATACATCATGAAGGAACGTGTGAGTGAATTTTTATATCTTGAATTTTTGTTTCAGGCTGACATATGGCAGATGGTGAATTAGCATTGTCTTTTCTAAATTTAACAGAACAACTAACAAATTATAGTTTAAACAAATTGTCAAATGATATACTAGTTTTCGATGGAGATACTTCAAAATTTAAGATATGGATCAAATCAATTGAAAAATGCGCGTTAATAAATAACTTAAATGAAACTAAGACACCACTTTCGGCATTTAAATATAGTACAGGTTACGTTTCTGATTACATTTTGCGACTTTTGACTACAACTCCTGTACCAAATTGGCAGCAATTAAAAACAGCACTATGTGAACGGTTTTCAGAGATAACAGACAATCATATTCAGTTTTCAAAGTTAAGCAATATTACGCAATTCGAATCAGAAAACATACAAGCATTTGCAGAAAGAATTTTGAATTTGTGTGACGAATCTTACAAAGGTTTTGAACAATGTACTGCTTTAATTGACCATCAAACTGATGGTATTTTCATTTACGGTTTATATAATGATAAATTGAGACAGACTTTGATCAGGGCCAATCCAATTAAATTTCAGCAAGCTGTTGATTTCGCAACAGAAGAAATATCAATTAAAAACGCTGTGAACTTAGGAATAGGGATTTTCAGTCTTCGCATAATTCTAATAATGAACATAAAAATGTGGAAATTGACCATTTACGCAGTGCAAGCTTTTGCACTTTTTGTAAGATTTCAGGACATGAATATAATTATTGTAGGAATAGGCGTGGACAAATAAATTCAGTAAAGTACAAATTTAATAGACAACATACTAGTTCAAACTATAAAAGACAAAACACACAAATTCAATGTTGGTTTTGTGGGCGTGTCGGTCATATACGTGCAATATGTGTCGAATATTTACGGTTAAACCCTTTACAACCCTTTGTTCCAAAATATCGGAAACCTCCGTTTGTCTCGGAGCTTCTGACACAAGAAAAATAGGAAATAATGCGTTTAATTCTCATTTAGATAATGAAGAAATACCAAATTCATGTGTTTTCAAGATAGGTAATACCCCTGTGAGAATTTTAATCGATACTGGATCATCCTTCTCTCTAATTCATAAACGTATTTTTAAAACCTTCAAGTCAGTTAACTTAGAAAAATCATCAATTTCACTACAATCTGCCTCTGGCGATGCAATAAGGGTGTTAGGAACAGCCAATTTAGATGTCAAAATTAATTCACTAATGATCAACCATACATTCATTATAGTTGATAATCTTTCTAGAAATGCAATTATAGGCAAAAATGTCTTATCGGCAAATTCCTGTCGAATATATTTTGATTTAAATTGCATAAAAGTTAAAGATACTTATGTCTCTATGCAAGATGATCGTTGTATAGCCTCTATTGTGCGACTAACCAAAACAGCACAATTAAACTATATACAAATTGCCAGGAAATCTTAAACAAAATCCCAGTATTTCTAATGGAGGAAGTTATGAAATTTCAAGTATAGAAAATTGTTACCTTGATACAGAACCACATCTAAAGCTTTCAAATGCTTTAGTGACACTTTCCAATTACCATAGGGTACCAATTATAATATAAAACCTGTTAAACAAGACTGTATCACTACATCGCGGATGCGTTGTGGGTAAATTACATCAAATAGATAAGGATCATGACATTTCATTGATAGATCGGCCGCAAGTACCGCCGAGTTCATCGCATAATATCTCTTCAGTCGAGTCGGTTAAGGAAACTGTTAATGTTCCAAATATACATAAAGACAGGTTAAATACATTAATTTCAAGTTATAATGATGTACTTTCAAAAAATGAATTTGATCTAGGAAGGTATCCATATGGCTCTGTTGCTATAGAGACCAAAACAGATCAAGTGATTAGGCAAAAACCTTATCGAATTCCATTCAGCGAAAGAGAAAATTTTAAACAAAAATTAATAAAATGCTCAAAGCAAATATCATACGTCATTCACACTCAGAATTCAATAATCCGTGTATTCTGGCGAACAAAAAAGACGGCACCAAGCGTTTAGTAATTGATTTCAGAAAAACAAACCAGATTATTAAGACTACAGCTTATCCACTGCCTCGTATCGAAGACATCTTAGCGTCCTTAAATGGAGCAAAATATTTTACTTGTCTAGATCTTTCGAATTCGTATCACCAAATACCAATTAAAGAATCAGATCAGTTTTCCACTCCATTTGGATTTTTTGAGTGGACAGTTTTACCACAAGGTTTAAATATTTCAGCTGGAAAGTTCCAATCAATCATGTCCTCTGTTATAAAAGGATGTGAAGAATTTGCTTTTGTTTATTTAGACGATTTCCTTATATACTCTAAGACTCTTGAAAAATAGTTCCGTCACAAAGAAGAAATATTTAGGCGACTGAGAGCTAATTGTCTTAAGCTTAAACTAAAAAAGTGTGAATTCGTAAAAGATAAAACCAATTACCTTGGACATGAACTACATGTATCAGCAGAAGGTATTCGTCCTAAAGCGGATAAAATTAAAGCTCTTAGACAAATTAAAACTCCACAGAATGTTAAGGATGTACGATCATTTTTAGGATTTGTCTGATTTTATAGGAAATTCATTCAAAACTTTGTAGCCTCCCATTGGTAAGATTAACTAAAAAGAATGCTAAATTCGAATGGTCTATTGAATGTCAAAACAGTTTTGAGGATTTGATCACTCAATTAGAAAAAATACCACTGTTACGTCACCTAGACATAAATAAACCTTACATATTATATACAGACGCAAGTGATTACGCCATAGGCGCCGTTTTGATGCAAAATTTAACAGGAAAAAAGGGAGATGAACTACCGATATTCTTCCTTAGTCATGCTTTATCTAGAACTCAAAAGAAATATTCCACAATTCTTAAGGAAACTCTTGCAATTACTTATAGCCTAAAAATACTTGATTGTTACTTGCAGGGATCAAAATTCGTAATTAAAACAGACCACAACTTATTTGTTATCTTCAAATTTCGATAATAAACTTCTACAAAGATTTGCATTAGAAATTTCATGTTATGACTGTTCAATTGAATACGTACCTGGAAAAACTAATGTAGTAGCTGACTTTTTATCAAGACAAGTTAAAGGATCGACTTTTGATTCAGACACTGATATTATGACAGAACATAATAAAGGAATTACGATTAATGTTATTAATAGCCAAGCAATTAATCATGATGAATTAACAAAATCATATGAAGCACCAGAAACTATACCAATTACTACCCCAGAAAATTTAGTTACTATAGATATGAAAAAAGAACAGGAACTAGATTTAGATCTCAAGAAATTAATAAAACGAGTGCAGACGAACTCTTTAACTAAAGCTGAAAATAGGAGATTTGTTATGATTCAGGACATTTTACATTACTTGTCAGATAAGGATATTTACCCTTGCCCAAGAATATATGTTCATAGTCAATTAATAGAAATGGTTTTAATTGCATATCATAATATAGGACACCCTGGTGTGAATAGGATGTTTAATGCCGTACGAAAAGCATATTACTGGCCCAATCTCTTCAAGGATATTTACACATTTGTAAAGACATGCATAGCCTGTCAAACTGTCAATCTTAAAACCATAAAATCTCCTTTACAAGATCAGATAATACCAAGCTACCATTTTTCGGACATTTCATGTGATATCGTCGGACCGATGGCTCCCACAGCTTCAAATAGCAAATAAATGATAGTATTTATGGATGAACTTTCTGGTTATGCTGAAATAGTTGCGTCATCAACTGCGACTACAAAAGACGTTGTTAACGCATTTTTCGAAAAGATATTCTGGAAATGCGGCTCTCCTTTATCAATACTGACAGACAACGGGTCCGTTTTCACCTCTAAAACTTTCAAAGATGTTATGCAGGAATTAAATATCAAACATCGTAGAACTGTCATCTATAACCCCCAGGCTAATGGAAAAAATGAACGTTCGCATAAAAGTTTAAATGCCATAATTCTATGTAAGCTTACTAGGGATAATCCGATGGATTTCGATATTGTACTAGAACAAGCCGGTCTATTACAAAAATTTCCAACGCACTTCTAAGACATCTCCTCAATGGATTCCATACTACCGAGTAATCGAATTTGATGGTTCAAAGCAATTAATACTTAAACATCAATTAGATAACAAGATAATCAAATGCCATGTTGATCAAGTTAGAAAGGCGGAAATTGACGAGTGGACTCTTCCTTCCACTAAAACTATAAATCCAAGACCTATTCGAAATTGCAGATATGTTATTCCTCCTGAAATTGTTTCAGAGACCTCTGATGATAATACAGATTCAGATAATCAAGATTTAATTCCAAAACGTAAAGTTAAAATAACAAGAGTAATTGACAAACATAAAAATAGTTCTGAGTCCTCAACCAGCCAAGAGAGTGAAGATAATATTCCACTAAGTAAGTTACAAGCACGTCTTAGGCGTTTAGAATACGAGCGTATTCACGGTACAGACAGACAAAATGAGAGTGATATGTCAGTTGTTAGTGATCAAACAATCCAATCAAATATTCCCGATCAATTGTCTATGTTTAATGACGTTTCCTTGTCAGCTTGTAAGCGACATGGAGATTGACAGATGTTAATTAAGATTTCAGCAAGAATTAAGGTAAATCAGTTACCTAATTAAGAGTTAATATTATAAGAATGAATGTATATTGTTTTATGGCGCATCGACAGCTAAGGTCATTTAGCGCGCAATTAAATTTAGTTATTCATGATCCCTGGGTAAACAAACCAGTACTAGGCTAGAAAATGTGCCTTGCCCAAGGGCACTCCACCATGACCGTAGTGCCGCGACTGGGGATCGAACCCGGGACATCCGGTTTCGAAATCCCCGACGCTAACCACTCGACCACAGCGGATTCCCTAATATTATAAGAGTACTAGCTAATTATATAATAGTGTGAGAAGATTTGAGCGAGATTTAGGTTTATACCTATTAATTAAGGTAAATAAGTTAATTAGAAGATAATTATTATAAGCGTACTAGCTAATATATAATATCGTGATGGTTATTCACACGTAAAATGGAAACGCGGTTTTTATAACAAGACTTAAAAGTTATACTTATGAGTAAATAAGAGTTAAATAAATAAATGTATTCTTGCCTATAATGGTTCCAAGAAAATTGTTGTGTATTAAATGCTAATGTAAGAATTTGACTTAATCTAGCATATGGAAGAAAATTCCAAAAGTCTCTAGTATGAGAGGGAATCGAATAACAATTATAATGTAGGAAAGGTATACCTGTATATATAATATAATGGCCATTTTTATCGTTTTTCAAGTTTGTTATTGGTTTAAGAGTGTTATTATTGATATATCATATTTAATTGCATCCGTTATAATGTCTATGACAAATTGCTAACTACCAGTATCAATTGACACTCATATTTATTCTTTTGCACATTGCTGAGGCATCAATATTAATTCATTTTGTTAATTCAAGAATAAGACATGCTATTACACCTTGCTAAGAGTCAGCTAAGAGCATTGATTCGGGTGTAAGATTCACTGCCATCTCGCAAAAGGCCAATAAAGCAGCCATTAAGATTGATCCGGAGAAATTCCTCTTTTGTCGAAAGAGCTCATCTAACCTCGAGTTTCATTCCATGATGTTTCAATTATACACATGTATTCAAAGGCACTATTACACAGATAAACATATACCACTGAAGAATAACATAATTTCAACCATAAAGATCTCATTTTCAATTTTGAGAAAATGACAATATTTCTAACTCCTTATATGCTAGACTTATACCTTGATACTACCTATTAGACTGTTATTACTACTAATCCACGGAATGAATAACAACACTCCAATCAACTATATGATAACAATTGTGTGGACTTCGTCATAAAAGGACTACAACTACAACTGTTTCTGATACTACAATACAACTGTTTCTGATACTACAACTACAACTGTTTCTGATACTACAACTACAACTGTTTCTGATACTACAACTACAACTGTTTCTGATACTACAACTACAACTGTTTCTGATACTACAACTATAAATGTTTCTGATACTACAACTAAAACTGTTTCTGATACTACTACTACTACTACAACTACTGATGCTACTACTTCTACTGATGATTCGCCGTAAATAACAATAATTCCACATGAGTTCAAATTACTCTGGATACTACGAAGTGCTAAGAAATACAAGACTCTTGGATCGATAATAATCATCGTACTGTTTGGAGAAATATTTATATTGTTACCTTGTTGTATTGTCTATTTCACGTTCATTTCTACATTATCAATGCCTACTTATTCTGTACAACTATGTTAATACAGTGTTCATGTAATTGTTTCTTTTAAATTGCAAATATTCAATTCACTTGAATTAGTGAATGACTATTGTTTTCAGTTATCTACATAACCATTTATTAATTCCAAATACTTGTATATGTTCTTATCAAGGACTGGTCGTCACTGCAAGGTCTTAGATCTTTCTAAAGAATGTAAAATTCTTTATATAATCAACATGGAAATGTGTAAAGATGTAATCAACCATCTTTCTCCCTAACACGGTTAGGTTAATCAACCATCTTTCTCTGTGACACGGTTATCCTTCTATAACTGCTTTGTTCCTTTTGACAGGCGTAATTGATCAGTCTACAGGGTTTGACATCTGACCAATAGTTAATGGACTAACTTCCCTAAGGCAGTTGGGAGATTGTATAAATACAGGATTGATTTCATTTCAATTCAGTCACTCTGGTGACAGCGAGCTTGGTAGTCATGTTGTTGTGAAAGCAACAACTGGGTTTTTTGGAAACATGTACATCTCGTAATAAACAAGTTATAATGTATTATTGAGTTGCTACTTTGTTACACGAATTTCCGCCTGTTCCGGCTAGTTAATACAGTCTGAGTTGCCGGAGTTCTGGCTGTTCCGGATGGTTAATACAGCCGGAGTTCCGCCTCTTCCAGATGGTTAATACAGTCGGAGTTGCCAGTTCCGGCAGGTTAATACAGTCGGAGTTGCCTGTTCCGGCTGGTTAATACAGTCGGAGTTGCCGGAGTTTCGGTTGTTCCGGATGTTTTATACAGCCGGAGTTCCGGCTGTTCCGGCTAGTTGATACAGCCGGAGTTCCAGCTGTTCCAGCTAGTTGATACAGCCGGAGTAGCCGGAGTTCGGGCTGTTCCGGCTGTTCCGGCTACTCCGGCTAACTTCACGCACATTATATTTATAGTTAAATTGAATAAATTCCTAAATGGATAATGTTCAGGTGAAATAATAATTTGTACCGGAATTCCAAAGCGTGAAATTTGGAAATTTTAATGTAGATCTACTTCACTGTGAATATTGGTGGAATATGTAATGCAGGAAAAGACTAATAGTGTTTAGAAAGCAGTTGTAATTTGTCCTTTGGTCATAGGTGTTTGTTTGATTTTAAATGCAAGCATCTTTGACTTGGGAAATGTGACTTACTGCATTAACATCATGATCGACAAGACACATAATGATTACATGACTAGGACAGGAATTTCAAGTGAAGATTGACTATTTAGATTTGTAGGACAATCTAAAGGTAGGCATTAGATCATTTTCACATTGTTTATATCATTTTTAGACATTTTCCTTGTTTCAATCGTCTGTTATCTGTAGTTTTCTGTTTGATATTGAATGATAATTATTGTTTATAGTCATTTTTTGTTTTCAACAAAAGGTATTTCTTAAAAGAACAGACTTCCTGAAACTCTGTCAGACCTACAGACCTGACTGACAGATTATTGAAAGGTCTGACTAAAAACCGTTTATTGTCAGCCCAAAATGTCTGACACAACAGATAAATTTGCCCATCAACAATAGAAATTTCGATAATCTTTTTTTTAAACATGCATGGTTTTCTTAATTTGAATCAGTGATTAAGAAATTCCTTTTTAATCGGAAAGAAACAGAATAATATGCAACCTCCAAAGAAAAAGATCATATAAGTTAATATATCCATATCTTAAACTTATGCAAGTCATCAAACATGACTCAGAACTGCTCTCCAGATTGCTGTGAGTTAATCAAACTTCTTACGTTTCGAATTGTTTGGTATGACAGGTAGGCACGAGGTCTGACAAAAATATTTGGTCAGTCAGAGCAAATGGCTGACAGGAGTCTCACGAGTTTTGGGCTTTCTGAAAGAAAACTAGATTTGTACTTTGATTTATATATTTGGGTCCATGTTTTTGGCTAGTTCTTGAATATATATATAACTTAATTTACAAAAAAAAAAAACGTTTTCATTATACACTGTCTTTTAAACATAAAAAGTATATGTATATAATAATATGTACTGGAATTAATAAATTACGACTGCATCGATATATTGCATTAAAACAAAAACAAAACCCCATATAAAAATGTATTTATGCGGCCAAATAGTTTATTTTTGTAGTAAAATACCTGCCATATAGAACTTTGTACTTTTTAACCCACCATTCCGTAACAAGCTGACGGATTTCAGTACTGTCTGTACTTTGATTGTAGGATTGCTGATCGTTTATGTTTATATTAATTTACGCTATTTTGTTTACAATGTATGACTCTTTGAGCATTTGGGGTGGTACTTGCTATATTTCCATTTAAGATCATGATCATCAACATCAATAGTATAAGTTGTCAAAGCGATTGATAAACATCGTAATATATAGTTCCTGTATAAAATCGATGTATAAAAACAAGATGGCCATGGTTGCTATGTAACGCTCATCTTAGTGTCATGGTTCTGTATGGTCAGGTATTTACTAAAGAAATAAAAACAATCAGTTTTTAGTTCAATGCAAACAATACCAGACATAACCCATGCTCGAGTACGAAGAAGTAGCCTCTAGAGGACCCACAATGTTGTTTTAGAAATTCAACCGAGTGACTAGCTAGTGTTGCATCCGACAATATCCATATAAAAAAAATGCCGAAAATAACAAACATTCTTGATAGCATCAATGGTAGAATTCTGACACAGTTCATTATTGAAGAATATATAATGTGACCTCTAGAGTTTACATTTTTTGTTCATCTCAAATGTTACGTAGCGCAATTTCTTTTTTTTATCAAACAAAACATATTAGAAACAAGCGTAGATATCACAATGACAAACGTTTTGACACACATTCGTCTAAATATAATCAACTATATGTATTTGACATTTAATCTCAAGTGACATAAGTATTGACCTCACAAGACCAATATATATATTTTTTTCAAAAGGAACGTATGTGGCATTAGCGTAGATATTCCAAAAAAAAACATTCTGTATGGGTTCAAGAAAACAACTTCTAGATTATCCGCGAGATTCTTCTTAAATTCTACCATATGATATAGTATTTGCCAGCACAAAGTAAAATGTTCTGACCAAGTTTCAGCATGCTCAATCAAACAATGATGCATCTTTAGTGTCCGCAAGATCGTATTTTAATTTGGCCTACCACAAAAGTTTTTAACCCGACATGAACCGTTTTTGAAAGTGGCCCAACGTGTCATTTAAACAAACATTCGGGCAATTCGTTCGACAATATGCTCCATTCAAGTAAAAAAGTGCGATCCGTAGTGTCCATAGGATATTTTGATACCTATTTACGAAAAAACAAAAAAATGGAATTCGTAGTACTGTCGTCTACTAGATAGGCGACACCTTAAAGGTTTCGCGGGATAGAATGAGTGAAGAGGAGCAGAATTATACCGAACTACCAACTGGCCACACGCAATACTAAATATATATGTTATGAATATGTAATTTCAATTATTACATGATTCAAAACGTAACAATTGATGACACTCAAGGTTTTTTGGCAACACCAAAATTATTTCCGCAAGTCTAAAAGATAAACACACCATACTATTGGTTTTGTCGCAAAAGCGATAACGTTATGACGTCATACCGCTGAAGTGCTAACGTGACGTCACTTTCCAAGTATTTGGTCACGTGGAAATATTTGATTCAAGAGCCCCTATTAAAAGCATTCTCCAACTATCAAAACAAAATGTATGAGAAATCTAAAAACACCGTTGTTTGGACTGGATAATGGACAAGTTTCAGTATGAATTTCAGGTCTCTAGCTGAATCCGTTTTTTGCTAGTGCGAGATCTACAGAAATATGTAGTCAAAATGTCGATTTTTCGGGTTTTAACCTTAAAAATCTCTGAAACTAGATTTTTCCCAGATATAACGAAAGCGCCCAGACCTAAATCGCATTGTGGTCTATCAGTGTGGCTAATTTCAGCGAAATCGTTCTCACCGATTTCTTTGTCCACAAATCGCTGAATTTTACAACACATTGTGTCCCAATAGCCGTATAGACATTTGTTCCGTAGAACAGAATAGAATAATTCTGTTCCACTACACTCATTCTATACTAGAAAGGCGACACCTTAAGGGTTTCGCAGGATAGAATGAGTGGAGAGGAGCAGAATTGCATCCGAACTACCAACCGACCACACACAATGCTGATAATATTATTTCGATTCTAACATGATCCAAAACGTAACAATTGATGAAACTAGTATATTGCAACACCAACATTATCTCCGTAAGTCTAAAAGATAAATAGAACATTATTATCGGGATTTGGCGCCCAAGTTTAGTTTAAACTTATTTATTTACATCGATTGCGAAACAAGCTTTAAGCTTAGATAACTCACACTCGATGTCTGCTTCCTGGAGACTTAACCAGTACTCGTGCCGTTTTGTGTGGAAAAATCTCAAAAGGACCCGCTCATCGCGGGACTCGAACCAGGGACCTTTGATACGAGAGGCCGACGCTCTACCTCTGCACCACTGTAACGTTATGACGTCATACCGCTGAAGTGCTGAACGTGACGTCACTTTCCAAGTATTTGGTCACGTGAAAATATTTGATTCAAGAGCCCCTATTAAAAGCATTCTCCAACTATCAAAACTAAATGTATGAGAAATTTAAAAACACCGTTGTTTGCACTGGATCTTTGACAAGTTTCAGTTTAAATTTCAGGTCTCTAGCTGATTCCGTTATTTGCTGGTACGAGATCTACAGAAATATGTAGTCAAAATGTCGATTTTTCGGGTTTTAACCTTAAAAATATCTAAAACTAGATTTTTCCCAGATATAACGAAACCGCCCAGACCTAGATCGCATTGTGGTCTATCAGTGTGGCTAATTTCAGCGAAATCGTTCTCACCGATTTCTTTGTCCTCAAATCGCTGAATTTTACAACACATTGTGTCCCAATAGCCGTATAGACATTTGTTCCGTAGAACAGAATAGAATAATTCTGTTCCACTACACTCATTCTATACTAGAAAGGCGACACATTAAGGGTTTCGCAGGATAGAATGAGTGGAGAGGAGCAGAATTGCACCCGAACTACCAACCGACCACACACAATGCTGATACTATTATTTCGATTCTAACATGATCCAAAACGTAACAATTGATGAAACTAGTATTTTGCAACAACAAAATTATCTCCATAAGTCTAAAAGATAAATAGAACATTATTATCGGGATTTGGCGCCCAAGTTTAGTTTAAACTTATTTATTTTACATCGATTGCGAAACAAGCTTTAAGCTTAGATTACTCACACTCGATGTCTGCTTCCTGGAGACTTAACCAGTACTCGTGCCGTTTTGTGTGGAAAAATCTCAAAAGGACCCGCTCATCACGGGACTCGAACCAGGGACCTTTGATACGAGAGGCCGACGCTCTACCTCTGCACCACTGTAACATTATGACGTCAACCGCTGACGTGACGTCACTTTCCTAGTCACGCCCACAGATTTTTTTAAAATCAAGAACCCCTATTGAAAGCTTTCTCCAAGAATCCAAACTGAATGTATGAGAAATCTAAACACACCGTTGTTTGCACTGGATCTCAGACAAGTTTCAGTATGAATTTTAGGTCTCTAACTGATTCCGTTTTTTGCTAGTACGAGATCTACAGAAATATGTAGTCAAAATGTCGATTTTTCGGGTTTTAACCTTAAAAATCTCTGAAACTAGATTTTTCCCAGATATAACGAAACCGCCCAGACCTAGATCGCATTGTGGTCTATCAATTTGGCTAATTTCAGCGAAATCGTTCTCACCGATTTCTTTGTCCACAAATCGCTGAATTTTACAACACATTGTGTCCCAATAGCCGTATAGACATTTGTTCCATAGAACAGAATAGAATAATTCTGTTCCACTACACTCATTCTATATTTCCGCAAGTCTAAAAGATAAACACACCGTACTATTGGTTTTGGCGCCAAAGCGATAACGTTATGACGTCATACCGCTGAAGTGCTGAACGTGACGTCACTTTCCAAGTAGTTGGTCACGTGAAAATATTTGATTTAAGAGCCCCTTTTAAAAGCATTCTCCGACTATCAAAACTAAATGTATGAGAAATTTAAAAACACCGTTGTTTGCACTGGATCTTTGACAAGTTTCAGTTTAAATTTCAGGTCTCTAGCTGATTCCGTTATTTGCTGGTACGAGATCTACAGAAATATGTAGTCAAAATGTCGATTTTTCGGGTTTTAACCTTAAAAATATCTAAAACTAGATTTTTCCCAGATATAAAGAAACCGCCCAGACCTAGATCGCATTGTGGTCTATCAGTGTGGCTAATTTCAGCGAAATCGTTCTCACCGATTTCTTTGTCCTCAAATCGCTGAATTTTACAACACAATAGCCGTATAGACATTTGTTCCGTAGAACAGAATAGAATAATTATGTTCCACTACACTCATTCTATATATGTTATGAATATGTAATTTCAATTCTTACTAGAAAGGCGACACCTTAAGGGTTTCGCAGGATAGAATGAGTGGAGAGGAGCAGAATTGCATCCGAACTACCAACCGACCACACACAATGCTGATAATATTATTTCGATTCTAACATGATCCAAAACGTAACAATTGATGAAACTAGTATTTTGCAACACCAAAATTATCTCCGTAAGTCTAAAAGATAAATAGAACATTATTATCGGGATTTGGCGCCCAAGTTTAGTTTAAACTTATTTATTTTACATCGATTGCGAAACAAGCTTTAAGCTTAAATTAATCACACTCGATGTCTGCTTCCTGGAGACTTAACCAGTACTCGTGCCGTTTTGTGTGGAAAAATCTCAAAAGGACCCGCTCATCACGGGACTCGAACCAGGGACCTTTGATACGAAATGAACGAAATTTGGAATTCGCGTGCGTGACGTCACGTCGGTAAACAACTTTTGAATGTCGGAACGTTGTTTTTTGTTGTTTTTTAAGTAAATAACGTTATTTACATTCGGGAAATATTTTAAAAGTCTCTTTATACTAGAAAAAATGAAAGACGGGACATTTTGGTATATTTTTGACTTATTTCAACTATAATGAAAACTTGTAAAATGCATATTAGTCCGAATACAAGTTTCTTTTCTTCTATGTTCGATTCATTTACGGGTTTCGTCCGATCACAAGACAAGGATCAGCACCATGATTTTGTCGTTCCAGACATTTTCCAGGTTACATATAACGAGCAAAGTTTGACTGTAAATTTCACTCCTGGTGAATATTCCTTTTTGTATAATTACTTCAAAAATGAACCGGATTTTTATATTGTGAAAAAGGAAGTACAACACGGAGCCATCTTCAAATCTGATACAGAAGGAATTACGGCGACTCTATATGAAACCACTAGTGTTTTACACATCCAAGGTATGTCATCTTTGAAATGGTTTAAAAAGTTTTCCATGGAAGTTCAAAACTTACGCGACATAGACAAAAGTCTGACAAACTGCAAAGTTGTTCAAACCCAACCTCTGCATTCTACACCCAAAAAACCGGAGACATATTTTAGCGTTTCAATGTGTAATCATTGCGATAGTGCGGAAACCATTCAAAAACTCTCTCGCAGTCTGATGAAATTGACAAAAGAAGTTGAGTTTTTAAAAATAAAACTGCCTAGTAACAGTCCAAAGAAAACTGATATACATGTACATTCAGTTACTACACAAACTATGCCTCTTGAACAAAAAACACCAGTTATGCAAATTGCTTCAGTAATGACACAGACTATGGAAGTAAAGCAGAATAGTAAATTGACTGATTGTGAAGGCCTTCCTGTCGAAAAGAAAGGTATACAAACAAGAACAAAGACGATTCCTACGTTTACACAAACAAAACGTGAACATTCAAAAACAACAATACCAATACGTTCCACAACTATTAAAAAAAGTGCCCAAACATGTGAAAGGGAATTAAATTGTACTCTTATCATCGGAAGTTCAATATTACAGCGGGTTCGAACTCGAGGACTCCATACAAATGTGAACATACGTACACACAGAGGAGCACATGTTACATCTATCAAAGAAAAGATAAAACAAATGAAATTATGTAACTACAGTTCAGTAATAGTTCAAGCTGGTGGAAATGATGTCGCAAACGGCAGAGATGTAGAGGCCATTGAAAATGACTTTGCACAAATTATACAAGATGTGAAAACAAGATCTCCCAAAACGAAAATATATCTGGCTGAGGTTATTCCGCGTATTGATGCAGACGTCTCTGAACTTAATCACATCATCGGATACGTATGTAATGAATATGGAGCTACACTTATTAAAACACATCAGAAGTTTAAGCTCCGATCTTATCAATACTGGAAGGACGGTATACACCTGTCAGATAAAGGTACGGCTACTCTACTTAAGATCTACAACAACTGTGTAGCCATCATCAAACATCCTGTTGGCAACACAAATGTGAGAAAACCATGTTTCTTCTGTGGCGAAGAAGGACACTTATCAACAACATGCCGCCATGGTGCTAAGATAGCATGTTTCAAATGTGGGAAACTTGGACACAAAGTAAAGAACTGTAAACAATAGGACATCGGCAATGTATGTAAAGCCGAAACAGCTGTCCTACCACGAAACTCATATTCTGTATTAAACATAATTTGTAGTGAATGTAACAAACTTGTATGTGACTGCTCAAAAGTAAGCAGGTCGACATTCGATTTATATCACAATCAACAATTTCAAGATACGGCAGGTAAATTAGAAACACGCTGTTGTCAATCAAATCAACATCTCTCACTTACATCTTTAAATGACAATACACTCGATTATCCTTCTGAACTTCAATCTGCAAAAGGGAGCTTAAATAAAACTCTTCAAAACATCCACAACAACCAATTTGGTCATAACTTGAAAGGTAGCAATACCTTAGGTTTAAATAAAAAAGGCATTCGAATGAGTAACCTCAATATTTGTCACTTATTACCCAAACTAGATGAAATAAAATTGATTTTGCACGACGAAAAATCGGTCGATATTTTAGGTTTGTGCGAAACTTTTTTGAGTGATAATGTTTCGGATGCGTTTCTCGAGATAAATGGTTATAGGACAGAAAGGAAGGATCGCAAAGGCAAGTCAGGCGGAGGCTTATTGCTATATATTTCTAATAAGCTAACGTATAGCCGTAGATATGATTTAGAGGTTGGTAATATCGAAACCATCTGGGTTGACATTTCATTGCAACATTCTAAATCCATACTTTTATGTTCATCATACCGCACACCATCTTCCGATATTCGGTGGGTAGATTGTCTTCAAAAAGAACTAAATAAAGCTTCGCAATGTGATGACATTGAAATTATATTGTGTGGTGATTTTAATATTGATCTTAACAAGGATCCACCCTCTTATTGGTCAAACTCCCTTGAAGAATTTAATATGACGCAAATGATATCGACACCTACTCGAGTTACGGACAGGAGTTCCACTTTAATCGACCATCTATACACAAATAAGCCTGAACGTATTATTGAAATAGCTGTTCCTTCCCTAGCACTTTCTGATCACTATCCAATCTGTTTTACGCGGAAAATTCATATTAGTGATAAAAAGATAGTACATACTGAAATCCAATATCGCGATTTTCGAAATTTTGATGAAAATGTATTTTTAACTGACTTGAATTCAGTGAATTTTGATTCTCTTATAAACACAGATACATTAAATGAGGCTCTTCAATTGTTCTATGATTTGTTTTTTGGAATTCTTAACCAGCATTCAAAAGTTAAGTCAAAAAGGGTCAAGCTACAGCATAAGCCGAAATGGATTTCACCGGAAATAAATGAGGCAAGATATAAAAGGGATAGTTTTCACAAATTAAAAGATATGGATAGTTTTAAAGTTTGGCGTAACAAGGTCCGATCGTTAATCAGAAATGCAAAACGAAAATACTATTCCGATGCTATTGCTCAAATTAAAAACACTACTGATATATGGAAATATATGAAAGAGCTAAATCCGAAGACAGGGACAAATATGCCAAATGTGTTAATGTCTGAAAATGAAAAGGTTGAAACTCCCGAGGATATAGCTAATATGTTTAATTCTTATTTTACAAGCGTGTCATTCAAAAATGAATCATTCCAAAGAACTAGCAAAATAACATTGAACAATCTTCAATTATTCATGAACACAAAACTTCCAATTGATACTTACTTCCAATTAAAATGCATACATGAACATGAAGTATACAGATTACTTTCTAAATTGGATATTAATAAATCCGCTGGGGTTGACACTCTTGGGCCAAACTTATTGAAAATTGCCGCCCATGTAATATGCAAACCTGTTGCTTATTTAATAAATCGAAGCATAATTGAAGGCACTTTTCCAGACAAATTAAAAATTGCAAAAGTAACGCCCATTTTTAAAAAAGGGAAAAAGTCTGACCCTGGAAATTATAGACCTATTTCTATTCTTCCTACACTATCTAAAATATATGAAAAGCATGTTGCATCACAAATCTATGAATTCCTTGTCAACTTTGAGTTGCTTCATATAGGACAGTCAGGATTTAGAAAACAACATTCTTGCCAAACAGCTCTGACAAAGATGACAGAATTATGGCTCAAAGAAATGGACAAAGGGAACCTTACAGGAATTTTATTTTTAGATTTTAGTAAAGCGTTTGATCTAGTCAACCATAATACACTTCTGGAAAAACTTAAATTATACAAATTTGACAATAGATCAATACTTTGGATTAAATCTTATCTTGAAAAAAGGATACAACGTGTTCAAATTGGGAGCATTAGTTCAAAATGTCTCCCTATATTGTCTGGCGTTCCTCAAGGCTCTGTGCTAGGTCCTCTACTTTTCTTAATGTATGTGAATGACCTATCTCTGCATGTCACACTATCTTCTTTAGATTTATTTGCTGATGATGCAACCCTTCAAAAGTCTTCCCCATATTTGTATACAATTGAAAGGGATATTTCTACAGACGTTAAAAACATCCAACGCTGGTGTAATGAAAACAGTATGGTGATCAATGTTTCAAAAACTAAAAGTATGCTCTTAGCAACAAATCAAAAATTGACAAAACTTCCCGCAAAATCATTGAATATATCAATGAATAGTATTCCTGTAGATTGTGTAAAGAATCATAAACTTTTAGGCATAAATATAGATAACAATCTTTCCTATGTCAAACACGTAGACAGTGTATGTCACTCAATTACTTCAAAAACCGCTCTTCTTAGACGGATTAAACCTTACCTTTCAATACAATATCGGAAAATGTATTATAATGCATATATTCTGCCTGTCATTGATTATTGTTTAACTATTTGGGGTAATGCACCAAAAGTACAACTTAATAGAATCCTCAAACTTCAAAAGTCTGCTGCACGAATAATTCTAGATAAACCCTATGACTCGCCATCCAAACCATTATTTGAGGAATTGGAATGGTTGGATGTTTATGAAAGACTAGAATACAATAAATCAATATTGATATACAAAGCTATGAATGGACAAACACCTGGATATATAACCGATATGTTTTCTTCACAGTCAACCAATACTTACCATTTACGCTCGGTTTCAAATAATATCCTTTCTTGTCCGAAACCATCTACAGAACTATTAAAAAAAAGCCTACACTTTTCTGGTGTACATATATGGAATGCCATACCTTCAAACATTAGGTTCCTTTCAAATCTTACAAAATTTAAGTGTGCAATTTTAAAGCACATTGTTTCAAAACGTCATCTTCTGTAAATCACGAGTCTTTCTTTCATTATTATAGTACTCACAAGTTAAAAAAAAAGCAATTCAACATCATTTTGTTTTATCAAATGCATTAAGATAGATCCTGTGTAATATGCATTACTTCTAAAAAGTTAGTCACAGTACATGTGGGTAACTTGTTTTTCAGCAAACACTTTAATTTCATGTATCACATACAAGGTTGATACATTATTTACTCTTCTTGTTCACTTGTGACGCTTCTGTATCACAATTGACGTTTTCTTCATTTTTGATGTTATTGGGGGAGGGGGGGGGGGGGGGGCAATTAATTGTTTCATCATTGTATGTTTCTTTATGATAGCTATTAAGATGGCCTCATTGTAAAATAGCCAATGGCTAAATGAGTCACCATCTATAAATAAAGTATTATTATTATTATTATTATACGAGAGGCCGACGCTCTACCTCTGCACCACTGTAACGTTATGACGTCATACCGCTGAAGTGCTGAACGTGACGTCACTTTCCAAGTATTTGGTCACGTGAAAATATTTGATTCAAGAGCCCCTATTAAAAGCATTCTCCAACTATCAAAACTAAATGTATGAGAAATTTAAAAACACCGTTGTTTGCACTGGATCTTTGACAAGTTTCAGTTTAAATTTCAGGTCTCTAGCTGATTCCGTTATTTGCTGGTACGAGATCTACAGAAATATGTAGTCAAAATGTCGATTTTTCGGGTTTTAACCTTAAAAATTTATAAAACTAGATTTTTCCCAGATATAACGAAACCGCCCAGACCTAGATCACATTGAGTTCTATAAGTGTGGAGAATTTCAGCGAAATCGTTCTCACCGATTTCTTTGTCCCCAAATCGCTGAATTTTACAACACATTGTGTCCCAATAGCCGTATAGACATTTGTTCCATAGAACAGAGTAGAATAATTCTGTTCCACTACACTCATTCTATACTAGAAAGGCGACACCTTAAGGGTTTCGCGGGATAGAATGAGTGGAGAGGAGCAGAATTGCATCCGAACTACCAACCGACCACACACAATGCTGAATATATTATTTCGATTCTAACATGATACAAAACGTAACAATTGATGAAACTAGTATTTTGCAACACCAAAATTATCTCCGTAAGTCTAAAAGATAAATAGAACATTATTATCGGGATTTGGCGCCAAAGTTTAGTTTAAACTTATTTATTTTACATCGATTGCGAAACAAGCTTTAAGCTTAAATTAATCACACTCGATGTCTGCTTCCTGGAGACTTAACCAGTACTCGTGCCGTTTTGTGATGAAAAATCTCAAAAGGACCCGCTCATCACGGGACTCGAACCAGGGACCTTTGATACGAGAGGCCGACGCTCTACCTCTGCACCACTGTAACGTTATGACGTCAACCGCTGACGTGACGTCACTTTCCTAGTCACGCCCACAGATTTTTTTAAAATCAAGAACCCCTATTGAAAGCTTTCTTCAAGAATCCAAACTGAATGTATGAGAAATCTAAAAACACCGTTGTTTGCACCGGATCTCGGACAAGTTTCAGTATGAATTTCAGGTCTCTAGCTGATTCCGTTTTTTGCTAGTGCGAGATCTACATAAATATGTAGTCAAAATGTCGATTTTTCGGGTTTTAACCTTAAAAATCTCTGAAACTAGATTTTTCCCAGATATAACTAACACGCCAAGACCTAGATCGCATTGAGTTCTATAAGTGTGGCTAATTTCAGCAAAATCGTTCTCACCGATTTCTTTGTCCCCAGATCGCTGAATTTTACAACACATTGTGTCCCAATAGCCGTATAGACATTTGTTCCATAGAACAGAATAGAATAATTCTGTTCCACTACACTCATTCTACTACTAGAAAGGCGACACCTTAAGGGTTTCGCGGGATAGAATGAGTGGAGAGGAGCAGAATTGCATCCGAACTACCAACCGACCACACACAATGCTGAATATATTATTTCGATTCTAACATGATCCAAAACGTAACAATTGATGAAACTAGTATTTTGCAACACCAAAATTATCTCCGTAAGTCTAAAAGATAAATAGAACATTATTATCGGGATTTGGCGCCAAAGTTTAGTTTAAACTTATTTATTTTACATCGATTGCGAAACAAGCTTTAAGCTTAAATTAATCACACTCGATGTCTGCTTCCTGGAGACTTAACCAGTACTCGTGCCGTTTTGTGTGGAAAAATCTCAAAAGGACCCGCTCATCACGGGACTCGAACCAGGGACCTTTGATACGAGAGGCCGACGCTCTACCTCTGCACCACTGTAACGTTATGACGTCATACCGCTGAAGTGCTGAACGTGACGTCACTTTCCAAGTATTTGGTCACGTGAAAATATTTGATTCAAGAGCTCCTATTAAAAGCATTCTCCAACTATCAAAACTAAATGTATGAGAAATCTAAAAACACCGTTGTTTGCACTGGATCTTTGACAAGTTTCAGTTTAAATTTCAGGTCTCTAGCTGATTCCGTTATTTGCTGGTACGAGATCTACAGAAATATGTAGTCAAAATGTCGATTTTTCGGATTTTAACCTTAAAAATATCTAAAACTAGATTTTTCCCAGATATAACGAAACCGCCCAGAGCTAGATCGCATTGTGGTCTATCAGTGTGGCTAATTTCAGCGAAATCGTTCTCACCGATTTCTTTGTCCTCAAATCGCTGAATTTTACAACACATTGTGTCCCAATAGCCGTATAGACATTTGTTCCGTAGAACAGAATAGAATAATTCTGTTCCACTACACTCATTCTATACGAGATCAAAACAACGAGAATTCAGTACTAGAAAGGCGACACCTTAAGGGTTTCGCGGGATAGAAATTGAATGAGTGGAGAGGAGCAGAATTGCATCCGAACTACCAACCGACCACACACAATGCTGAATATATTATTTCGATTCTAACATGATCCAAAACGTAACAATTGATGAAACTAGTATTTTGCAACACCAAAATTATCTCCGTAAGTCTAAAAGATAAATAGAACATTATTATCGGGATTTGGCGCCAAAGTTTAGTTTAAACTTATTTATTTTACATCGATTGCGAAACAAGCTTTAAGCTTAAATTGATCACACTCGATGTCTGCTTCCTGGAGACTTAACCAGTACTCGTGCCGTTTTGTGTTGAAAAATCTCAAAAGGACCCGCTCATCACGGGACTCGAACCAGGGACCTTTGATACGAGAGGCCGACGCTCTACCTCTGCACCACTGTAACGTTATGACGTCAACCGCTGACGTGACGTCACTTTCCTAGTCACGCCCACAGATTTTTTTTAAATCAAGAACCCCTATTGAAAGCTTTCTCCAAGAATCCAAACTGAATGTATGAGAAATCTAAAAACACCGTTGTTTGTACCGGATCTCGGCCAAGTTTCAGTATGAATTTCAGGTCTCTAGCTGATTCCGTTTTTTGCTAGTGCGAGATCTACAGAAACATGTAGTCAAAATGTCGATTTTTCGGGTTTTAACCTTAAAAATCTCTGAAACTAGATTTTTCCCAGATATAACGAACACGCCCAGACCTAGATCGCATTGAGTTCTATAAGTGTGGCTAATTTCAGCGAAATCGTTCTCACCGATTTCTTTGTCCCCAGATCGCTGAATTTTACAACACATTGTGTCCCAATAGCCGTATAGACATTTGTTCCATAGAACAGAATAGAATAATTCTGTTCCACTACACTCATTCTATACTAGAAAGGCGACACCTTAAGGGTTTCGCGGGATAGAATGAGTGGAGAGGAGCAGAATTGCATCCGAACTACCAACCGACCACACACAATGTTGAATATATTATTTCGATTCTAACATGATCCAAAACGTAACAATTGATGAAACTAGTATTTTGCAACACCAAAATTATCTCCGTAAGTCTAAAAGATAAATAGAACATTATTATCGGGATTTGGCGCCAAAGTTTAGTTTAAACTTATTTATTTTACATCGATTGCGAAACAAGCTTTAAGCTTAAATTAATCACACTCGATGTCTGCTTCCTGGAGACTTAACCAGTACTCGTGCCGTTTTGTGTGGAAAAATCTCAAAAGGACCCGCTCATCACGGGACTCGAACCAGGGACCTTTGATACGAGAGGCCGACGCTCTACCTCTGCACCACTGTAACGTTATGACGTCATACCGCTGAAGTGCTGAACGTGACGTCACTTTCCAAGTATTTGGTCACGTGAAAATATTTGATTCAAGAGCCCCTATTAAAAGCATTCTCCAACTATCAAAACTAAATGTATGAGAAATTTAAAAACACCGTTGTTTGCACTGGATCTTTGACAAGTTTCAGTTTAAATTTCAGGTCTCTAGCTGATTCCGTTATTTGCTGGTACGAGATCTACAGAAATATTTAGTCAAAATGTCGATTTTTCGGGTTTTAACCTTAAAAATATCTAAAACTAGATTTTTCCCAGATATAACGAAACCGCCCAGACCTAGATCGCATTGTGGTCTATCAGTGTGGCTAATTTCAGCGAAATCGTTCTCACCGATTTCTTTGTCCTCAAATCGCTGAATTTTACAACACATTGTGTCCCAATAGCCGTATAGACATTTGTTCCGTAGAACAGAATAGAATAATTCTGTTCCACTACACTCATTCTATACTAGAAAGGCGACACCTTAAGGGTTTCGCGGGATAGAATGAGTGGAGAGGAGCAGAATTGCATCCGAACTACCAACCGACCACACACAATGCTGAATATATTATTTCGATTCTAACATGATCCAAAACGTAACAATTGATGAAACTAGTATTTTGCAACACCAAAATTATCTCCGTAAGTCTAAAAGATAAATAGAACATTATTATCGGGATTTGGCGCCAAAGTTTAGTTTAAACTTATTTATTTTACATCGATTGCGAAACAAGCTTTAAGCTTAAATTAATCACACTCGATGTCTGCTTCCTGGAGACTTAACCAGTACTCGTGCCGTTTTGTGTGGAAAAATCTCAAAAGGACCCGCTCATCACGGGACTCGAACCAGGGACCTTTGATACGAGAGGCCGACGCTCTACCTCTGCACCACTGTAACGTTATGACGTCATACCGCTGAAGTGCTGAACGTGACGTCACTTTCCAAGTATTTGGTCACGTGAAAATATTTGATTCAAGAGCCCCTATTAAAAGCATTCTCCAACTATCAAAACTAAATGTATGAGAAATTTAAAAACACCGTTGTTTGCACTGGATCTTTGACAAGTTTCAGTTTAAATTTCAGGTCTCTAGCTGATTCCGTTATTTGCTGGTACGAGATCTACAGAAATATTTAGTCAAAATGTCGATTTTTCGGGTTTTAACCTTAAAAATATCTAAAACTAGATTTTTCCCAGATATAACGAAACCGCCCAGACCTAGATCGCATTGTGGTCTATCAGTGTGGCTAATTTCAGCGAAATCGTTCTCACCGATTTCTTTGTCCTCAAATCGCTGAATTTTACAACACATTGTGTCCCAATAGCCGTATAGACATTTGTTCCGTAGAACAGAATAGAATAATTCTGTTCCACTACACTCATTCTATATTAATACGGACAGAAAATAATAAAGTAAAGATGTTCAGAAAATTCATAATGAATTAATAATGACCAATGTTTGATAAAAGTGCCAATATAACCCTTAATGTGTCATCTGAATGATGGTATAGAAGCAAATATGTAACTGATTATATCAGGGGGGAATTTGTTTATTTCAGCCCTTTTCTGATGCCACCTAGCGACTACTTTTGCAACCATTCAATATGGCTGAAACAAATTATTGAGGTTAGGTTTCTGCTTAACCATTTCCTTAATAAAGTCGGCTTCATTTCTTTCGGCCAATCAATATAGCTGCTACCATGACTGCCATGAGTTTCAACAAATCAAGATCGCTTGAATAATTGAGCGGATTAGGAGTAGATGTACATTGAAGCTTTAAGTTCATTTAACCTCATATCTGATGCTGAAAAATTGCTTAGTCCTTCAGACAATCAAAGTGGCTTCTACCAATTGTGTACCGCCTTGCTGGTGTAGCGTCCGTTTCGGGTGCAGGAAGATGAGAGATAAATCGCCGGCCGGGTCATACTAAATACTTTAAAATAGAAGTAATGGCTGCCCTCCTTGGAGTTTAGGGTTGCGGGGTAAACACATATTGATTGACTAGTGTCAGGATAAATAAACCAGCAGTACTTGTAACTTATCCAGGAAAAATGTGATATAGCTGAAAGCATAGTGGCCCTGGATTTCATCAAATAGTCAATGACAACAACTCTTTCGAACTTGGCCTAGATATCATTACAAGACAATCCTTCTGATTTTTTTTTCCAGACATGTCAAACATTCAAATCTTACAATCTTCAAAACATCAATTCAAGTTGAAAAATGGGGCCTCCTCCAGCGTTTAAAAAAAAATCCTTCAATTTGACATTGCAACTAAGATTTCCTTCCGAAATGACCCATTTTCGGACCCGCACCAGATATCATCAAGACATACCTTCTGGCAACGTTTCAAGCTGCTGTACAACAACATAGAGTCGCTACAGCAGTGTTAACAAGATATTTCTCAAATTTGGCCTAGTGACCTAGATTTTGACGAGTTATGACCTATATTCAAACTAAGCCTAGATATCATCAAGCAATCTATTCTGACAAAGTTGCATTACTTTCAAGTTAAAAATGTGGCCTCCAGAATGTTAACAAGATGTTCCTTCAATTTAATTTAGTGACCTAGTGTTTGACCTGAAATGACCAATATTTGAACTTGGCCTAGACATAAGCAAGATAAAACAACAGAATACGTCCCATGAAGATTAGATGATAATAGTGAGTTTTAATAAGCAAATTATTGACAGCAGAAGACAAATTACGGAAAAAAGGCAATCACAAAAACTCACCATGAGAACTGTTTTCTCAGGTGAGCTATAACTGTTGACAGCAGCATAAAACACCAAACAATCCATAATTAATCTACTAGTTGTGTAGACAAGCAATTAAAGTCTTTCATTAGAATGACATTTTGTCATTTTGCCCCTTTCCTGAACTCACATGGCTGCCATGTTTTCAACCAATCAATATGACTTGACAGTTTTTTAGAAGATCACCCAACGATCGTTCCTGCATAATTATCTTGGAATTTGGAAAGCGGATTCAGAGGAGAAGAATTTAAAAGTTTTGCAATTTTCACCCCTTTCTGATCCCTGGCAACCAAAGTTGTATATCGAACTTAAGTCGTTGAACACTTTTTGATGAGGGTCACCAAGAGAATATTCATGTGACGTTTGATTAATTAACCCTTTCCCTCATATAGACGCTTTCTGACGCCTATACAGCAGACGTTTTTTTGAAAACATGTATACAAAAGAACAAATTGCTAAAAACGAGCAATTTATCCTTTTGTCACCATGTTTTCCACTCTATTCAATTGTTGTACTTTCATTTAAAGGGAGTTTCGAATTGATTTCGGGTATGTTTTTAAAGTCGTCTGCTGCAGATTTATTGTATGTGGGAAAGAGTTGAAATTGCACCACCAGTTTCAGAAAAGAAGATTTGATGTACAATGGCCAGTGAGTGATCACAATAGATAACAATGAGCCTTCGGATTAAAGTTGATCTAAAAATAAGTAAAACAAGAGGGCCATGAGGTCCTGGAATCGCTCACCTGAGAATGGGCTATTTAAAACATAACTCTTTCAGCACCAATGGCAATATCATCAAGACAAACTTTCTGACAAAATCTCAAGCTGCTCAAGTCAAAAATGCGATATCTATAGTGTTAACTAGTTTGTTCTACAATTTGGCCTAGTGACTTAATTGTTGACCTGACCTGACCCATATTCGAACTTACCCTATATATCATCAAGACAAATATTCTGACAAAATTTCAACATGCTCAAGCCAAACATGTGGCTTCCAGAGTATTCACAAGAATTTCCTTAAAATTGGCCTAGTGACCTAGTTCTTGACCTGGCATGACCCATATTCGAAGATGGCCTAGCTATTACTTAGAAAAATATTCTGACAAAGTTTCAACATGCTCCAGCCAAAAATGTGGCTTCCAGAGTGTTAACAAAACTTTCCTTAAATTTCGCCTTGTGACCTAGTTTTTGATGCGACGTAACCCATATTCGAACTTGACCTAGATATCACTAAGTCAAATTTTCAGACATAGTTTCAACATGCTCAAGTTTAAAATGTGACTTCCGGAGTGTTAACAAGATTTTTCTTAAATTTGGCCTAGTGACCTAGTTTTTAAGCGGACATGACCCGTATTTGAACTTGGCATATATATCATCAAGACAAATTATCTGACAATGTTTCAACATGCTCAAGTTTAAAATGTGTCTTCCAGCGTGTTAAAAAGAATTTTCTTAAATTTGGCCTAGTGACCTAGTATTTAACCGGACATGACCCATATTAAAACTTGGTCTAGATATTATCAAGATAAACTTTCTGACAACGTTTCAACATGCTCAAGCTAAGAATGTGGCTTCCAGATTGTTAACAAGATTTTCCTTCAATTTGGCCTAGTGACCTAGTTTTTAACCCAACATTACCTATATTCAACATTGGCCTAGATATCACTAAGACAACCATTCTGACAAAGTTTCAACATGCTCAAACTAAAAATGCGGCTTCAAGAGTGTTAACAAGATTTTCCTTAAATTGGGCATAGTGACCTAGTTTTTGACCCGACATGACCCAGTTTCTTACTTGCCCCAGATTTGATTGAGATATATATTCTGATAAACTTTCATGAAGATTGGATGCAAAATGTTGCCTCTAGAGTGTTAACAAGCACATGTTGACGACGGACGACGGACGACGAACGACGAACGACGGACAAAAGGCGATCACAAAAACTCACCTTGAGCACTTTGTGCTCTGGTGAGCTAAAAAGTAACATTAAAGATCAAATCTAAACTTTAATTGTTATAGATATTGTATGTATTCTTACATTCTAACATACAAGTAATTTGATTCAGATTACTTTGAAATTGTCAAAGTCTGGAGGAAAGCTGGATAAATCTTAATGTAAGAAAGTACAATTCTGAGATAATATAAAAATCTTAAAGGAAAAAGTAGAAATTAATCATCATGAGAAAGTTCTGGTTTTTTTCCCTCAATATATAGTAGTCTGTAAGTGGTAAAGGCATAACCCGTTTTTACATGTAGATGCTTACTGAAGCCTCTGCAGCAGACACATTTTGAAAACATTGTGACAAAAGAAATATAGCTCATAATGAGTAATTTCCCCTTTTGCCAACATGTTTTCAACTTGATTCAATAATAATACTTTTGAATATATAGAAATTTTCAAAAATGTTGTCGAAATGTTTTCAAAGTGGACTAAAATGTATGTAACCTGTATAATTTAAAAATAAAGAAATATTTTGTTTTCTTATTGTCAGTTAGGACTACTTTTCTTTTTTCAATTCTTTATTTGATGTGGATGACTTATGGAACATCTGAACATTGATTTGTAAAACATACTCAGAGAAAATTGAAATTGCTTTTATGGAACAATTTATTCTTCTCTTCTAGTGGATGTTACTGTATCTCATAATGCAATTGTCTACTTTCTATAAAATTCATATATTTCCCACATTCAACATATCTGCAGCAACCCTTTGAAAACATTTTGGAAAGAAATACTGAAGAACTCAATTAAATTAGGCATAGTTATTGAAAAGAGTTGTAAACATTTTGGTAAAAGGAGAAATTGCTCATTTTGAGCATTTTCTCGATTTGCACTTATGTTTTCAAAAGATTACTTTTCACAAATTACATTATACTATCATTTGTCATGATTATTGTAAATGTTTGTGCCGAAAAGCTCTATGTATTTGTAAGCAAGTATTAGTGTTTAACCCTGTCCTACATGCAGATGACTTATAACTTTAACAATTTCCCTCATATAGAGGCTTTCTGACGCCTCTGTAGCAGACGGCTATTTGAAATTTGTTAAATAACATTGACATGATTGTTGCAAAATTCGAAAATCTGGACGAGTAATTTATCTTTTTGTGACAATAATATAAGACAATTGATAGATCTATGTTGTACAGGTTTTTGCGGATTTGTTTTCAAATAAGTCTGCTGTAGTCTGATTCATCTGAGAAAATGCTATATTATGCTACATTTTTTTTTAGAATTTGCATAAGTTTCAGTCTAATTGCTTCATGTGTTAAATGATAACAGCTAATTGGGGATTTATTTCATATGAGTCAATGAATAAAAAAAAGCACTTTCAGCTTCAGTGTTAATCAAAATTATCTTATTTAAAGTGTCCTCTTCAATAATTAATTCTCTGAAGTTGCCCAATACTGCTGTTCACAATAAGATGTTAAGTATTTATTCTTCTCCATGAGCAAATGCTAAGTTTTCAGAGTGCTTTAAGTTTTTTAGTCTCAAATTTGCCCGCTCCACATGAATACGCTTAGCATCTATCAGATCCATCAATGTTCTATTGTCTCTACTTATGAAATTCATGAAATCTTGAATGTTAAGCTTATTCACCCTTAATAAGTTAGCACAAAAGTCAAAATTCACCGGCTATAGTAAACCCACTATAAGTCATGATTGTATCACCTAGCAAAAAATAATTTAGAAATTTCAGAATTCTTAGTTGTACGTCACTAAAGGAGGTGCAATGTACATTGTAGGCCAGGTTTGGCTTTAGAATCTCAGTCCAAGTAGGGAATTAATACGTCTTCATCTTTTTCTGTATTTACCTTTACAGTGACATTGCGTTCAACTGGCCATCATACAAGAGATCTCCTTGCTGTAGTTGTCTCCTGTACAGTATACACTGACAGTAACACATATTAGGGACAGGAAATGAGTTTTTCTTGCTTGGGCGACGCAAAAAAAGTGGACTGGATATACCTGAAATATAAATAAAAAAAATAGCTAGAAACAAATGTTTGTCATTTTGGCACAAATTTAACTAGTTTCCTGTATAATTGTAAAATTTGAAACATATCTTAGATAATCAGAAAATATTAACTTCTAGCCATTGAAATACCACACTCATGTGATAACATTAAAGTTTGGATCAATTCACAAGTCCCTTGATGGATTTTGATACATAAAGATTGTGACATGAACATGTGGAATGAGAGAAATTCTTGATTTAAGATGGGTCTTATATTAAAAACAATTTATTTACGATAGCACGGGACTCCGTCTCTATCTCAATAGCAATACACCGGTATTTACACTAGGATTTTGTTAACTGGAACAACCAGTTTAATAATAGCACATGATCTAGTGTTCGGTTAGTTAGATCATTACGAACACAGCCATGGTCTTTGTCTACAAATACTTTTCATTTTGTTTTTGTTTCTTAATGTACTGCTGTAGACTCGTGCGATAGCTAGTTTAGTTATTTTGAACAATTTGCTACACCCAGCTAATTCAAGATTACTACCGCCTGTCACGGACATTGACAATGTACCTATTCTGTTTTAATAAGCGTCTGGTGCATGCACCTTGATAATTAACTTAGGTTTATCAGTTTCCCTAATGTATACGCGATTTCTCCATTTGTCACAATGATTTCAACTCTATCAATATTAATACATTTAGAGATTTTTTCATCTTTTGGACTTGACAACTTCAAAGTCGTCTGCTGCAGATTTATTGTATGGGGGAAAGAGTAAATTATAAACAAAATAAACCACAGGCTGGGTATGCAGTGTGAGCATTGACCATATATGCATGTATCTGACAAATTTGATATTTAAAGAAGTAGTAACCAGTATTAATGTTTTCTTATTTGTTGTTGACCTATGTTTATACAAATGGATCCAATTAAAAAAAGGGACGCAACTTTGGTAAACTATAACAAATTGGATTCGCTACACTGTATATTTGCCACAGTACGACGATTTAATTAAAATGTATCCCACTCTCTTTGTCTATATATTATTGCATAATTCCAAACAGGATTGTAGATGTAGTGCAGCATACACCCGATATTTGAATTATAATATACCATACCATGTAACTCATTATGACCAGGGCCCCTTCTGCCATAAACATATACGTAACACTTTTTATTTCGTAAGATTCACTTTGTGTATCATATAATTATGTTGTAAAAAATTGCAGTGGTGCGAATTCAACAAATTTACGAAATATTTTAAAAATGTCAGTCTGAGAAAGCTCATTTTCATCTATGGCCTTCTTTGTTTAACCAACCAATTACTGTAAAAATAATCGGATGCTTTAACAAAGAAGGGCATGGGTGAATATGAGATTTTTTTTTTCATTCAGGACTGAAGATTTTTGCGAAGACTGCCGACATCTCTACAATAGAATGTTAGGCCTACTTACCAACACTTTAAACGATAGATTGGAGTTGTTTCGTTTTAATAATTTCACCAGATACGTCTGTAGTCGTCACTGTTCGGGATACAGTGACATTTGAGGCTTCAAACGCCAATGTTATCGTTGTGTCTGTAAAGCGCTTTACTGTAAATGGCGTGCGTCTAGTTCACCTTGATAAGTACGGTACAAACACGTTCCATATTCGGCTATTTTGACGAACGAGAACAAAATATTTCATTCTCAGTTACAAGCATTTTTCGCTTTTTCTTTAAAATGTTTGTTCACACGAAATTACGTAGTTCTTTTTTTACTCTAATTTTCAATTTAGAATTAAAAATGATAGACTAGACGACAATAATTTTCAATCTGTGTTTTACGAATGACAGACCGCGTTTTAAACATAATCAAAACGGCGGCCCTCATGGATTTTGCCAGTTTCATTTCAGAAAGGTTCATGGGTTATTGAAAAAAAAAAGGAAATCTCACACATGTTACCTATGAGTTAAAAAAAAATAATTATGTTTTCTTTTCATATTAATCTAGTTACCTAGTTTTTAACTTTTAACCTGACTTGACTCATATTCGACGTTAGCCTAGTTATCGTAATGATACATACTTCGGAAACGGGTCATGTAAATTGGATGAAAACTGTGGCTTCTAGTACATAGTTGACGATGGTTGATTACGAACACTCACATTAAGAACTTAAATGCGTGCTCAGGTGCTATAAAAGGTTCAATATTAAACTAAATGTCTACGTATGCTTGTTAAATAATCTGTTTAATATGCCATTGCACATAATTAAAATCAATTGTTAAGTCCAAACTTAAGTGTATAAGTGTTTTTCGTACGAAATAACTATAGAATGTTATGCTTGATGTTTGAAGACTTTGAACATTTGACGAAACAATTGCTACTAGCAACACATGTATAGGTTGTCAACACAGTTTTAAATTGATATCAGCAGAGTTGTGGTCATTTTCATAAAATTTTCATTCGTTTATTACTTTCATATGTGAGTCTTTCTTTAAACTCCAAACTATGGATGAATCTCCAAAAGATAGGTAAATCCGTTTCTTGAGACAGAAAAAAAGACCATAATGCCACAAAGTCAAACAACACTTCCTATGTTGTCTGTCTTTTGTCAAATTGAAATGGCTCAGAAGGTTACCAAACAAATGTGTATGTACCGGTTAGTTTTTTTTAAACCAGACATTTATTTTCTAAGGATATAATTTCCTAAAACTTACACTCCGGGGATAAAGGGAAGAACAGCCCCTGGTGGCCATGTCTTTTGACCAATCAACATTGCTTGAAGGAATCAGGAAGAGGGTCATCCCAGGAACATGTCAATACCATGTTGTGATTATCAGCCTGATACTTTCGGAAGAGAGTATCATCAATTTTTCTTTTTACTATTTTGATTGATTCATAGGTCGATTGACCGAGTGAGTTTATATACATAATCATACTTATTTCAGTTAGATCACGGCGGTCAGTATGCCTTACGTGTTTCCCCGATGTCCCCCATTTCTGGCCACTTCCCTCATTTATTATTAAGACAATTGGGGAAGACAAATGACACATGTCACAATGACTTGTATTTAATCACATGCAAGATATGAAAGACGGAGCCGCGGTTCGCACTCACGACCCCTCTATTCATAGCCGTCGTCGATGTCGACTTAGTTATCGCGGTTCGACAAAATATCGTTGCCAAGGTTCACCTTTAACACCAAACCTAGAAACGGTACATTAGAGTCGGGGCTGTTGTTATGATGATTGTTCTCCTAATATTGCCAGTTTTATCCGATGAGTTACTAGGGCACATATGGATGAGCATAACCTTATCATTTCTAAAATATTGATTTTACAGAACTGTGTTTACTTTTCGTTCTTCCACATTTCTTTTCCGGTAGCTCAGTCGGTAGCGACTCGGGCTGTTAAGACATGAGTTGTGAGTTCAAAGTAATCTCAACCAAGATGTAAACAGTCTATGTTACAAAACAGCCAGTTAGTGTTGAGTATGGCTGCGAGAAAGTCATGAAACCTATTGGAAGGTGACTTGGCCGCCTTGATGCTGAGATATTCACAGAATTGTTTTGACAAAAAACACCACCTGTCACTATTGTCTTGTTGATTCAAAAATTGATTCAAACATTTTAATAAAACGATCAACTGTTGGTATACTGCTGTATTTTTTACTTTAGATATTATTGTTATTTGGTCTTCCTATCAATTGAATAAGGGAAAATAAACACTATTAAGGAAGGATATCCCTTTCGAAAGTGCGCTTAATAATCCATATCCAACGTATTTCTCTGTGAAAATATAGTCAGTTGTGAGAAGTACTAAAGGTTATTGCATCAATATGGGAACATATTGTGTTGGACGAGTTCCCTCGGCTGAGTTGCCCGAGCTTGCAAGTGCAGAACTCCGCCGAAGGAACGAATCCCAACACAATCAATAGATTCCCACAATCATGCATTAACCTTTTTATTGTAAACTTTGATATTGTATTAATGAAAATAATATATTAAATATTCCATTTCCTTCAAATTTCAATTTAAAATAATAACTAAATGACAAGTATTAATTTAATTTTGTTATCATTTGTACACATTTATATATGCATTTTCGTTTCTTAAGAAACGGCGTAGTAATACATCCGTTGCTATGTTCAAATGTAAACAAATCAATACATTCTTTATCCAGCGATTTCTTTCTCGCTTCGATCTGGAATATGCATTTTCTGGTGCTACGCGTGTCTTTATCAGTCCATTTATATTGTAATTTGTTTGGAAGAATTAAAATACATGTCAAAAAGTTTCTATCCTTTGGTTGTCTTCTTTATTCGGCGATAGCTGTCTAACCTCAGTGTTGTCCTAGATGTATAAACAAATGATTTAGATTGTAGACCAATTAAATGTTGTATTTATTGAATAATGTCGAAGAAATAAAGGAAATGAAACGTTTTGATTGGTTCATAGCTAAGTATGCGATCCTACGAGAGGCACTAATAAGATGAAGTTTTAAAATGCAATGTTCTGCATACCAACTTTTAATTTTTTTCATTAAGAAATAAATTTCAGTGACCAAAATCAGTGAAAACGTATGAAATATAATATTTAAGAGCAAAATATTATTTATTTTTGAAACATGATAGGTTTACAGTTATTTATCGTCAATTGAAACCTATACACCCCTTGGGAGCCTCGCGTACTCTCCAGTCATACGATGAATTATCGATATCCTTGATAATCTTTTTAAATGTTTATTTAGTAACGAATTCGTTTTTCTGATATTCAAGTCAAATAATATGCGCATGTTCCATTTCTTAGTGTTTTCTCATATTGATCGCGTTTATTTTTTTAAGGATATTTCTTGTTGTAGAAATCGTGCCTGAATTGTGAGGCGATCTTACAGCCTAGACTGTTTCTTTCGTTGGTTTTATCCAAGTGAAAGAAAATGAACAATGTAATACTAATCAAGACTGCACCTATCAGTATAGTCTGATATTTGTTTACACCTATCGCTTCTTTTTTTAATTCATTTCAAATATATTGCATCATTGTGTATAGAAATTTGCATAAATCGATGCAGCACTGACAGAAAATATATTTACTACTTGCTATTTCGGTGAGGCGACCTTACAGCCTAGACTGTTTCCTTCCTTGGTGTGTTCCAAGTATAAGAACATGAACAATGCAAACGTATTCAGACTGCATCAAAATTATTGCATCATTGTGTATGGAAATTGGCATAAATATATGATGCATCACTGACAGAAAAGATATTCACTACATGTAGCCTCAAAACTGAACACATTCCTTTCAATATTTATTTGAACTTAAACTAATCATAGTGAAAAGATAATAGTTATTTTTGACAATGAGTAATGCAAGACCATATCAATAATTGTATTTTTTAATTCAAATTATTTATTGAATTTCAACATTAGACTAGTTAAAACATGAATAAAAAATAATTAAAAAAATATAGCTTACAACTTTATTATGAAAGAATGTTCAATTTAAGATCATAGTACATGTCATCTTTGTTAAATTTAAAACAGATATAACATTTTCATGTAAATAACTCTTAATCTAAGTGTAATCTCTGTTCTAATCAGAAGAATATTTTTGTCATATCTATATTTGTCACAGGAAATGTGACCCAAACATGCCTCAAATGAATCAAGATGTAACAATTTGCATTCTAGAGCATGTATTTATATCAATTATTTCTGTCAGAATACTAAAAATTAAAAATACAGCTATTAAAAACACAACCACTGTGAAAAGAAGGTGTCTTAATTTGGCTGATCTGCTTTTTTCTGACATTGATGGAAGTTCTGGTTTAATTTGTTCTTGGGCTTGAGGTATGCTTTCTGCAACCTATAATATGTCACATATAATTATGTGGTCCTTTTCACTACGGGCATCATCATAACGAATGAGATGTCCTGTAATCTTCATTATTTTCTGGAGGGGAACACCAGCTCTAGATAAAGAAGTGACTGTGGTTTTTCTGATACTGTGATTTGTGACTTTTTTGTCAATGTTAGCCATGGAAGCTGCATCTTTCATCAACTTTCCAAGTGTGTTCTTTCCTATTGGCCTTGGATAAAACCTGAAGACAATTTAATGTTACATTACTGCTATTATCAATTCATATGTTCATGCATAGCTGCAAATAATATATTAAATAACACTATTTCTTTTAATTAACAACACCTTTTTTACCAAATTCAAATCTACAGACAGAAAATATTAGTTCGTCATTCTCATTTATCTGGAAATACAAATTTAATGAGATATTATAGCATAATGTAATTCTGTTGATACTTGGTATGCACAATACATTGTATTACAGTTAATAATATCAAATACAATCTAAGAATGAATGTATGTTAAGTGTACATTATGTAAAAGTTATGTATTTACCATAGTTCTCCTCTCTCTGTGATTCTAGTCAGGGGTATTGGGGTAAGAAAAAATGGATTGTATTTGTCCACTGTGATATTGGCCTTCTTTGCATGTAAAATTCATATAAATAAATTGGATTTCTGAAATTAAATATGAGAAACATGCCATATATTGGTATCAATGGAACTATTTTTCATGAAACTGTTACAGTTTTTCACTTCAATTTGTCAAACAACTTCTTGGGATAATGTGTGTATTGAATTAATATTTACATTATTCATCACACTAATTCACTGCTTTCAAATTGTGATTTAGTTATACATATATTATATATGTATACAAACACTTTTCGAAAAAAATACATAATGACAATTCAACAGCTCTTTTAGGTTTTCTAAAAGCCTAAACTTTTTATATTGATGGGAATCCTATTCTATAATTATTTACTTGAAGAACTGTTATAACTATATGCATTCATTTTCTTAAATTGTTTACCGTTTATGCTTCTTGTCATGTGAGGAGTAGATCCTTGGTATTGTATCTCTGACATTCTTTAGATTAGAGCCATCCCTTGTTTGTGTGGACCTCTCATAAAATTCCAAATATTTCTCCCCATCCTTTTCCTAAAAATATGTAATATGAACCTTATATAGCTAAGTAAGCTGTATCACTCTTCTTTTGGATCTATGCATTTACACCTTAATAAATATGTACATAACAAATGTATCAAGTATTCAAATAAGTTAAATGACATCTATAATAATCAGGTGTGATCCTATTTTTATAAAAAAAAATACATTATAAATACATAAAGAAATTATATGCAAGGCATTTTGTTAAAATTAGTTTTAAAAATTGTACAGATAGAAACATACCTTCAACTGAATGTCACAAATAGAGTCATCTGTCTTGCATCATCCCTAGCTATTAAGCCAAGCAGTTTTCCAAATATAAAAAATAAGGTTGTTATCAAGTTTCTAGGGTTACTGTCACCAAGTGCTCCACAATTAAATATTTTACTTTCCTCTTCTGGGGTTATATGGCAGGATTTGTTTGTTGTCTCTCCATCCCTTGTTTCTTCAATTTAATTTCCTTAAAAGTCAAAGCTTTTAATGCCTTTTGAAACACTTTGTATTTGGGAGAATGTTCATAGTCCTTTTCCTTTAGATTCTCTCTATGCTGTTTTTCATAGCCTCCAATAAAACTGGCTCATAATTGTTTCCATCACTTTTTCTAATGCATATAAACATTTCAGCCGAGAAATCATTTAAGTGGTGGACTGGAACATTTTCAATATACCTTGGCTCTAAACAACCATCTTTGTACATTCTTTAAATCTCGTTCCGTACTCAGTCTTGTATTTTTCTTTTGTTGATCGTCAATGAACATATCTGAGTCCACACCCTGCAGATTACGATATTTCTTAAGCTCGAATGGCTCGAAAATGTCAGCAATTTCTTTTTCTGTAAGTTCCTGGAAGATAGCGTCAATCAGCGAAACACCAGAGTCAACATCCATGTTCACATCGAATGACAGATGGCGTGTATCTTTGACAGCGAAAGTAGTTCCGTCCTTAGCGTCACGAAAAAAGGATTCCAGTGCAATATCAACACGTGCAATATCAAATGATATTGCATCCTTTTACCAAATGGAACAAAGAAGGAACAATATCAAAGTATACAATAAAACAATCATATACGTTATAAGAGTTAATACATTAAACCTTGGCATACCAACTCCCGGAAAAAAACACCCAAACGATTAAGAAGGACATATCAACGATAAAACCAGAAGTGATGTTTAGTTTCATTTGCAATGTACAAATTGACAATTTTGATTAATATGTAATATTGTAATATGGTACCATAAGTAGGCGGACTGCAACGGCAATCTTTTTCTTTATAATTTTAATTCTATAAAAATAACAGTTTTATAACAATGTCACGCCTGATATATGTTGATGTATTCCGGAATAAGCTGTTCAAAGTTCCGAGTGGGTTGGAACGTATATGACAGAACAGGTGACCAAGAAGCAACATATACATAACGAGCGAAAATGTGTCACGAATGACAAATATCATGAACGTACACCAACATTTTCTTAAATATCTCGCACACACTCTTTTCACATCACTTTGACACCACATTTACAACGTTGTGATGCCACACTAGCTGACCGAAGGGTTGGTGTTACATTCAAGATGAAATACAAATCCAAAAACAATTAAACACACACATATGCACTTGAACTACTGATATTCATACATTTGATGTAGCCATTGATATTGTTCTGTTTTCGATGAGAATGACCACTGTTCATAAAGTGCTTTTATGCTTTCAATTTCAAATTTTGGAAAGGTCGAATCCATTTCATCTAACATTAAAGATGTTAACATATTTACAGAATCAGAATTACGTTCCCCATTTGTCTTAGAATGTTTAACCATCTCTGATACCAAATTATGAATAAGGAACCGATGGTGATGCTCTGATAAACGATCTAGGATTTGTCTTTCCAAGTGTATCATTCGTTGGCAAAAGGCACGTCTATCCGTATTGTTCAATAGTGGTTGACAGAAGGCAGGTTGAGTTAAACTTGTCTTGCTCAATTGTAGACCTCCGAACTTCAAAACGCACGTCGTAAGATTGCATTTGGAAATATCATCTTCCAACAAGTTCAGTAGTTCATTGAAACATTCGCTATTAGTAGTAAGCCTTTCGCATTGAGACAACCATCGGGTTATGAGGGACATCATTGTTGTATTAAATGTTTCGCATACTTCTGGTAGTACCGGCACTTTTATTAGAAGATGTAGCATACATCGTAGGCCTTCCCATCTAAGCACCATCGCACCTCCTTCAGAAATCAGGTCACCAAGCAACCGATTTATTGCTCGAACTCGTTTGATATTTAGTCTTCCAAACAAAAGGTCTCTGTCTGGTATCATGTAGTTTGGTAGATATCTGTTTTTGACACATTGTCTTAGAAACTGAAGACAAGTAACTAAACATTTGCTTAGATTTCTTTCCACGAACATTGAAATTGGAAACAATTCACTCACCCATAAAATCACATTCTTTATGACATAGGATGTAATGTAAGAGCAAACGGGTTTGATAACTGTCTTGGCTAACATCTTCAGTGTTGCGTATACTTTGTACTGAGTTGCATTAAACGAGCGAACCAGTGCAATTTCTGCTAACGTATAACAGATACGCCAGTCTAACCTAACGTTGTCTGTTTTATTACATCCAATCGGCACGACGTGTGCGTCCATTTTAGATATTTCGTGTATTTTATTTCTTGTCGGAAACGAATAACGAGACCTTCTGCGAGTACACCAGATATGTAAATAGTGAGGGACTTTGCATGGAAGACATAAAACGTGATCTATTGAAAATGTACAACCGCTAAGAAAACTATCATATTGGTAATTTAATGAAGGTCCAGCTCGACTCCCGCTTCGAACATTTAGTTCACCCATAATCAGGGCAGATAGGTCATTTTCTGGTTTTGGAAAAAATGTCGAATTGTATTCAATGCAAGGCCCATGCACTCTTGGATTCGCTACAGTGTTTGCCAGCGAACATGAACCACTTCGTGCATACGCTCTCTTGCTGTCAGTGCATATAACATGTTTATTTAATTCACATGGATCGAATACTTGGAGTTGAATATAGCCGGGAGGCGATCTACTGAAACGTAATTTGTAATCTTCAATGTCTAATACCATTAGAGACATCATTATGTCAAGATCACGATCTTGATCGATTTGATGCAATCCCTCTTTTACACTGCCAACTACATGACAGAACAGTCCAAGTTTCGAAACTTTATCCTTCAACATTGGATTGATCAAGTCAGCAAGATGTTGCATTTGTTTAATATTAGTTATACTTAAACCAAACATATCCAATGCGCATGATACAGCTAACGAAATTGCTTCTTCATTTCCTTTTTCCATCGTTTCCTCGCTATATTCTTCAATATTCGTCAAACCAAATACATGGAAATATTAAACCTGAAATAGAAAGCAGGGCAATTAATATGTTTCCTAACATACAAAATAATAATTGCGTTTTATTAAGTCCTATACGCTAATGGCTTTTTAGAAATACAATTAAATAACTTGTATCGTGTATCATGTTTCATTGAATTGATAAGCATACAGAATATATCAACAATAACCTTTTTACTTATCCGAACATACAATGTTAATATGCTTCATGTCCTGAAAAATAAACAGGCTGCTGTCTGTAATATTCAGGACACTATGAACATTAGATTGTGTACGTTTTATCGTTCATTTCAAGATATAAACTATTTGAATGGCAAATAGATAGGTAGTCGTCTTCCTCCTTCTCACAAGCTTACCTCAACTGCGAGCGACAGTACCAAAATGGCAGAGTGTCGACCTCGTGATAGAAAGGCCTCGGGATGGAATTTTGTGAGTGTGGGGTCATTCTTATGGATAGTCAAACGGACTTTTCGCCGATATTAGAAGTGTGGCAGAAATATTGAGTGCGACCATGCGTTTATAAAAAAATGCAATAAATTAGTCAATTAAACATATAGACAAGACCCATCGTAACCATTATACAATATGATGGTAATTATTCTGAAAAATATGCGTTCAGGTCGACAATATAGAATATTATTGTAATAACAATTTGATGTTTAATGACCTTGAGCATTGGTGGATTTATAATGGTTGATTCCTACATAATAATAATTTGACAACACTGTATCAGCCTAATAAACGTATAGCTGTGGTATCTTTTTTCTGAAATTTCGATTTTTAAATACTTTTAAAAGTAAGTAATTTTTTGAATTACTAAAAGGGGATTTTCGTTGTCATAAACATGTTTTAGGTCTAAAATTAATATCTTGATACTTAATATTTAATCTTTTCTGAGTTATGGAATATGCTCTTCGATATCCGTTTCGTTTTACTGTAGAAAGAACGAGCTTGTAAGAATGACAACTGATTTGACTCATGAGAATGATATGTGCGTTTTCCTTCCTCTAAGTGGCCGTTTAAAATACAGCAATCATTCTACTTACAAAGATAAACAATTTAATCCAATCGAATTAACGGTATTGTAATGATTTGATTACTATTACTGGAGTTAATGCACGGGAGATCAACAAAACGGTCACTGATAAAATCAGATTGGTCACCCGTGTGTGCATTAAAATCACCCAATACAAGTATGTGTCCGTTTTCCGCATGCGCACTTACTTCAATAGATAAATAATCAAAAAAGTCAAATTTAAATAAATCAGAATTAATAATGTTATGTAAACTAGAACCTTCGGGAGGAGCGTAACTAATACAAACATAAATAGCATGCTTTGCTTCTAATATGTGTTTTGACAGTTTAAAACAAATTAAACTTTTGAAATCAATTTTAACTACAGACTTCTTGTTTAAGGTAAACAATTATACCAGCGCTATTCTCCTGGCCTTTCTGTTATATTTGGGCGGGCAGGTAATGCAGTCATAACCATATACATCTATGGTTGTGGACTTCGAAACCCAAGATTCTGTGAATATTAGAATGTCATACTTATTTATGATTGACACAAAGTCTTAATCATCAACCTTTGAAGAAATACCCTGTACATTCCCAAAGTAAGCAAGATAACTGTTCCAGTTTTAAACCCTTTTTATTGTTATATAATGAAAAAACTAATACAGACTTCGACTTTAACTGTTTTAGACAGTTACATTCTTATATAAGCCCTGCAGTTGTTTGGTCATTTTCAACAAGAGAAACAGATAATAATCTTGTAAAATTCATTTCAACTATTTTGGTTCAAAAAGCTGTTCAGGTCAATTCACTGTGTAGACTCTCATCTATAAATCAAAGCACTGAAAGTGCTGTAGAACGGTACCCATGGTATGAGTGGAAAAAGACGTTCAACTGTTATAATTTTTAGAAAGTTACAACACAAGTCACATAATTTTAAATAACAAAAAAGCAGAAATGCACACAATTCAAACATGTATTAAGACAGGGTAAACCTTATTTCCAGAGATCATTAATTAAACTCTTGAACGGTAGATATAGTTTAGATAATCAAACACATTTGTGATAGGTAATTTATCACATAGACAAACTCTACAGCAGATGATTTGAAAATGTCTAACTAAAGATATTGGTAAATCTGTATTAATGAAACTAAAAGTATTGTCGTGTGAGGAAAACATTGAGGAGACTGTCGAAATTGCTCATATCATCCGTCTGTTGAAGATTAGACAACATATGTCTGTAGTGTAGGTATAATACCTGTAGCAAAGCTATTTATTATCTAGAGCAGGCTTGATCTAGAGTATCTAAAGAATCAACTTAATTGCAACACTCTTAGTAAAGAGTCACCAAAGGAACATTTGAGAAAAATGTGGTCACAAGAGTGTTTACAGGATTTTTCTAAATATTAACCTAGTGACCTAGTTTTAGACAATACCATATCAAACTTAGCCTACATATTATCAAGATAAACATTCTGGTAAAGTGTTATCATGCTAAAACTAAAACTTTCAGAGCATTAACAAGATTTTCCTTCAATTTGACCAAGTGACCTATTTTTTGACTCAACATGACCAACGTCTAACTTATCCAGTATATCATCAAAAAAAGTTCTAAGTTTCAAGCCGCTAAAGTCAAATATGCGGTCTCTTTAGTGTTAATACAAGATTGTCATACAACTTGGCATAATGACCTTATTTTTGACGAAACATGACCCATATTCGAACTAAATATAATTAATACAATCACTCTGACAAAGTTTTAGCATGCTCAAACTAAACGTGCAGCTTCCAGAGTCTTAACAAGATTTTCCTTCAAACTTGGCTTAGTGCCCTAGTTTTAAACCTAACATAACCCATATTTGAAATTGGTCTATCATGAAGACAAACTTTCTGACAAAGTTTCAAACTGCTCAAGACAGAAATGCGGTGTCTATAGTGTTAACAAGATTTTTCTACAATTTGGCTAAGTGACCTAGTTCTTTACTGGACCATACACATATTCATATTAGTCTAGATATCATACAAGCAAATATTCTGACAAAGTTTCAACATGTTCAAGTAAAAAATGCGGCTTCCAGAGTGTTAGCTAGATTTTCCTTTAATTTGGCATAGTGACCTGGTTTTTAATCTGACATGACCCATATTCGAACTAGAAATCAGCAAGATAAACAAACTGAATAAATTTCATGAAGATTGGGCGACAATAGTGGCATACAGAGTGCTAACAAGGAAATTGTTGACGACGGCCCAACAACGAACAAAAGGCGATCACAAAAATCGCTTCAGCACTTTCTGCTCTAGTGAGCAAAGAAAAAAGATATGAACCGTCCCGCGAGAAAACCAACATTGTGAACTCTGCGTAAAGTATCGAACCGGATCAGCCTAAGCATTTCACACAGGCTTACACAGGCTTATCAGGATAAACATTTTTCACCTCCTGTGGATTATCTGTTTCAGAAATCATTACTCTAAACCCTTGATACAGAATGTGCACGGATTGCGCAGGCTGATCTGGGTCGATACATTAAGCAGAGGTATTAATGTTGGTTTTCTTGCAGGACGGCTAATATTGTCCTGAGAAAGTACTCTTTTTGTCACAATGGTTTCAACTCTTTTAAAAAATTAATTTCCATAGTTCAACCTATCTATTTAGTTGTCTGTTTTAGAATTATTGTATGTGAAAAAAGGTTCAGAGTCATCTCCTATACAGTAGTTAACCACATCCCACCTGCAATTTGACGCCTGTACAGCAGAGAACATTAGAAAACATTGTGACAAGAGGAGAATTTGCTTATCATGAGAAATTACTCCTTTTACAATGTCCTTCTTAAGTTAAAATGCAGCTAAAAATCATGCAGTGAGTGAAACATCCATAGCCTAGTATTTTCTTCTTATAAAGTGGCTAAAATTATTCAATATATGCATGTTACTTGAGAACCAAACCCTTTTTCAATCATATCAAAGAAGTAATTCATGGAATTTGTTTTGTGAAAAGAAACTATTATAATCAATAATCTGCATATATGTTAATCAAATAGAATAGTTACTTTTATTCTGTTTTCAATCGCAGCTGAACCAGTAGTTCAACTATACCAAAGAAACAAAACTCTTATACATAGATGTTATATAACTATTTCAATTGAAAGAAAATGGATAGACTGAAACAGTCACAGAAACAAAAGCATAAAGCTTGATTATTTTTTTTCATTTACAATGTATAAATATTTATTTTTATATATAAAACAGTATATATAAATAAACGTATAACAAAGATGTTAATCTATGCTTTCTATTGAGGCAGCTTGTTATTCGACCCCACAAAACAATTATCTAACATTTGATTAAGGTTTAATGAAGGGGAATGTTTTCGTGAAAGTTGGATGAAAATTGTGAACTAAAAAGTCACTTTTAGTTAAAATAATCTTTAATTACTCTTGTATACATATGCTTCATATCTGTAAAAAATTGTCAAGCTGAACAGAAATTATTGAGCAGAAACATATTTGAGGCAAGCCTGCAGAAAACCAAATCTAATAAACCAGGTTTTTTTTTTGCAACTCATATGATGGCTCTTTATCACTCACATGAGTAAACATCAGGAAAACTAATCCACTCTAATTCTGATACATTGATGAAGTCCCGTCAGATGAGCCTTAGTACCACTTAATTTTAAATTATGACAGTTGCTTAAAAAAGAGAAGAATTTTTAAAAGTTGTCTTCTGCTAAAAGACAACTTTATGAATTTAGGAAAGCTTAAATAGGTGAACATATGTGATTATGTCAGCATAATTCTTAACTAATAATGCATGCATACTGCTCTGTACATACTGAGATTAGTGCACGTGTGACCTCGAAACAGTCAAATCATCATCTTATGATTATGGCTCAACAAAAAACAATTCTTCGTGCCTTCTGAGCTTGTTATTTTTGGTTCATGCCGTTTTAAATAAAACTTCAGTTATATCACAGCAACAATACACATTTTCATCATTCCATGATCTTTGAATGACTAACCAGTAATAAAATAGTTTGATTGATTGATTGATTGGGGTTTAACGCCGTTTTCAAAAATGTGTCGGTTATATCACGGCGGCCAGTTCAACTACTCATATGTTTCTTGGCTTTCTCACACCATTTCTTCACACAACATTATAGCCAAGCAACTGGCTACTTTTCCTCATAGTCTGAAAGTCCATTGGTGGAAGACGAATGACGCTTGACGCAATGACTTTTGTCAAACGTCGGAAAGAAGGCCAGGCCGAGCTGGGGTTCGAACTCACAACCCCTGTATTGACAGCCGGCGTCGCCACTAACTGATCTAATAGTAAACAGAGTAATACAATAGGAAACAGTCTGTACCAATGTAAGCTTATATATATATAATATGTATATATATAAGAGGACAAGGATTGAAAGTGGAATCATGTCTGAATGAGCTATTTCTCCTTTTCCAAAAATGCTTTGTCAAAATCTAAAGTTTAATTTTGTCAGAATGTTTAATTTATATTTTGCATAGTCATCCTTGTTAATGCGTTCCGAAATACATACTCATCTGTAGCAAATCTCTTTAAAAAACATTACAGCAAAATGAACATTGCTCATTAGGACATTTCTACCTTTGCCATGATGTTTTCAAATCTATTTCGTATACTGGTTCTACCATGATTATAGAGATTTTCAAAAAAATTGCAAAGATAATTTCAAAGTTGTCTGCTGTAGATTGATTAAATGTGGGTCAAGTTTTTGAAAAAAAAAGAGTGAAAATGTGTTGCCTGTGATATTGTTTCATTTCAGATATTTCTTCCAATCCTTGAAGTTTGCAAAAAAATCAACTTGTCAAAATGTACAGTTGTGTTTAAAATTTCAAACATTTCTTCCCATTACTATGTATTGAAAAATTGGGGACATATTTTGTCCATGTAAATTATGTTGCATGATAAGGACATATCAACATCAACTTGACTTAAGTAAATGTACATAGAACAATTTAGTAAATTGACCTTTGAATGTACATGTGTGCTGTAGATAAATTCAAAAAGACAATAATTATGCAGCAGTTATATCTCATAATGTGCCTTTTCCGTTTGTGATCAATACTTTCATTGTAAAGTTACTTCTTATGTACCAGTACTCTCTGGAATCTAGATAGAGAAAGCTTTGATCAGATTTAAATAGTTATAATATTTCTATCTCACTTTTCCTTCAAATAGACACTTTCTGACGCCTCTGCAGCAGACGGCTTTTTGAAAACATGATCTATACGAGCAATTTCTCCTTTTGTCACAATTATTTTTACTAATGTCTCTTACTGTTGACAAATGCTAGTAAAAATGATGCATGTAACTTACAGTTTTACTTTTATATTTTACATCTTGGGTCATAAGTTATCAACAGGTTCCCCCTGTGGTGAAACAATATGTAGTTCAAAATGTTCTGCTTAATGCTAGTCTTATCTACGTCCCTGGTACAGTTGTACAAGTGTCTTCCTGGAAGGCTGGATTATAGCTCAAAATGATTTACTTGAATGTCCTGTGTATAGTGTTTAGTTAATTACAGTTATCTACCTGTATTATAGTAAACAAAAACAGATCATAGTGTGCATTTAAGATTCGTATTTGTGTCGTTTACATCAAGCCTAGATATTTTTTCTTCCATTCCGTTATTGTTTTCTGAATTACCTTTACAGAATAAACACTTTCATTCAGAAAACTTGTCACGATAGATTCGCTGCTGTCATCAGCTTTGAAGAATGTCATTAACGTCGTTTTTTGTTTGTTTTCTACCCGTTGTGTTGCATCCACGACTTTGCCATTTGTCTTTTATTTCTCTGATTCAACTAAATACGAATGAAAAACGAAATCGGAAATTACCATTTATTTGTTAAAAAACTGGTTTCCTGCCTTAATTCTAGCGAGTATGCATGCGCAAACTAGGCCGGTCGCATCATGTATTGACCAACATATTCAGAACGGGTAACAGCTGCTGTGGATGTAATATGTAGCATAGTGAAAACAATGATGACGATACGCGGTTAATTTAATTCGAAGTAGATTATATACGTAACCCAAATTTTAAAAATGGCTTTATTCATGTTTTATTAGCTTTTGAATATGCATCAGTTTAAAACAAATTGCTTAATTTGTCAATTCTATTGCGTTTTTAAGCAAAATACCCAGCTTATCTGTAGCCCTGTGGAAGATAAACATTCTACATCGCAGAGTTGTCGTTCCTAACACTCACGAATCGATGTGTTAGAAAGTTTTAATTTGGAGGCAATTGTAAATTGTTAACATCGAAGCGGTGGGAATTATTGTTAGTAAATCAAACTATTCACCAAATCATTTCGGATTAAAAGAAAATTATAAGATAAAGCAATCATAAAATAATATGATGAATCGTAAAAGTAAACAACGTTCTGATTGGCTAATGAAATAACTACGAGAGTTTAGAATAAGTTGAATTTATATTGTGTTAGTTATGAATATATGTATGTCCGTCTATCTGTTGGTGTAAATGTGTTTGTATGTCTATCTGTCTATGTATCTGTATGTCTATTTGTCTATGTATGTCTTTCATCATATATGTCTATCATCGTGTGTCTATCATTGTGTATGTCTATCACTATGTATATCTATCAGCATTTATGCATGTGTCCCTGAATGTATGTCTATCTGAGTATATGTCTATCTGTATTTATGTCTTTGAGTTTATGTATATATGTATGTCCGTCTATCTGTTGGTGTAGATGGCAATCTGTCTGTATGAATGTATATACGTATGTATGTCAATATGTATGTTTATCTATATATCTGTCTATGTATGTGTATGTCTATGTGTGTATGTATGTCTATCACCATGTATGTCTATCATCGTGTGTCTATCACTATGTATGTATATCTGCATTTATTTATGTGCTTTTGAATGTATGCCTATCTGAATTTATGTCTATCTGAATTTATGTCTATCTGTATTTATGTCTTTATGTTTAGGTGTATATATGTATGCCGGTCTATCTCTCCGTCTATCCGTTGGTGTAACTGTTTATCTGCCTGTATGCATGTATATACGTGTGTATGTTAATCTGTCTATGCGTTTATATGTCTATCTGTCTATGTATGTGTATGTCTATATGTCCATCATCGTGTGTCTATCATTATGTATGTCTATCACTATGTATTTATATGCATTTAGCATGTGTCTTTGAATGTATGCCTATCTGAATTTACGTCCATCTGAGTGTATGTCTTTCTGTATTTTAGTCTTTATGTTTATGTATATATGTATGTCCGTCCAGCTCTCTGTCGATCTGTTGGTGTAACTGTCAATCTGCCTGTATGTCTGTATGCATGAATATACGTGCGTATGTCAGTATGTATGTTTATCTGTCTATGCTATGCGTCTGTATGTCTATATGTCTGTGTACGTGTATGTGTCCGTCTATATATCTGTCTATCTGTTGGTGTAGCTGTCAATATGCCTGTATGTCTATATGCATGTTAATAAGTATGTTTATGTGTCTATGTGTTTGTATGTCTATCTCTCTCTATGTATGTCTATGTATGTATGTATGAATGTATATCTGCATGTATTCATGTGTCTTTGAATGTATGCCTATCTGCATTTATGTATATCTGTATTTATGTCTTTATTTTTATGTATATATGTCTGTCTGTCTGTCTGTCTGTCTGTCTGTCTATATATACGTGTGTGTGTTTGTGTGGGTGTGTGTGTGTGTGTGTGTGTGTGTGTGTGTGTGTGTGTGGGTGGGTGGGTGGGTGTGTGTGTGTGGGTGTGGGTGTGTGTGTGTGTGTGTGTGTGTGTGGGGGTGGGTGTGTGCGTGCGTGCGTGCGTGCGTGCGTGCGTGCGTGCGTGCGTGCGTGCGTGCGTGCGTGCGTGCGTGCGTGCGTGCGTGCGTGCGTGCGTGCGTGCGTGCGTGCGTGCGTGCGTGCGTGCGTGCGTGCGTGCGTGTGTACAGAACATTTCTTAGAAATAACAGCAGCGACTGAGAACATTTCGGACAAGTGAGGACGTCCTCATTTGACAAAAATATAAATTACTCTTAAAATGCTCGTTTTGGGCTAAAACGTAAAAAAAAATATAAAAAAAAATTCGGCCTTAGTCGGAGGTGTCAATGGTCGGGTGTGTCGGTCATGTGTGTTGATTATGAAAATCGCCATATTTTTAGTTTCGCACTCGTTGCCTCATTTGGCGGTAAACACCAGACAGCATCATAAGCAATCTTGATTTTCAAATAGGCTACGTTATAAGTTGCATCTATTTGTACAAATTATGTGTGATTATGTTGCAATAAATCCGATAAATGTACAATCATGATTATGTAAGAAATGGATTTTTTAATAATTCGTGATAAATAAAATATGTCATGTATTTTCGCGACCATACTTGTACAACTTTTCTAAGAAAATTTAAGGACTGCGATTTCTGTACAGTAATGATTATTCAACATGGAAAATATCTCCACTTAATAAAAGAAGTATACCTTTTGCTTTTAAGATTCACATGTAAATAATGTATAATATGAGTAACAGAACAGTAATGTATGACTGACCAGTTGGATAAAATAATTGTTTGTTAGAAAGTCATTGATTATTTTATGAAACTATATGCCGTTCGCAAAATTCAGTATTTTGAGCAGGTAAACAAAACAGAAAAGAAAACACATGGGGTTTTCTCTAGAAATTATCAGTAATGTGTCCTTGGACTCAGGGTATAAGTCATGATAAGAGTCACTCTTTATCATGACTAATAGATAGTCAAATAGACATTCTAAAATTCTGTCCATGCTTTTAATTTCATGATGTTTAGCCAAACAGGCGCGTAGGAAGGTATTGAACATTGCATTAAGGCTGCGAAAGGGGTGTTTACCGGAGGAGTTCCCCCTTCCTTCGATTTTTTTTTTGAAAATCGCCTCTTACAGTCTATAGACTCAATTTCCAGCACTTTGTTTGTGTCAATTATCAGAAAATTTGTTTGATGTTACTAAGTTATTGTACTTAATTCTAGTAAACGACACGAATGTTTAAAGGGATATATATATTGAGGGTTCTCAATTTCATTTAGTGTATTTATTAAGTACAGAAAAAGACCAATATAAACAATGATTTAGCATCATAATAAGCACCCGAAAACAAATTGGCTGTTTCCTACCCGAAAATAAATTGGTTGTTTCGTACCCAAACATATATTGGCTGTTTCGTACCCGAAAATAAATTGGTTGTTTCATACCCGAAAATATATCGGCTGTTTCGTACCCGAAAGAGTTTTGGGCGTTTTGTAACCTATATCTTATTGAGCTCCTAATATTGCTCAATATAATTTGCAACAGTGCAATATCTTTGAAAGTCTAATAGGTGCTATCTTGAACAAGTTTTTTTGTTTAGACAAAGAACACCTTTGATTATCAGTCGAAAACGTAACATTTTAAGATATGGGACGCACTCATTCCTCAAATCTGCTTAAAATATTTTAATCCTTTCATTTCGTAACCTATATATTATTGAGCTCCTAATACGTGTTAAAGCGTTATAGGTTACACGTTCGAACACATCATAAGAGATAAAAAAGCGAGAATTCAGTACAATCTTACTATTTTTCGCATATTAAATCTCAACCCCATAGGACTTTTTTTTCGGCCATTTTGCTTCTGATTCTACTGGACTTTTTTCATTACCGATTTTTCCTTCTTAAGGGTTTTTATTTGCTTTGTGATTACTATTGTTTCAAAAGTGCTGTCCATTACTAGGTTGTGAGTTTTGGGATGTAGATTGACGTTGATCTAAATCAAGGCTTTCTAGTACATGTATATGCTTTTCAGAATGTCCTTCAATAATATTATGATTTGGTTTGTATACCTGTTTGATATGCTTGGCAAAAGCGTTAGCCATAGATCATTTTCACTGATCGCACAGTAATGTAAAACTTCGAAATGCATTTTCCCTTGGTTACACAATTCAACTAAAACTTTCCTACTCAACCTTTAACAAGATAAAACGACAGGATAAATACAGATTTATCCATAAATGTACGTTTTAACTTATTCAGCGGGGTCTTTCCAAAGAACTGATGGACTAGTCCATGTTCAAGATCGGGCGACTCAATTGTTCATGTTTTAAGAGATTTGGAATATTTTGATAACTCAATGCTGTCTTCATGTGAGACAAAACTTCCTTATTGCCATTTGCGCTGAAAGAGTTAAATCATCTAAAACCTTTTGAATTTATAAACATTTTATAAATCAAAATGACAAAATGTATGCATCTTTAGAAAATTTGATTTATTCATAGCATGGTGAATTCATCACTAAAGAATAATTTAAAACCATCTTTTATCATTTAAATCACCCAATATCTAGATTATTTTGCAAACTCATTTCACTGAAAAGAAACTCTTTACCCTAAAACACAAGTTAAATATGTATACACATATCTAAGAAATGAATGGTCAATAGAAAATTAAGTCCCCAAGAAAAAAGATGGATGGATTTACTGATATGTCGAGTTTAAAACCGTTTGATAACATCTTGCATAACTGCAGTTAGCATTCTCTACTTGAACACAATTAGAAAAAGAGACATGATAAGATGAGATAAGAAAATTGTATATATTATGATTCCCTTTGTGAACCTTTATACACGAATGAAAAGAGTTATTTATGATTATGCAATGATACTCCGAATAACCATTTCCCACCTGAAGACACAATTTGGTGTACACGTAACCGCATCAGACGACATTTGAAAGGTAAAATTGCTCATAATGAGCACTTTCACCATTTACTACAATATTTTCAAATCTTATTTCCTATTTAATGATTATGCTATTATTTAAAATATTTTTTAATGTTTTTGCCAAGACGATTTTGAAGTCGTCTGCTGCAGAATAAATGTAAGTGAGAAACAGACCAAAAGAACTTTGAAAGTGAGGTGAAATTAGATATCGTATATAATTATGAAATTTGAAATGTTTTATGATAGTGAAACCCACATAGCGACCATAACGGGCCGTGCTGTACGAACATCAGTGTACATAATGGCTAAATATGCACTGCCACGCTATGTCATATTAATGTGCACCATATGCCCGAGACCTCTCTCTGCCTCTCCGCATCGGTGCAGGATCGATCCCCGCCGGGTCATACTGAAAACCAATCGACTAGATTTCAATTATTTCCACATACGACAAATCAGCAGCAGACGATTTCGAAAACTTTTATTCAAAACTATGGAAACTCTCTTTAAATGAAAGTTTTTATGAGCATTTTTTTCTTTTGCAACCATTATCAAACTTTGTCTGCTGCAGAGGCGTCAAAAAACGTTTGTATGTGGGAAGGGTTAAATCATGAAATCATAAATCTACAGAAGCTATTCGACAAGCAATATGTACCGCGGATCAAGTCAAATCGCGATTAGTTTAGCGTCATATATTTTAGGACGATGGTGATATTTTATCAAATGATCAGAGAATAACGGGGAAAAATAATTAATTGATTAATTGGGCTTAAACACCGTTTTCAACAATTTTGAAAGTAGTCCAAAGATAGTGATAGCAAAGTTGGCAAAACGTGTTCTTAACATAGCGTGGACTCTTTCCGACTTGTATATGCATGTTCACGCATTTGTACCAGACGACTTGAGAGAAACATATTGGCAAAAGAAGACATTTCTTATAACGAGCAATTCTCCGTTTGTCACAATGTTTACTATTCTGTTCAATTTTTATACTTATATTTTTAGAGATTTTCTATATCTTTTTCCAAGATGTATGTAAAGTTCTCTGCGGCATATTTTTAACGAATTATTTTTTCTCAAAAGATAATACAGTTAACGCGATCGTTTTTCTTTCCGGAAGTCACGGTTAAACTACACTTCCGCTTAGAATACACATTCGCTGCACCTAAATAGTCCTAGTATTTTTTCGATATTAAAATGACTTCTACGTGTTATTTCAATACAGTGAAGTCATAATTATACTGATAATCAATTTTCTAGAAAATATCAAATTAACAGTACGCGCATATATATTTCATTTGTCGGCAGGTACGTATAAGCCACGAGTATGAATTTTAGTCGTATGCCCATTCACTAGAAGTCGACCCCACGCTGTATAGAACAATGTTAATCTCACAAATATGCCACTACGCAGAGCTCAGTGAAATAGTCAGTGTGCATTTTAAACGCTCGCATCGCCGTTGTTTCTCCTTTTTCCAACATGATAACGATGATCAAAGAGGCTTTCTAATTATAGATCATGGTTTACATACGCGCGCATTCAGTTAGCTTAATATATATACGAAAGTAACGCTCAAAGTTGTATCAAAGTACCGTGGTGCAATGGAGAGCGTGTAGAACTACTAATCATGGACTACTTATGGATGCGAGTTCGAGTCCTAATAGGAACTGTTCTTTTTTTTTTTTTAATTCTTATTTTATGCGATTTGTTAAACATTATAGATTTATAATAATTAATTCACTCACATGAAACATAGTTATAATATAAGCCGAAATCCTGTATCCGCCCCTGGTGACGAAAACAAATCGAACTAACAATGTAAATCTCACAAATATGCCATGGGTGTTTTGACAGACTTTACGCAGAGCTCAGTGAAAGAGTTAGTGTGCATGTTAAACGCTCGCATCGCCGTTGAAATGCTACATTTACTAAAACTGTCAACTGATAAAAAAAAATCTCTGGACAAAAATATTAATAATAATAAAATAGACTAAATTGTGCAATAGCATGATCAATTGCATTCATAAATTAGATTTTACAAATGTTCAAAATAATTCGTTACCAGTACTTCAGTACTTTGATTTCTTTATGAAAGGGGTATTATAAGATGTATTTGATAAAATAACACGTGTCCCCAATTGCAGGTATACATTGTGCGCGTTCTCAATAGCCGGTGTGTGTTTGGTGTCTTCAGTTGGATCGACATCCTCAGTGGAATGTTCGCACCATTGGGAACTATGTCCTCAGTTCACTGTGTTTTGTCAATTCCGTAGATATTGAAATATTTTTTATTCTAAAGTGATTTATTTTATGAAGAAAAAATATACAAGGTTATAGTGCATTAACAATGCCGAAATATATGCGGTGAAAAAGGTCCTCATTTGGTTGTGAAAAATCAAGTGTTCTCAATTGATGGTCCATACACGTATGTGTGCGTGCGTGCGTGCGTGCGTGCGTGCGCGTGCGTGTGTGTGCGCGCGCGCGCGTGTGTGTGTGCGCGTGTGTGTGTGTGTGTGTGCGTGTGTGCGTGTGTGTGTGTGTGTGTGTGTGTGTGTGTGTGTGTGTGTGTGTGTGTGTGTGTGTGTGCTGTTAGAGGAAATGTGAGCCGGGCCCAGAATTTGCTATGAGGTAAATCCCGCCGGCTACTAGCGCTGACGGCTAGCGCTGACGGCGAAGTGCTGGCCTTATTTCGAGCGAGCATTCGGCTGTTGGTAGGGGAAATGTGAGCCGGGGCCGCATATGTATGTATGCCACGCGTGCTCTCTGTAATTCACGCAGCAGACTCGGGCAGACACCCGCATTAAAGCCGGTGTTAAACTCCGGAGAAAAAATAAATATTTGTTTCACTCCCGTGACTGGGACCTGTAGTTCCCGAGTGCTCCCTGTAAATCAGGCAAGCACTTCGCTGTGGACGCTGGTTCTAACGTCGGGACTGCCTCGTAGCAAATTCGGGCCCGGCGCACATTTTGTCCCGCCAACAGCGGAGTGCAGTCCTGACACAAGATGAGTACTTCGCTGTGAACGCGGGAGCTAACGTCTGTGACCCAGGTAAGCCAATTCGCAATGTTTTTTGAGCGGTTGAGCTACGATCTACGACCCAGATCAGCCAATTCGCAATGCTTTTTCAGTGGTTGCGCTACGATCTATGACCCAGATCAGCCAATTCGCAATGTTTTTCAAGTGGTTGTGCTACGATGTACGACCCAGATCAATAAATTCGCAATGGTTTTTTAGTGGTTGAACTACAATTTACGACCGAGATCAGCCAATTCGCAACGTTTTCAATGGGGTTGAGCTACGATCTACGACCCAGGTCAGCCTACTACATTTTTGGTTGAGTTACGATCTTCGCGTTTACTTCACGCACCTGTGTTACGAATGCAGTGTTTTGCGACCAGTACAGACCCACTGCCTTCCAAGATTAGTAAAATTATGGGTCTAATTTTTTTTCCTGTTTGTTATGACTTTCTGGGACAACTAACGTCCCCCCGGGACAGAGATATGATTTTTGACAATTCCGGACGGCCGAGACAATATCACATGTATGCCAAATTGAAGGAAAATATTGTTCACACTCTTGAAGCCACATTTTTAAATTGTTATGTTGAGATGTTTTCATAACATTGGTTATGTTGGGTAAAAAACATATAAGCTAGGACAAATTGAAGGGTAATCTGTTAAACACAAACTAGTAATCTCAGAGTGGTGTTTTATGTTGAGCTCACTCGTAGGAGCTCGTTTTAATATTGGTTATGTTGGGTAAAACACATAGAAGCTAGACCAAAGTGAAGGGTAATCTGTTAAACACAAATTAGTAATCTCAGAGTGGTGTTTTATGTTGAGCTCGTAGGAGCTCGTTTTCAGTTGATTCAATGGTGCTTTATTGTCTTTTCATGCATACGTATTCTGCAGTATTTTGTATCACTGTTTGGGCATTTCTCACTGTCAATGACAGCTTTCGTTTGTAATTTAGTTTTTGGCATATCTCTGGGGAATACCTCACAAGGTATGCTTGTCAAAATTTACCTCATGATGGTTGTATGTAGCACAAATTATTTTCTTACTGTATATGCCCATAATGTACCTTCAGATTGACATTGACTTTCCAAATGTTGATACAACGATGTGGTTCGGCGCTATTCTCCTCAAATGTACATATGACATTATAATGAATCAACAACTACTTCACCAAGTGAAATGGTTATTTTAGCTGTTTGATTTAGTTAAATATGTGGAGTATTGTATGTGGACGGACGAACATAATTTGTGTTATATTTTTACAGTTTGAAATAAATAGACATAACCTAATTGTCAAATGAAAGTTGGTATATTTGTTGTTTCTTTCTTTGAAACATGCCTGTAGCGACACCGTCTGTCAATACAGGGTTTGTGAGTTTGAACCCCAGCTGAGCACATGTTCTTTGCGACATTTGTCAAAATAACATAAGTACTGGTAACTTAAGACTGTGATATAACTGAACAAATGTTGAAATCGGTTTAAAACACCAAACAAACAAATGTCAAAAGTCATGTCTGCGATAAATTCAAAGGAACATGATTCACACATGTTTTGTCAGTTAGATTTTTTCATAGACATTCTGAGGTACTTGTGCTTATATGCAAATGAGGTTAATTACCTCTGAATGTCATACCATAAAAGGGAATACCTCACAATGATAGTGAAAAATTGAAGACCTTGTATTGGCATAATTTGAATCATCGATTGAAATTAATGATCTACGCTCCATGTATATTTGTTATTTCCAATAGGAGTGATTCACACAGCTGTTTTTTTCAGTTAATTATACTTGTGTTCTAATATGCAAATGAGTGTGTGAGTACTGTTGTTGGGTAGTGGTTTTTCGTAAATCCCACCCACTAGCCTTATAAGACACTTTGATGAGTGTTTTTTTTATATAATTGTCTAATGGGTATCTAATTAGCATATTAATGCTATTTATTCCGTAAAAGGGGGATAATTACGGAATAAACCATGTGCTTGTTGGGTATACCCAACAAGAGAACATCAAAGGAAAATACCCAACAAACGCCTTTTGGACGTACGTGCGCGTGTCTGTGTGTGTGCGTATGCTCGCGTGTGTGTGGGTGTGGCGTGTGTGTGGGTTGGGGTGTATGCAGTTTTAACAGTCGTCAGCTGCCTAGGGCATCTTTATAGTAGAAAAAGTTTGAGGGAATGTTTACAGTATAATTTACATTATAGTTTATAGTTTATACATTTGTCTCGAAATATAGCCCATTTAGTTTTATGTGGTTCCGTCGTCTGCTGCATAAACGTTTGTGTCTTGGTCATATCACCATTTATACAATTTGTAAATGGCCAAAGGCAAGATGCCGATTAGCGAATATAAACTTGAAAAACTTGTCAAATTATGCACCTATGAATAAATAATAGGTATTTTTTTTTCGAAAAGTGCGAATTCAAGCTGAATACTCAATTCAATCTGGATGTATACTGTTCAGGAATGCGAACGTATGTATACCTTTTGTTCAAATGAACTCATTAATTGATTGATCGTTTAAGGGTTTAACGCCGTTTTCAACAATGTTCAGTCTTATCACGGCGGCCAGTTCACCTATTCATATGTTTCCTGGTTTGCTTAAACCATTACTCCAGCCAACATAATTTCCATGCAACTGGCTGCTTTTCCACATATATTGTTAGCCCATTGCTGAAAGACGAATGACGCATGTCACAGTGACTTTTATTAAACGTCGGAAAGAATGTTGGCAGAGCTGGGGTTCGAACTCACAACCCCTCCATTGACAGCCCACGTCGCTACCGATTGAGCTACCGGGGCTCGGATCATATGTACTCAAATGCGGAAAACAATCTTAATTAATCTTTCCTTGAAATATATCATTTACGATATGTCAGTACTTTGAACAAATATAATAATAATAACATAGTGTTTTTTCACCAAATGGAGAATGTCAAAGGGGTTCGGAAATCGGTGGACTGGAAAGATGTTTGTGAGAACCTCCAGTTGTAAAATGTTTTCATTTAACCCTTTCCTTTCTACTGATTCGATAGCGTACTGTTAAAATATTCGATTCGGGAGTTGCAGGTCGAAGGTTCATAACCAATAGGTGACAGTGGGGTCCGTTCTGGAAAGGTTGATTGAGTAGCCGCCGGCTACTTACATAATGATGCCAAAAGCCTGTCTGCGTGGTGTCTTGAAACATTTAGACTCGGGAAGTAAAAAGGTTGAGGACAAAGGTGTCTCATAAGTCAGAAATGACACGACCTTTCAATAATGGTGACACTGTAAAAAACACTAGCTTGTCTTATAGAGGTATTATGACGCCTCAGCAGCAGACGATGTTTGAAAACATTGTGGCAAAAGGAGAATTTTCACATAATAAACACTTTCTTCTTTTGTCACTTTTCTTTCAATTATATTCAATATTTGGGAATGTCTTTGGTTTTTTTAATTATATACATTTTCCATTTTGGGGGGCCAATATGTTTTAAAAACTCCTCTACTGATGATTAGTTGTATGTCGGAAAAAGTCAAAATATTATTGATTGAAAAACAAATTACACAAAACCTGAACATATTGCGATATTTTTTTCAAGCAGGCTTTTCCAATAATATCGTGCTTGATTGCTGACTAGTTCAAATGACTTGTATGATGATGTTTTTCCTTTTTATTCTGATTTTAAAAACGTTTCAAACGTCTGAAACATTTAAATGATGAATTAAATATGGAATGTCATCGAAATGAAAAACGTTTCATACGTTTTGAGAAAAGACTTTTGCAAGCGTAAATAATATCGGTGCTCAACAAAGGAGCTCGGTATGATCAAACCGTTCATATCTCAGTGTCATTCTCATATTTCGGATAATACTTTTTTTAAATTTAGGTTTTCTATGAAAACAACTACATTTAATACGAATAAAGATACAGGTTTCATACGCACAATTATTTTAAAGTGCATATGATGCACATCACCGTTAACAAACTCCGAAGGGAACTCCCGACGAAACCACATCAATATTCAACAACGGTTCATATCAGCCTGTGTAAACTCAGAGTTCGATCAGACAATTTACGTTCGAAACAGACAATCGACATACTTTACGCTAACTTTATAAGAAGTTTCTAAGGTTGATCCTGATTATCGAACTTACTAAAAGGCACAGTCATAATTATAATTCATAACAGATTTCTCGTGCCTAGGCACACGCAGTTTATCTCACTTTAGTATGAACCGCGTCAGGCGACTTGGGACCTTATTGACATTCCGACGTGGAACCCTTTTAGATCACATTGGCTAACAACTAGTGGGTGTAGGCTTCTAGTTTTTTTTATCACATTAATTACATCTTTGGCAGAATTTGAAGCCTCTGCAGCAAACGACTTTGAAACCTTTTGACAAAAGGAGACATTACTATTTGCCACAATGATATCAACTGTATTCTAAAACATAACATTTATAGAAAGATTAATCAAAGTCGTCAGCTACATATTTTTTGTATTTGGGAAAGGTTGTTTGTCTTTATAATATTTTGGCCGAAGTGAAGTCACAGGTGAGACTGTGGACTAAGAGCAAAAATCGCTAGACACGGCTCATGTGTGTTTAACTCCGTGAGAAGTCGGCCGTATTGCATAGATGAAATTACATAGAGATTGGGTTACATGATGTGAAGGCAGACAGGTGCTGTTGTCCCCTTCCATGATATTGTCCTCAACTGACGTGTCTGCAGCAGACGGGTGTGAAACATGTCTATAAATGAAACATTATTACCTAATCAAGTTGAAATATTGTGAGAAAAGGATACCTTGAGCAATTTCATGTTTATCATATTGTTTTCAATTGTCGTCTACTGCAAAAGCGTCAGAAAGCTTTTGTATATGGAAAAGCGTTTAAACCGTGATAATGTTCTAGTAATGGTCATTTTCTTAGAATACCGGTACGTGTCACTCTCGGATCCGTTCCTGGACATGATTATGTTTAATTTCTGTTTGTTTCAATATGTTTCAAAAGTCGTCTGTGATAGATTTCTGAACACAGTCACAGTCACAGAACAGAGACAGAAAAAATTACATAGAGACTTAATTATATGATGTATCCTTGACAGACTGATGTTATTTTCCCCATACAAATCACATCTGCAGCAGACGACTATGCAAAACATCTAGGCAACAATATTGTCATATAAAAGTATAGTTGTTGAATAGAGTTAGAAAATGTAGCAACGGGAAGTATTGCTCACAATTTCTCCTATTGCCACAATGTTCCGCGTGTGGGAAAGGAATAACCCTTGCCTTTATATAGTCGACAACTGACGTGTCTACAGAAAGCGGTATTATAAAACTCGTGACAAAAACGAGATATTGCTCTAGATGAACAAGTTCTCCTTAATCCACGATGGTTTAACACGTCTTCAATGCATTCAGATAATAACATTCAGTATTGCCTTATATGGTTTAACTAGAATAATGTGGAAAAAAACTCAATAAAACGACGGTTTCACGTCTGTATAAAAACACGTCTTAAATGCATCCAGATAATTACATTCAGTCTTGTTTAAGGTGTGTATTAAGTTACTAAACATTAAATACCTGTTTTGTCATTCTGAATTAAATCCGTGAAATAATATATGGAGAACGTGATTAACTCAACATTTCCAGAGTCCGTTTTCTAAATTATAGTTAGTTGATGCAGAAGCCTGAAATATATCCTATCGCTGTTTTCTCGTTAAGCAGGTACTACGTACAGGTTTTAGGCTAAGGTGTATTTACGAATGTTATAAAAGAACCTTTATATCTCCCTTTCTTCGTCTCTTTCCCCTTCTCTCTATATATATCTCTTTCTCTCCGTCTCTCTCATCGTCTCTATCACTCATCCCCTCTCTTTAAATATCGTTATCTCTGTCTCTTTCTCTCCCCCCTCTCCCTCTCTCTTTCTCTCTGTATCTATTTCGCTCTCTCTCTCTCTCTCTCCCTCTCTCTCTCTCTCTCTCTCTCTCTCTCTCTCTCTCTCTCTCTCTCTCTCTCTCTCTCTCCCTCTCTCTCTCTCCCCCTCTCTCTCTCTCTCACTCCTCTCTCTTTAAACATCCCTCTCTAAAACTCACACTACCCAGCCATCTCTCTCACTGTCTATTTCTCTCTATATCTATGTTTTCTCTCTATGGTTCCCTCTCTTTATCTCTCACTCTCTCTTTCGGTTTTGTCTGCCTGTGCGTCTCTCACTATTTCAATCTGTATTTTGTTTTTCTCTCTCTCTCTCTCTACCTCTCTCTCTCTTTCTCTTTCTCTCTATCTCTCTATTTCTCTCTCTCTCTCTCTCTCTCTCTCTCTCTCTCTCTCTCTCTCTCTCTCTCTCTCTCTTCTCTCTCTCTCTTGCTGTCTCTGTATCTCTCTAACTATCCCTATGTGTGTGTGTCTCTCTCTCTATATATATATATTTCTCTCCTTCTCTCTGTATCTCTGTCTACCTCTCTCTTTCTTTCAATGTCTTTCTGTTAAGCATTATTTAATAGTTTTATTCCTTGAAATTCATAGCTGAAATAAGCATTATAACAAAACGGATTCTTTATATTCATGTATGTATTATGCAACTTTTCCTTACTAACGTTCTAAAATAAGACGTTTTAACATTTGTAAATAGTTTCTTGTCAATTATAGCTGAAATAAACATATTTTTACATAACGATATTTTTATTACAAAACGGGTTGAGTCCCGAAAAGTGGGTATTACAAAGCATATTCATGTATGTTTTCACACGCAATTTCATCAACACCCTACTGAAACAAGTATCATTTAACATGTGTGCATTGATTCGTGGTAAATCATAGATGAAATACACAGATTTTAACTTTTCCGATATTTTCATTACAAAACGGGTTCTTGGTTTTCATTTATGTATTATGCAATTTTTCCTTACTAACGTTTTATCAAAGAACTGACAGTAATGAAGGTAGAATTTCGATCGATTAAGAGGAGATGTAGAAGTGCATATAGACATATTTATCTTAAAAAATCCCCACCATGAAAGACAAATAATGATACATCAGGGCAGAATTAAAAAATTCCAAGATAATAAATTCTTGTTGGTCTTGTGAAATTAAATGACTCCAATTTCGAAAATGACATTTGGTCAACATGGTACTTTTTGAATGTTCATATTACCAAATAGCTCTATGGAAATACCACCATGACAATTCATGACAGTACAGTATCTTCCTATTAGTTGACTTTACTGAACCAACATATGCATTCAAAGTATTAAATTTATTAATGCAATCTATTAATGTTTACAATCATAACAGTAAATTTAGAAGTGTAATCTACCAACACAGTTGTGTTTTGAATGAATCTCTGGTTGTTTATCTCCAGCATTATACTTTGCTTATAGTTTCTGTTAAACGGAATTGATTGCAAGCTTCTACTTTGACAGAATATTTGTTTTGTATGAGTTTTGCATCTCCAAAACAGAGGGCAAGCGTCTCCCTGTTTCGATCCCCTGAATGATATCTAAGTATAAGCATATGTGTAACTGCTAATCTCGGAGAAAATCTAATCAAGAGCGTGAAACTTTCCTTTGAAGTTTGGATGATATCAATCTAATGGTTACGGAGGATATTTTGTTGAAAGATAAAAGTTAATTTTACGCATTTTCTGATGCAGCATGGCATTTGAAAGTTGAAAAATACAGCTTAAATCAACTTTAAGCATTTTATTACAAAACGGGTTTCGTATACATAATGTATCAAGGGTGTATGTCATACATGAAAGTAAAGAGTTTTTTTGAAAAACAAGTTACCCACATGTACTGTGACAGACTTTTAAAAGTAATGCATATTCCAAAGGAAATTGTTCTTGTAAATTTTTATAGGCAAAAGAGAATTAACATCGAAATAATAGTAAATCTACTACGAGGATGGGTAATTACATATATTGCACTTACATCGATCGTTTTTATTGTCACAATGACTTCTGCACATTAAGAAGCCCATTGTTGAACACTCAACACTAATAACATTTTGGAAACATTAAACAAAATTATACATACCGTAATAATATTTTCATCTTCACTAATCAGGTTTAAAAACAATAATTAGTCCGCTTTTATTTCAAGATGATATGTGATATATACTTCCTAGTGTAAACGATAAACACAATCCGCAAAGTCTAATCTCGTGAACGAACAAACTATATGTTGTCAGTAATATAAACGAAAAGGAAGTTTAAATTATAACACCGACATCAAATAAACGAGTATGAATTAGTATCTGTAAAGCAGTCTTTTGTTCGGTGACGGTTGGTTGAAAATGAATAACCGAACCTCAAATTTAAGTAAAAAGGATTAAATTACATGTCTATTTATATAATTGAATGAAAACCTTTCTACATGTCTATAGCTTTATTATTGGATGGGTATACACCAACCCACCTCGATATCGAGTATTGGGACAAACATATCAGAAAGCTTTTAAAATTAAAGTTCATGAAAACCCTAGGCATTAACTATTGCCATTTTCATCTGCATACATCTAACCAGGCTTGGTAGCATTGCGGTTTATGTTTTCCCTTCAGGAACAGAAGCCTGTCGATTGTTTAGATTCTAGTAGCGAGAGTAAGGTTCGCTCTGATAAGTCAGGTATACGTTATTGAGCCTCTTATATGAAGTAATATCTGTGTTTTTGTTTTTTCAATTTTGAGCATGGTTTTTATCGAGGACGTTAAGAGTGATTAAAATACTTGACAGTCATTATGTAATTGATAGCTTAAATACTTTTTTTGCCGTAAGTTGATCGGTGTTTTACGCCGCCACTTTCAACAGTTTTCAGTAATACTGGTCCATTTATCCTGTCACCAGCCAGTCGTCAGCCGTAAGACTAACCCCGCAACCCTGAGATCCAAGGACATGGCCAATATTACCGTTGTATAGTTTTTTTCCCCGTTGGTCGGTGTCAGGAAATACATTCACAGTTTCGTCTGGCTTACCCTTTTTAAGAGTTGATAAACATAATACAGCGTATCCCGTTAAAGCACATATCTGTTTTCATAGATACGACTTCAAATTTGATTTAAGGTTGATGACAGAATTGTGGCATTAATGACTCTCTCTTGTTCGGCATGTTTGGTGATGTCAAATTTAATCAAGTTAATGGAGCTCGGCAAGCTACAACAAGGACTTATAATCAACGGGTGACGAGCATAGAGCCACCAAGGTCGCCATTACATAACTCGAGATGGTAGTAAATTGTAATATTCAATAGTATGTGTTTTCTTACTTGATTAATATATCTAAGGTCAAATTACGCTTAATACATCCGCGGGCCAGGCTGATCTACACCACAGTAGTCCCTAGAAATGGTTGTACATCTGACCCAGACTGCATTGGATATGTGACAATGGGTGAACTTTCTTTGTAAACATGTAAAGGATGCACTGGAACTGTTTGATTTGATCATTTTAGGTATTTTGACATTGTGCGAAAGTGAAAGTAAAGGATGTGGAAACCCAGTTTCAGCCTAGCTGGATTGTGTTCAAAATGACGGTCACCATCTTCGCACAGTGATTTCTTTCTTGCATAATGCATGACACCCCATTTTCTATGGATTATTTTAAAGGTAAGACGTATCTCATTTCAATGATATATGGTGTTCTACCTGGGAAACGCTTAGAAAGTGTGACAAACGAGGGTTGAAGCTGGTCGATTTACATAGAAACAAAGAAGGAATCTTAGCTGGTTAAAACGCCTTTAAAGTCGTTTATGTATGATGTTGTATATTTCTTGGGGAAAATACACTTGCTGCAAGGATTTGCCGGTTTCAGAAATTAAAGATCTCTTATAATTAGGTGACCTTTAATACTTGCAGACACATTTTTATGAAGCAAAGCATTTCTGCGCATCTGCAGCAAACCGCTTTCGAAACCATTGTGACTAAAGTAGAAATTCAGTCAACTTTTCCTTTTATATGATGTTTTCATATGTATTCATCAATTACACTTTCATTTAAACACACATTTTTCTTTGAAACTAGATAATTTCATTCTGGATTAAATGGGATTACCAGAGAAGGTTGGAGAATTTATTCCCAGTGTTTCATAACAAACTATTTCGTAAAACACCTCTTTAAGTTTGACCAAAGAATAACAACATTTATGTAGTTTTTGCATGTTTTTGGGACGGTTGTCGTTGGCTTCCATATCATAAAATGGCAAACAACAATTCAATTAAACTTTTCCCACATACATGAGCTTTCTGACTCATATGCAGCTGACTGAATTGAAAACGATGTTGCAATAGGATAAACTGCTCATCATGAGCAATTTCGCCTTTGATTACAATGTTTAAACTCCATTCAATCATTAAACTTTTATTATACAGTTTTATCAAAAGCTTTTACAAGATTCAACTCATCTGCTGTAGATTTGTGGTATGTGGAAAAGTGTTTAGCCAAATGAAAATTGATGATCTTTGTCAAAATCAAATTTGTTTCAGATTGATGATCTTTGTCAAAATGAAATTTGTTTCAGAATACCTTGGCATAATAAGCGGAACTGTGTATTACAGTTAAGAACATCATGACATTGACAATCTGAGCGGAACGTGATTGGATCGTGAGCGTGATTGGAACGAAGTTGGAACGCTTTATGAGCGGAACGGAATTTCGCGCTCTGAACGAAACAATAATAATGAACGAAACAATCCAATAATTCGCTCAATCTGAGGGGAACGGAAAAAATCAATCACAATGTAATGAATGAGTGAACCCTTTATGAGCGGAATGGAACGTGAGAAGAGGGGAACGGAACGGATTGGAGCGGTTTGTGAACGGTAAATTTGTCAATTTCAAGATGTTCTTACAGTTAAGAACATCATGAAATTGACAATCTGAGCGGAACGTGATGGGATCGTAAGCGTGATTGGAACGGAGTTGGAACGCTTTATGAGCGGAACGGAATTTTGCGCTCTTAACGAATAATCATAATGAATGAAAAAATCCTATCACATGAATGCTTTGCTCAATCTGAGAGGAACGGAAAAAAGCAATCACAATGTTATGAATGAGTGAACGCTTTATGAGCGGAATGAAACGTGAGCGGAGCGGAACGGAACGGATCGGAGCGGAACGTGAACTGTACAGGCTCATATTTTTCTGCAGTAGTATATTTTTTTTTTTATACTATACATTTACAGGAATTTCTTTGTTTCCATAGTTACCTATAAGGGAGAATATCTGAGGCCGTTTTTGGAAACATGTACATAATATTACCATGTGTCTGATTCCAAGATCAGTTGGTATAATTGTTTGTTGGGAGACCCTCTACAAAAGTCAAATTGATGGTAAGGTGAAGTTGGTGTCTAGTGTCTAGTATCTAGTATCGTTAATCATAAACGATACTGGCAACCAGAATCTAGTATCGTTTATCATAAACGATACTGGCAACTAGACACTAGTGTCGTTTAAGGAACTAGATATATAATTAATAAACTTTCAGACTCCAGTGTCGTTTAACACTAAACGACACTGGCAACCAGACACTAGTGTCGTTTAAGGAACTATATATATACTTTTCAATTTCAGACTCCAGTGTCGTTTAACACTAAACGACACTGGCAACCAGACACTAGTACCGTTTAAGGAACTGGATATATAATTAAGTGTGTGAAGTTGGCAGATCATTAGACGTTAGACATAAGACATTCAATTTTTTTTATTCGAATGTCTAATTAAACATTAGACATTCGATTAGACATTCGCTAATTTTGATTATCGAATGTCTAATTAGACATTAGACATTCGATTAGACATTCGCAAATTACAAGATCTATAAACCAAATTCGTCGGAGGTCATTGTACATTCAAAAAACGAATGTCTAATTGGTCAGTTAGACATTAGACATGCGATTAGACATTCGCAAATTAAGGGATTTAGGTACCAAATTAGTCGGAGGTCATTATACATGCAAAAAACGAATGGCTTATTGGTCAAATTAATAACTTGAACATATTGATAACTCGAACATATCGATATCTCGAACATACCGATAACTCGAACACATCGATATCTCGAATACATTTTTAAAACGAATGTTTTTAACTTGAACATATTGACAACTCGAAGATATCGATATCTCGAACCTTTCGATATCTCGAACTTTTCGATATCTCGAACTTTTCGATATCTCGAACCTTTCGATATTTCCAATTTTTTCGACATATCGAACTTTATATATCTCGAACTTTTCGATATCTCGAACATATCGAGATATCGAAAGGTTCGAGATATCGATATGTTCGAGATATCGAAAGGTTCGAGATATCGATATGTTCGAGATATCGAAAAGTTCGAGATATCGTTGGAGATATCGAAAAGTTCGAGATATCGAAAGGTTCGAGATATCCAAAGGTTCGAGATATCGATAGGTTCGACATATCGAAAAGTTCGAGATATCGGAAAGTTCGCGATATCGAAAGGTTCGAGATATCGTATTGTTCCAGATATCGAAAAGTTCGAGATATCGAAAGGTTCGAGATATCGAAAGGTTCGAGATATCGATATGTTCGAGTTGTCAATATGTTCAAGTTAAAAACATTTGTTTTTTCACTGTATTCGAGATATCGATGTGTTCGAGTTATCGGTATGTTCGAGATAGGAACTAGATATATAATTTTCAATTTTCTGACTCCAGTGTTGTTTAACACTAAACGACACTGGCAACCAGACACTAGTATCGTTTAAGGAACTAGATATATAATTTTCAATGTCAGACTCCAGTGTCGTTTAACACTAAACGACACGGGCAACCAGACACTAGTGTCGTTTAAGGAACTAGATATATAATTAATCAATTGTCAGATTCCAGTGTCGTTTAACACTAAACGACACTGGCAACCAGACACTAGTGTCGTTTAAGGAACTAGATATATAATTTTCAATTTCAGACTCCAGTGTTGTTTAACACTAAACGACACTGGCAACAAGACACTAGTGTCGTTTAAGGAACTAGATATATAATTAATCAATTGTCAGACTCCAGTGTCGTTTAACACTAAACGACACTGGCAACCAGACACTAGTATCGTTTAAGGAAACGAACAAATAATTTTCAACTTTTAGATTCCAGTGTCGTTTAACAGTAAACGACACTGGCAACCAGACACTAGTATCGTTTAAGGAACTATATATAATTAATAAATTTTCAGACTCCAGTGTCGTTTAACACTAAACGACACTGGCATCCAGACACTAGTATCGTTTAAGGAAACGGAACAAATAATTTTCAACTTTCAGATTCCAGTGTCGTTTAACACTAAACGACACTGGCAAACAGTCACTAGTGTCGTTTAAGGATCTAGATATATAATTAATCAATTTTCAGATTCCAGTGTCGTTTAACACTAAACGACAATGGCAACCAGACACTAGTATCGTTTAAGGAACTAGATATATAATTTTCAATTTCAGACTCCAGTGTTGTTTAACACTAAACGACACTGGCAACCAGACACTAGTGTCGTTTAAGGAACTAGATATATAATTAATCAATTGTCAGACTCCAGTGTCGTTTAACACTAAACGACACTGGCAACCAGACACTAGTATCGTTTAAGGAAAAGAAAAAATAATTTTCAACTTTCAGATTCCAGTGTCGTTTAACAGTAAACGACACTGTCAACAGGACACTAGTATCGTTTAAGGAAACGGAACAAATAATTTTCAACTTTCAGATTCCAGTGTCGTTTAACACTAAACGACACTGGCAACAAGACACTAGTGTCGTTTAAGGATCTAGATATATAATTAATAAATTTTCAGATTCCAGTGTCGTTTAACACTAAACGACACTGGCAACCAGACACTAGTATCGTTTAAGGAGCTGGATATATCATTTTCATTTATCAGACTCCAGTGTCGTTTAACACTAAACGACACTGGCAACCAGACACTAGTATCGTTTAAGGATCTAGATATATAATTAATCAACTTTCAGGATCATGTGTCGTTTAACACTAAACGACACTGGCAACCAGACACTAGTATCGTTTAAGGAACTCGATATATAATTAATCAACTTTCAGATTCCAGTGTCGTTTAACCCTAAACGACACTGGCAACCAGACACTAGTATCGTTTAAGGAACTAGATATAATTAATAAATTTTCAGACTCCGGTGTCGTTTAACGCTAAACGACACTCGCAACCAGACACTAGTATCGTTTAAGGAACTCGATATATAATTAATCAACTTTCAGATTCCAGTGTCGTTTAACACTAAACAACACTGGCAACCAGACACTAGTATCGTTTAAGGATCTAGATATATTATTAATAAATTAACAGTGTCGTTTAGTGTTAAACGACACTGGAGTCTGAAAAATGAAAATTATATATCCAGTTCCTTAAACGATACTAGTGTCTGGTTGCCAGTGTCGTTTAGTGTTAAACGACACTGGAGTCTGAAAGATGATTAATTATATATCCAGTTCCTTAGACGATACTAGTGTCTGGTTGCCAGTGTCGTTTAGCCTTAAACGACACTGGAGTCTGAAAGTTGATTCTGGAAACTATGTTGAAGAAATTAAAGTTAGATATGTAGTTCCTTAAACGACACTATTGTCTAGTTGCCAGTGTCGTTTAGTGTTAGACATTGGACATTGAAACCTAAATGTTGTCCGAGCTATACCACTCACCGTCAGCGCGGGTAGACTGCGCGACCTGCCTCATAGCATATGCGGCCATGTCTCACATTTCCCCTTCTAGCAGCGGAGTTCTAGCGTAAAACGAGGCTCAGCATTTCGCCGTCAACGCGGGTAGACTGCGGGACCTGCCGTTTAGCATATGCGGCCCCGGCTCACATTCCCCTACTAGCATCGGAGTGCTGACGTAAAACAAGGCTCATGACTTCGCCGTAAGCGCGGGTAGATTGCGGTACCTACCTTATAGCGTATGCTCACATTTCCCCGACTAGCCGCGGAGTGCTCCCCGTAAAACACGCAGCAGACTCGGGTAGAATGAATGAATGAATGTATATTGTTTTATGGCGCATCGACAGCTAAGGTCATTTAGCGCGCAAGACTGGGGTAGAAATCTGCCTCAACGCCGTTGTTCCACTTCCGTGAGAAAGAGAAAAGTGTTCCACTCGATTGTGAATTTTTGTTTTGTTCCATTCCCGTGACAAGGGCCTGTAGGCCCAAGTGCACCTCGTAATACACGTGGCAGACTCGGGTAGAAATCCGTCTTAAGGCCGCTCTTCCACACCCGTGAGAAAAGAAAAAGTGTTCCACTCCATTGTGAATTTATTTTTTGTTCCACTCCCGTGGCAAGGGCCTGTTGGCCCGAGTACTCCCCGTAATACACGCAGCTGACCCGGGTAGAAATCCGGCTTAACGCCGTTGTTTCACTCCTGTCATATTTGAATGACCAATGTCTACTGCCACGACATTCAATTTCTGAAAGTCCAATGGCCAATGTCGTGCAAGCACGACATTCATTTCTGAATGTCCAATGTCCAATGTTCAATATCGTGCCACCACGACATTCATTTCTTGAATGTCCAATGTCGTGCCAGCACGACATTCAACTTTTGAATGTTCATTTCCCCTACTAGCAGCCGAGTGCTCGCCTAAATCAAGGCTCAGCACTTCGCCGTAAGCGCGAGTAGACTGCGGTACCTGCCGTATAGCAAATACGGCACCGGCTTAAATTTCCCCTACTAGCAGCGGAGTGCTAGCGTAAAACAAGGCTCAGGACTTCGCCGTAAGCGCGGGTAGACTGTTGACCAGCCATATAGCACATACGGCCTCGGCTCATATTTCCCCTACCAGCAGCGGAGTGCTAGCGCGAATCAAGGCCAGCACTTCGCCGGCAGCGCGGGTAGACTGCGGGACCTGCCGTATAGCGTATGCGGCCCCGGCTCTCATTTCCCCTACTAGCAGCCGAGTTCTCGCGTAAAACAAGTCTCAGCATTTCGAGGTAAGCGCGGGTAGACTGCGGGACCTGCCGCATAGCATATGCGGCCCCGGCGCACATTTCCCTACTAGCAGCGGAGTGATAGCGTAAAACAAGGCTCAGCACTTCGTCGTAAGCGCTAGCAGACTGCGGGACCTACCGTATAGCGTATGCAGCCCCGGCTCACATTTCCCCGGCTAGCAGCGGAATGCTCCGCGTAATACACTCGGCAGACTCAGGTAGAAATCCGCCTTAAACGACACTAGTGTCTGGTTGCCCGTGTCGTTTAGTGTTAAACGACACTGGAATCTGAAAATTGTTTAATTATATAGCCAGTTCCTTAAACGATACTAGTGTGTGGTTGCCAGTGTCGTTTAGTGTTAAACGACACTGGAGTCTGAACGTTGATTAATTATATATACAGTTCCTTAAACGATACTAGTGTCTGGTTGCGAGTATCGTTTAGTGTTAAACGACAATCGAGTAATTATATATCCAGTTCCTTAAACGATACCAGTGTCTGGTTGCCAGTGTCGTTAAGTGTTAAACGACACTGGAGTCTGAAAAATGAAAATTATATATCCAGTTCCTTAAACGATACTAGTGTCTGGTTGCCAGTGTCGTTTAGTGTTAAACGACACTGAAGTCTGAAAAATGAAAATTATATATCCAGTTCCTTAAACGATACTAGTGTCTGGTTGCCAGTGTCGTTTAGTGTTAAACGACACTGAAGTCTGAAAATTTATTAATTATATATAATTCCTTAAACGATACTAGTGTCTGGTTGCCAGTGTCGTTAAGTGTTAAACGACACTGGAGTCTGAAAAATGAAAATTATATATCCAGTTCCTTAAACGATACTAGTGTCTGGTTGCCAGTGTCGTTTAGTGTTAAACGACACTGAAGTCTGAAAATTTATTAATTATATATAGTTCCTTAAACGATACTAGTGTCTGGTTGCCAGTGTCGTTTAGTGTTAAACGACACTGGACTCTGAAAGTTGATTAATTATATATCGAGTTCCTTAAACGATACTAGTGTCTGGTTGCCAGTGTCGTTTAGTGTTAAACGACACTGGACTCTGAAAGTTGATTAATTATATATCTAGATCCTTAAACGATACCAGTGTCTGGTTGCCGGTGTCGTTTAGTGTTAAACGACACTGGAGTCTGAAAAATGAAAATGATATAACCAGTTCCTTAAACGATACTAGTGTCTGGTTGCCAGTGTCGTTTAGTGTTAAACGACACTGGAGTCTGACAATTGATTACATTTTTATCTAGTTTCTTAAACGATACTAGTGTCTGGTTGCCAGTGTCGTTTAGTGTTAAACGACACTGGAATCTAAAAGTTGAAAATTATTTGCTCCGTTTCCTTAAACGATACTAGTGTCTGGTTGCCAGTGTCGTTTAGTGTTAAACGATACTGGAGTCTGAACAATGAAAATGAAATAACCAGTTCCTTAAACGATACTAGTGTCTGGTTGCCAGTGTCGTTTAGTGTTAAACGACACTGGAATCTAAAAGGTGAAAATTATTTGTTCCGTTTTCTTAAACGATACTAGTGTCTGGTTGCCAGTGTCGTTTAGTGTTAAACGACACTGGAATCTGAAAGTTGATTAATTATATATCGAGTTCCTTAAACGATACTAGTGTTTGGTTGCCAGTATCGTTTAGTGTTAAACGACACTGGAGTCTGATATTGAAAATTATATATCTAGTTCCTTAAACGACACTAGTGTCTGGTTGCCAGTGTCGTTTAGTGTTAAACGACACTGGAGTCTGACAATTGATTAATTATATATCTAGTTCCTTAAACGACACTAGTGTCTTGTTGCCAGTGTCGTTTAGTGTTAAACGACACTGGAGTCAGAAAATTGATTAATTATATAGCTAGTTCCTTAAACGATACTAGTGTCTGGTTGCCAGTGTCGTTTAGTGTTAAACGACACTGTAGTCTGAAATTGAAAATTATATATCTAGTTCCTTAAACGACACTAGTGTCTGGTTGCCAGTGTCGTTTAGTGTTAAACGAAACTGGAGTCTGACAATTGATTAATTATATATCTAGTTCCTTAAACGACATTAGTGTCTGGTTGCCAGTGTCGTTTAACACTAAACGACACTGGAGTCAGAAAATTGATTAATTATGTAGCTAGTTCCTTAAACGATACTAGTGTCTGGTTGCCAGTGTCGTTTAGTGTTAAACGACACTAGAGTCAGACAATTGAAAATTATATATCTAGTTCCTTAAACGATACTAGTGTCTGGTTGCCAGTGTCGTTTAGTGTTAAACGACACTGGAGTCTGAAATTGAAAATTATATATCTAGTTCCTTAAACGACACTAGTGTCTGGTTGCCAGTGTTGTTTAGTGTCAAACGACACTGGAGTCAGAAAATTGAAAATTATATATCTAGTTCCTTAAACGATACTAGTGTCTGGTTGCCAGTGTCGTTTAATGTTAAACGACACTGGAGTCTGAAATTGAAAATTATATATCTAGTTCCTTAAACGATACTAGTGTCTGGTTGCCAGTGTCGTTTAGTGTTAAACGACACTGAAGTCTGAAATTGAAAATTATATATCTAGTTCCTTAAACGATACTAGTGTCTGGTTGCCAGTGTCGTTTAGTGTTAAACGACACTGGAGTCAGAACATTGAAAATTATATATCTAGTTCCTATCTTGAACATACCGATAACTCGAACACATTGATATCTCGAATACATTGAAAAAACGAATGTTTTTAACTTGAACATATTGACAACTCGAACATATCGATATCTCGAACCTTTCGATATCTCGAACTTTTCGATATCTCGAACAATACGATATCTCGAACCTTTCGATATCGCGAACTTTTAGATATCTCGAACTTTTCGATATGTCGAACCTATCGATATCTCGAACCTTTGGATATCTCGAATCGATATCTTCGAGTTGTCATTATGTTCAATTTAAAAACATTCGTTTTATCAATGTATTCGAGATATCGATGTGTTCGAGTTATCGGTATGTTCGAGATATCGATATGTTCGAGTTATCAATATGTTCAAGTTATTAATTTGACCAATAAGCCATTCGTCTTTTGCATGTATAATGACCTCCGACTAATTTGGTACCTAAATCCCTTAATTTGCGAATGTCTAATCGCATGTCTAATGTCTAACTGACCAATTAGACATTCGTTTTTTGAATGTACAATGACCTCCGACGAATTTGGTTTATAGACCTTGTAATTTGCGAATGTCTAATCGAATGTCTAATGTCTAATTAGACATTCGATAATCAAAATTAGCGAATGTCTAATCGAATGTCTAATGTTTAATTAGACATTCGAATATTTTTTTTTGAATGTCTTATGTCTAACGTCTAATGCTCTGCCAACTTCACACACTTAATTATATATCCAGTTCCTTAAACGATACTAGTGTCTGGTTGCCAGTGTCGTTTAGTGTTAAACGACACTGGAGTCTGAAAGTTTATTAATTATATATCTAGTTCCTTAAACGACACTAGTGTCTAGTTGCCAGTATCCTTTATGATAAACGATACTAGATTCTGGTTGCCAGTATCGTTTATGATAAACGATACTAGATACTAGACACTAGACACCAACTTCACCTTACCACTTAAACGATGCTCTGGCATTTGAAACGCACAAATATGCCACTCATGTCCTTTGTCTCGAATAATAAGCGCTGAAAATTGCTCGAGGGAGAAATTCCTACAATCTAACTTAAGCTGAGTTTTGCAGCCAGCTGCCGAAACTTGACAGGACGTCAATTGTCGCTCTATCTTCATTTCTTCTCCTATTGTTCGAGATAAATTGAGGCAAGCCCCGACAGCTCAATCGTCAACAACGCGGGATGTCAATCAACTGGTTGTGACTTCGAACCAGAGCTCGTCCAACATTCTTTCCGATTTCTGACAAAAGTCACTGTGACAAGCGTCATTTATCTTCAACCAATGGGCTAAGAGACTATTTGGAAATGCAGCAAATTGGTTGGAAATAGTGTTGTGCGGAGTACTGGTGTAAAGAAGCCATGACACACAGGTAGATGAACTGACCGCCGTGATATGAATGAAAAATTGTTGAAATACGGAGTAAAACCCAAATTACTCGAGATAAACTGATTACGTGACCCATTAATGTATGCCTGGTGAAAGCGCCTCACACTTCATGCTGCATTAGGTCCTGTTTCAGCGAAGTTCGGCAGCTGGCAGTTTAACCAAGCCAGAGTAGGAATTTCCCGAGTATGTCCCGACCTTGTTCGAGGTACATAATTTAACCGACAACCTGACACATGTCAGGTGGAAGGCTGCTTCACAAGCAAAGGTTTTTGAGTTGCAACAACCGGCTGTAAATTGGTTGAGTTACAGACAAACGCCGGACTCCTAGCATATGTCATGGGAGGCACCTTACACTGATTTCATATTGCTGTAGTTGCCGTTTTCACCGAGTTTGGCAACCGGCCCCTAGAACCCAGCCGGGTTTAGAATTTATAGGGTATGTCCACACTTTGCACCCGTATTGTTCAAATGTAGCTGGCAACCTGAAATGTATCAGGTGGAAACGCCCCATCGTTGACTTTGGGTTGCACTTGGTACCTTTCAGCCGAGCTGTGGCAGGTGGCTTTCAAGCGGAAGCCATACTCCGGCGTTATGCTGCTCGATTTACAGACTTTAGCGCTAACTTAACATGTGTCAGGGAAAGGCCCCGAACTCTAGCTTCAAGTTGCACTAGTTGCTGTATCCCTAGTTCCGGCAGTCGGATATCAAAACCAAGCCGGTGTTTGGCTGACAGAGTAATTCTCACGGTTGATTTTGCATGTATATTATTAGAGAAAGATGCACGCACGCATATCAAGTGCAATCGCTTGTGGTTGCACAAGTTACCGTCATAGCGAGTTTCTTCAGTCGGTAGCAAAATTCAGACATAATTTTCAAAATAACCCAGCACATAATTCATAAGGTTCAAACTTTTCGGAATCGATTGTTCAAGCTTGCCAGAGAAGCCGGCGCGACGGCTTTTTCTGCTAGGTAGAACAGCCGATGAAGTCGCAACTACGGCTAGTTGATAGAGTCGGAGTAGTCGGACCTCCGGCTGTTCCGAATGGTAAATACAGCCGACTGGAAAAGCCATGATACGTCAAATCAAGAAAGTTGAAGTTATAAAATGACGCCAATAACAATTTCATGTACACAACGTGAATAAGGATCTTTGTTCGTGGTAATTTAAGTGTTTATTTTATCACCTGTTGTATTGGTTAAGGTAACTATGGTAGGTTTAACATTACTGTTGTTATACCACTGCATTATATGTATTACTGGTTAATTTATCCTGACACCGGTTCCCTTGGTGTAATGCCTCCACCGCAGTCTTGACCGTCACGGAGGGGGTCCACTTTTTGCATGTTTAAACTAATTGCTCTGACTGGGGATCGAATCCGAACGCACAGATCATTCATATACAAGCTCATTAAAAGATATATATGTATGTTTAGTGATATTGTTTTCGATTCTGTTCATTTTGAAACTGTTTTGTTAGAAAGAAAAATGTCAGTTACTTAGTAGCTCCTGTATATTGTGGTAGAAGCAGCAAAAGTGAGAGAAAACAGACTTACCGTAAATTTATCCCTTCTCGTCCGATTTACGCCCCTCGTTACATTTCCTGACGTCTATTCACCACAATCTAGTCACATGAAGATTAGCTACATGTATATAGATAACGTGATCAAACGTCAGCTATTATGGGTTCAAAATGTGATCCGTTAGTCTGACTATTATATAACTGGTTACCTGTTTAATTGATTGGTGTTTTTAGGTCGCTTTCAACAATTGTTTAGACAAATCTCGGCATTTCCTGTATAAGTTACCAGTACTAGTACTACTGGTTCATTTACCTGACACCAGCCAGTCAGCCGTAATGCTAACCCCGCAACCCTGATCACCAATGAGGGCAGACATTACTACCATTTTTAAAGTATTTGGTATGACGCGGCCGGGCATCGAACTGCACTTGAGGCGAAAGTCGAAAGTTACCTCTTTATATAGAAGTACATATTTATGATGGGAACTAAATGAAAACGTTGACATAACTCCACCTCATAAAATGAGTTGGGTTTATATAACAATTTAGCATTTTGATATAACAACGAGCTAGTACTTAATCATCTCTTAAGCGAGTAAGTTGTAATGTGATATCCTATGTTATTTATATCACTGTATTCGACAAAGGTAGTTACGGTACCTCCGATCACGCCCATAGACTTATATATTGCCATTTCATATCAAAACATCGCATTTAATATCGAATAAAATCATTGGGAAAAGTTAACTGCATTAACATGAATATAACCACATATTAAACATGTTTCTGTCTAGACAGAGTTAATAGCTAATCTTTGGATAGAAAGTATCACGTGGGGTTTGTCCTCTAGCATGTATTGATACCAGCTTCGATTTCTATTGCAGATGATCAATGAAGGTTCCTGGGGTTGTAAAGGTTCCATAAAACGACGAGTTACCTCCTTCTCTTAGTTAAACGTATTTTAATGCATCTGCAGTTGATAGCTTATGGAAACATTTAGGCAAAAGGAGAAATTGCTCATTTATATAAGAAATTGCCATATTGTTTCAAATTTTTTTTAAATAAGGTTTCGAACTTCAATAATTAGACATTTTAATATTAATAGGTTTTCTATAATTTCACCCACTTTGGCTTTACCCAAGACTGACCTGAATCTACTAACTTAAACTGATATTGGGGTATATGTATTGGTCATGTACATTTGTATATATGCCAGACTGCAATATTAATAGTTTATATTAATCCCGTCATCCGATACCTTTGGAGAACATACAAGGGTAAATCATCTACCTACCCAATGCCTGATCTCAATCTACTATCTTAACTGATATTGGGGGATATTTATTGATTATGTACACGTGTATGTCAGTCTGCAATATTAGTAGTTTAATTTAATCGCGTCATCCGATACCTATGGAGAATATAAAAGGGTAAATCATCTGCCTACCCCATGCCTGATATCAATCTACTATCTTAACTGATATTGGGGGATATTTATTGATCATGTACATTTGTATATATGTCAGGCTGTAATATAAATAGTTTACTTTAATTGCGTCATCCGACACCTATGGAGATTGTAAAAGAGTAAATCCTCGTCTGATCTCAATCTACTCTCTCTTACCTGATATTGCGGGATATGTTTTGATCAGGTACACTTGTATATATATCACAATGGAATATTAATAGTTTAGATTAATTGAATCAACCGATACCTATGGATAATATAAAAGGGTTATTTATCTTCCTATCCCAAGTCTGATCTCAAACTACTCTCTCTTACCTGATACTGAGGGATAATAATGATCATGTGCACATGTATATTTGTCATTCTGCAACATTAATAGTCTAGATTAATTGCGTCAACCGATACCTATGGAGAATGTAAAAGAATTAACCATCTTCCTACAACAAGCCTGATCTCAATCTACTGAATTGACTGATATTGAGGGATATTTATTGATCATGGATATTTGTATATATATCACCATGCAATATAAATAGTTTAATTTAAATGCGTCATCGATACCTATGGATCATGTACAATTGTATATTTGTCATCTTGCAACCGTATTAGTCTAGATTAATTGCGTCATCCGATACCTATGGAGAATGTAAAAGGGTTATTCATCTTCCTACATCAAGCCTGATCTCAATCTACTGAATTGACTGATAGTTGGGGGATAGTTATTGATCATGTACACGTGTATAAATGTCACATTGCAAATTATTTCATTTAATTGCGTCATCCGATACCTATGGAGAATATAAAAGAGTAAATAATCTTCCTACCTTAAGTCTGATCTCAATATACTAAATTGACTGAAAGTTGGGGGATACCAATTGAACAGTGGCAATTGCATAATTAATACTGTCATATAATTAGTTTATTTATAGTATGTTATCCGATACCTACCATGATTGTAAAACGTTAATCACATTCAATTTTTATTTAACACAAGTCTGGTCCCAATATGTATTAATCGGGACTGATATTGGGGAAATTTATGACCATGGACGCTCGAATATCTTACACCTAGATTCATTCAAATGTGTAATCCGATGCCTATCAATAATTTTGAGGGTAAATCACGTTCACCTACTCATGTGTTTCCTAGCCTTCTCACACCCGTAATCCACACAACATAATTTCCAAGGAAACTGCTGCTTTTCCACATTGGTGAAAGACGAAAGACGCTTGTCACAGTGACTTTTGTCAAAGGTCGGAAACAATGTTGGCCGAGATGGGATTCGAAGTCACAACCCCTGGATTGACAGCCCGCGCCGTTACCGACTGAGCTACCGAGGCTCGGCAAAATGCTAAGTAATTACCCTTGACTTTGATGACGAGTTCAACAATTGTTCATAGCAGTCGGCCAGTGGATTTAATGGCTTTACCACACTATTCCTCCATATAACAGCATCGTCAAACAAATGACTGCTTTACTAAATAGACTGTCAGCCCATTGGTGGACTACCGGGGCTCGGCGTTCACAAATAACACTTGTTGCAAATTCAGAAGCGCAAAAATGGAGCATATACATCATACAATTGTTATGTAGTCTTATAAATAATATGTATATATACCTCTCTACTTAAAATAAGAATACTATGTATAACGTTACAGCATGGCAAGAGTGTAAATTGGCGTTGCAAAGGTAATGCGTCAACGATTAAATATTAATAAAGATAGCAATTTATCTTATTCAAGTTATTGTAATGATCGCATATCCTATAACAGGTATGTAAATTAAAGGTCCTTGAATTGATATTCACGATATTTACGATGATACATGTATACGTATTGTAATATAGGAGTAATTCTGTCATTCCACGTCATTTGTGTTCAACCGTCTTAATCTAATGTAAACCATTTACCCCCTGTACGCGACTTCTAACAACATTTGAATATTATGCCATGCCCGAATCAAGATCAACATTTACGTTCATGCGTTTATCCTATTTAAACGTATTTATTGGTAAAAGACCAGTGTGCGCATCCCTGCATTAATATCGAATTGGATGCTGCTTTACAAAAGTGTCTTGAAACCTTCTATGACTAATTGGCGAAAGGTGCAGAGCTAGATCAGACTCCGTTAATACGTGGTCTGATCTGAATTATGCTTATCTAAAATGTTTGTTGCTTTGTTTTTGCAGAACGCAATTCATAGATTTTAAAAATGGGAATGGTTTATAGACCTTAACCTTTTATATTGGCTGTTAACCATTACGTCTAAAGATAGAAACGTGATCAAACGTATTCAAGATTATTTCTACAAGATTAATACTCAATCATTAGACTATATCATTTACATGTGTCAGTTGTTTCCTTAATCACACTTTCATGTTGAGAGGGTACGTCCTTATACGAGTGGTGCTCTGTGAAAACCAGACTTAACGTAAGTATTGAACTTGCGGGATAAACAGCTGCCTGTGTATCTATGGAGTAAGATCAAAATAAACACTTCTTAATAGACATTTGTTGAAAATGTATATGACCATTTAGCTATCAAACCACATCGATTGCAAATGTATAACGGCTGACCAGGCTGCTGCAATATAAGAACTGCATCATTGGACTATATCATTTTACATGTGTCAGTTCTTTCATTCATCACACTTTCACATTGAGGCTACGAGTGGTGCTCTGTGATAACCAGACTTAACGTAATCATCGAACTTGTGAGATTAAGACCTGTCTGTGTATCTATGGAGTGAGATCAAAATAAACATTGCTTTACAGAAGTATGTTTGAAAACTGTTATGACTTACTGTCGAACCGTGCGAGGTCAGATGATCTGGGTAAATACTGAGAGGCAATGTCTATTGGTTTTGTTTTCGCGGAGCTCATTGTCATCGGAACAGACTACGGAACGGATGTACTGGTTAATCTGGTTCTACAATGTCAGCAAATGTCTTCCTTTTTGTTCGCAGAGCTCATCACCACCATATCAGACTGAACGGATATACTGGCCGATCTGGGTCTTTACTGACAATAAATGCCTATTGGCTGGTTTTCGCAGAGTGCCACACTGTACGATTAGACTACACATATGCACTGGCTGATCTGGTTGCAAATGTTTATTAGTTGGTTGTCGCAGAGAGCCACATGGTCGGGTCAGACTGTACCGGTGTGCTGGCTGATCTGGGTCTATGCTGGCAGTACATGCCTATTCGCTGGCTTTCACAGAGCGCAAAACGGTCAGATTACACTGAACGGATGTCCTGGCTGATATTGTTCTAAACTGTCAGTAAATGTTCATAAGTTGGTTTTCGCAGATCGCCGCACGATCAAATCAGACTTAAAAGAGGCTGATCTAGTTATATACTGTCACTAAATGACAATTGGTTTATTTTCGCAAAGCGCCGCATGGTCGGATCAGACTGAACGGATGAGCTTGCTAATCTGGGTCTATACTGGCAGTAAATGACAATTGCTATGTTTTCGCAGAGAGCCGCATGGTCGAATAAGACTGAATGGATGAGCTTGCTGATCATTGTCTATATTGGCAGTAAATGCCTATTGGTTGAATTTCACAGATAGCCGCACGATCATATCAGACTGAACGGATGTCCTGGCTGATCTGGGTCAAAACTGTTTGTAAATGCCTATTTGTTGGTTTTCACAGAACGCCGCACGGTCCAATTAGACTGAACGGATATCCTGGCTGATATGAGTCTAAACTGTTTGTAAATGCCTATTTGTTGGTTTCGATTACATAATACGACGATATTATCATTTCAGTGGTCGTTGGTTCGAACCCTGGCTCGTCTATCCGATTCTCGACTTTGTGTGACAAGTGTCATTCGTCTACCGCCTTTGGTCTAAAAGATATATGTTGTAGCCAGGTTCTTGTGAACAATGATGTGCTGAGTATCGGTGTTAGAAAGACACAAAAGTACGCTATGTCAATGGAACGCCGTGATATTACTGAAATACCGCTGAAAGTTGTGTTCAACTAACAAAATCGTTTAGAGCGATTCAGATTAGACTGTGTAAGGCTTTTTTTCTTATTTAAACATGTAGATTAAATGTATATCTAAATGTCTTATTATCAGCTCACATCTTTAGACACCTAATTGTTTACTTCTCTTCGATTGAATATGGGTCTTATATGAAATGTCACAATATTGAAACGTATAATAAACACATTATGCTAATTGCCGCTAAAAAAATGTTTTCGCTCTGCTATTGGTTCAGTATGTCCATATGTAACAAGTTAGGCTGTCTATATGTTTACCACAGACACTATTGATTCAGTATGTCCATATGTAACAAGTTATGCTGTCTATATGTTTACCACAGACACTATTGGTTCAGTATGTCCATATGTAACAAGTTAGGCTGTCTATATATTTACCACAGACGACTGTAAAATAATTCAATCACGTGCACGGGTAAGAAAGAGGATATCTCAGAACCGTTCCCATCGTGCACATAACTGAATTATCATCGACAAAATATAACAATACTGCATGTACACAGTTAAGTAAGGGGATATCACATAACCGTTTCCTTTCCGCAAATATCTTTATCATCACAGTCATAAACAAGACGCATTTTGATGCTAAGCATCAAAGACGCCGCGCATGCTTTTAAGGCATGACTTAAAGGAAAGCAGATGCAGTTCAATACATTTAAATAACCTGTGCACACGGACAGGATGTAGGCCAAATGTACCTTTATCTTAAACAAGAAGGCCGAGATGTTCCTTATTGCTCACCTGGATACCATAGTCTATAATAAAATGTTATCAATAGCAAAAAGGATCCATTTTGACGTAGGGAGTGGAGTATATACTTTATATGCTACGATCTATATGATATTCAGCATGTAAAATTTAGTCGTGAAATGACGAGTTAAGTCTTCAAACTATTTGTTTTACCGTTTGCTTAACATTGACTGCAACAAAACAAGCTGAAGTTTCTTAATTTTAAATCTGCTCTAACTAGATCAATTAGACAAACAAAAAACATAGATACTGAAATATTAACAGATATTAACTTAAGTGTTAATGCCTCTAGTTATAAGTTAAGTGTGACACAAGCTTTGGAAGGAGAGAGGGAAGTCGATTCTCCTTCCAGTTGAGCATAAGTATGATAACAAAAAACGAGAGTATATAAACAAAATATACAAATAATTCTAACAAGTTTAAAGATATTTAATATCGAAATTAAGCATTTATGAAATTAAAACAAAAAGTTTTCATGTATAGTCAACATATAGCAAGAATACAATGGTCTGAATGAACAACTGTATGGGGAGGAACGTTTTAAGTTTAGTAATACAACAGAAATAAATTGGAAACAAGAGGACCATGATGCCCTGGAATCGCTCACCTGAGAATGGGTTATTTAAGACTTTACTCTTTCAGCGCCAATGGCAATACCATCTAGACAAATTTTCTGACAAAGTTTCAAGCTGCTCAAGTCAAAAATGCAATCTCTATAGTGTTAACTAGATTGTTCTGCAATTTAGCCTAGTGACCTAGTTGTCCTGACTTGCCCCATAACTTTACCTAGATATCACTAAGACAAACATTCTGAGAAAGTTTCAACATGCTCAATCCAAAAATGTGGCTTCCAAAGTGTTGATAAGACTTTCCTTAAATTTGGCCTAGTGACCTAGTTTTTGACCGGTCATGACCTTCATTCAAACTTAGCCTAGATATTACTAAGACAAACATTCCAACATAGTTTCATCATGCTCAAGCCAAAAAAGTGGCTTCCAGAGTGTTAACAAGATGTTCCTTACATTTGGCCTAGTGACCTAGTTTTTTACCGGACATGACTTGGCCTAGATATCATCAATACAAACTTTCTGAGAAAGTTTCAACATGCTCAAGTAAAAAATGCGGCTTCCAGAGTGTAAACAAGCTTTTCTTTAAATTTGGCCTAGTGACCTAGCTTTTGACCCGACATGATCTATATTCAAACTCGGCCTAGATATCACTAAGACAAACATTCTGACAAATGTTTAACATGTTCAAGCCAAAATACGGCTTCCAGAGTGTTAACAAGATTTTCATTAAATTTGGCCCAGTGACCTAGTTTTTGACCCGACATGACCCAGTTTCAAACTTGGCCTAGATATAATCGAGACAAACTTTCTGACAAAGTGTCAACATGCTCAAGTTTAAAATATGCCTTCCAGAGTGTTAACAAGATTTTCCTTCAATTTAGCCTAGTGACCTAGTTTTTGACCCGACATGACCTATATTCAAACTTGGGCTAGATATCATAAGACAAACATTCTGACAAAGTTTCTACATGCTCAAGTCAAAAATGCGGCTTCCAGAGTGTTAACAAGATTTTCAATAAATTTGTAAACCAAACAATTAAAACAGCGTAGCCTAGTGAACTTCGTAAATCAACTCATAAAAAAAGCTTAGCCTAATTAGTTGGGGAACAGTTATTAAACACAATTTAAATGTATCTAAAGTTTTGTAACAACTGTGAAAGATGTACATATTTTGTATCTTGTTGTTTCTTAAATCAGTTAATACAATTTATTCAACCATATAGGCTGTTTTTTCAAACATATTACAGAGTTTTTCTTTACAATAATATCTGTGGGTTTCTCCCTTTTTGATTACGTCACCCCATGGTACAAAATTAAAACCTATCCCATACTGACGCCGCGCTTCCACGCGGCGTCAACAACAAAATGCATGTTAACAGTTCAACAAGAAAAGGGTCAACACATAACCGTTTTTTTCCATCACATGACCGTTTCATTCCATCACATAACTAAATAATTACACTGAAATAAACTTATATAAAGAATAAGGTGTATTTATTTCCAAATAAACAAAGTTTAGTTTGATAATTATAAAAAAAATATTGAATCAGTCATTACAAGGATGCCAGTTATATATAATATAATCATTATGAAGAGTTTGCAATTCTTACTTATATTTGCACTGTACTGTTATTCACAGTTAATATAAAACCGAGACCCACTCAATCACACTTTAAGAACAAACAACATAAATACTGATTAAACTGTAGTATTAATTGTATGTACGATCATAATTTAATTACAGTTGGAGGTTAACAACTATTTTCATTACTAAATCTTGTATCTCTATAAACGCAGCGACAGTAAAGCAGATCATCGGGTCTGAATGACTACATTTAAAACATCATACCAGATGTTTAATTCTGATTGATTTTAAACACTAAGATTGATTTCGATGGCTGTCCTATAATAAGTGTCTTATCACTAGGTCTGTACGCCAGACAATGAGGCTGGTTAATTTCATCCTTAGATGTTAAGATAATCTGCTGTTTGGTACCGTCACTATTCACCACGTGTAGATTGTTAGACTTTTGTCCGCACACTATGAGGTTGTCATACGAGTCAAATAACAAACCAAGACTATAACTAAGCTGACTGTCAGAATATGTGTACAGTGTAGTTCCACTGCTGTCAAAACACTGCACGTCATTTGTATACGTACTAACAACGATTCTGTCACCGGCACTGTTGACAGCTAGGTAGTAAGGATATCCCTGACTAACGTTAAACGTGTTCACAGTGTCACCAGTCATTGTCAGTATCTTTACCGTTCCCCCTTGTCCTGTATAACTATGACAAGTGACGTATATTCTATTATTTTTACAGTCAACACCGAAACAATTCATTTCGACTGGAATTGATTTTCCCTTCACAATGGCTCCGGAAATATTCAAAAATTGAAGACATTTATCATATCTTTGACTCACGATAACCTGGTTCTTGGATACAACCGCCATATCCCACACACAGTTGATGTTTGTCTCGTATTCGAATGTAAAGTCTTGTGAAAATACTTTGACCGAACAGCTGTTTTTACATTCACAAACGACTATTCGCCCATCTGGCATGAACACACATCCTGTGACACCACTAGTTGGCCCAATATTAATGTCTCTTCTTGTCACCGACGATATTTGTGAGAAACAAATGCGAGAATCATCCGATGAAATTGGATCATCTGTTTTGAATGTACCAATTGAGGTTATATCGGACATGAAGGTCACGAGTTGGTCGGACTTGTGAAATTCTAAATTGCTTGGTTGTATTTCCTTCATTATATCGTCTTTTGCTTCTATCCCTTCGTCTAATTTGTGTTTCTCTTTCGTCATAAGAATAAACATGGCATCTGCATTTGAATTCCCGAGACATTCAAACGAATTAATAATTTCTTGTATCTCTTCGTTCAGTTCGTCTGAAAGCTTAATATCATTTTCGGCATCAGCCATTAGTTTCTTTTCTATATCGGTAATAGTATCTTCCATATCCTTCGCTAATCCCTCAATCCATTTAATGACTACCAATTTCAATTCAATAACTTCTTGTATAGATTTTCTGCAACTTATTTGTATCTGTATTTTATCATTTTCCCTTGACTCCTGTATTGCTTTCATATCTGACGATAAGGATCTAGTTTTCTCTAAGAATAATGCAATGTCATTCCGTGTCTGTGCTTCTTGCGCAATTTCCTTCACCGCCTTCACTTTACACCGTCTGTGTTTGGTTCTATTGCACCGGTCGCATATGGATTCATCATGACTGAAACAGAATAGTGTTAGAGTTTCTGCAGTATGGACTGGACATGTCATGACTGAAGCGATGAGTGCATTCTGTTGTATCGACCTCCTTTTCGACAAGTCGAATGGTTTAAGATAATGCTCCCGTGTAGCTTTAAAACGTCGATGGACTTCTTCACACGTGTCGCATAGATATTCTGAACATACCTGGCAGAATGTCCCTGCATGTGTATTTACTCCTCCGAACTTGCAAGGATCACACATCCTTGTTCGATCTTCGTCGGACAGATTTGTGTGTCCAGCAATATTTGCTTCAGCCATTATTTGTTGAGTCTGTAATGAGATTAAACAACTCTTTGTTTAAATGCGACGAAGCATTATTATCAAGTTAAAACATAAATTAAGTACACACATCTAGTATACCTACTATATATTTTCGATGGGAAAACAATTCTAGAATGTATTAAGACGTATAATAGTTTTCAATATACAATACTTCATTAATTAATATGCCATTGACGATGATATGATGATGTCGTAGGTGTTATTGAGTACTCGGTCAAGCGTTTCCCGGTAGTTTAATTGATTGATTGGGGTTTAAGGCCGTTTTTAACAATTTCCCAGTTATATCACGGCGGCCAGTTCACCTACTCATGCATTTCCTGGTTTTCTAACACCAATACTCCACACAACAATCTTCCCAAGCAACTGGCTGCTTTTCCACATAGACTTAGCCCATTGGTGGAAGACGAATGACGCATGTCGCATTGGCTTTTGTCAATCGTCGAAAATAAGTTGGCCGAGCCGGGATTCGAACTCACAACCCCTGGATTGACAGCCCGCGTCGCTACAGACTGAGCTACCGGGGTTTTACAGTTATACATGCTTCAATTTAGGACTCGGTCATTTGTATATATACATTAAGAAGACTATGTGAATTCATGTATCCATTTGACGCGATCTACTGCGGTTTATATAGAGAATATTATGTCCCTGACGTAAGATATGAACTTTATCTGACGAGGTTGGGAGAATTGATAATTGGCGAGCCTTTGGCGAGACAATTATCCTTTCTCACAGCCGAGTCTGATAAAGTTCATGTCGAAAGTCAGGGACGTAATATTCTATTTATCTTGCATGTACAATTATGTTTTCAGGTAAATCTACATTCATTTAAACTAGTTTTAATAAATAACCTACAAAATTACAAAAGCCCATTCCTTGAATGACCTCACCTAAAATAGAATGACGTCACGCGCGTGCATAAATCCGCGCCGAATCACATTGTGTACACACGACATACGGAAGCTAAATAGTTCAGACTTCAACTCCATATTTCTCGATTATTACTACTTAATTTGTATATCTGGTGTGACATAATACCTTAAAATGGCAATATTAACTCGAACATATTCTTAGTAGAAGTGTAAGTATTGCGGATTGGCCGTCGCTTCAGTACACAAGATAGGTCAACACGTATGTCAACCGCCCTGTTTTGAAAATGAATAGTTGTGTTGGATCTAAAAGTCAATGTATAAAGTTAGTTCAGGCTATGGAAGTTCAAGTAACACTCGAAATTTAAATACAGATGACTCTATTCAAGACAAGTGTGATGCTTAGGCTTAGTCGTCGTTTAGATTGGAGACATTCATTTTTGGAAAAGGATACCGTCACTGTTTTGGGTAGACATGTCGAAGACACGTTACGAAACTTTTAGTTTTAAGAATGATCATTTAAACACTAGCTGTACGTAAATGATAAAGTTATTTAACAAGAAGAAACATTTTCTAGATATCTCGAATGCATAATGATTTTCTGTCGGAACTGCTGTATGAAAGAGGAATCCATGGGTAGATGAGGCTTCTCGTGGTAGAACACATACTGACGATAGAAATTAAACATTTGTCGTTTAACGTGGAGTCATTTAAGTGCATTACAATGACTTGTGGAAACATAGATATGCTTCTCATTATAGGACATTACGCGCTTCAGATTGTATTTAAACAAGGTTACCTATGAACTGATCACGTGAGAATAAACAGGTCTATGTATATGCTACATTTTCAACGAAGAAAGACAGTTCATCAAGTAAGACTGAACATGCAGATCCCGTGTGATTTATATAACGATATTCTTTTCGATTTATAATTTGCATTGTAAAATTTGTTGAAATGTAATTAAAACAATAATAGCATTATTTCTGATTGTTATTTTATGTTTGTTCATTGCTTTGACTGCTATACTATCAACATAATTGAGTCGTTCCACAATTAAAACCAACATTATGGATTCTGTGTAATGTATCGAACCAGATCAGCCTGCGCAGGCTAATCCGGTCCGACACATTCCGTCTCGGGGGGATAGAGATATTGAGCAATTATTCCTTAAACAGAAAATCCGCATGAGGTGAAACGTGTCTGTCCGGGTTAGCCTGCGCGGCATGCTGAGGCTGATCGGGTTCGATAGTTTTCTGGTGGAACGGCTCATTTATATTTCAGAAAAAGTAGTTCCAGCGATTACGTCATTTCTAAAAATAAGTAGACTGATAAAGATAAAAGTTTATCATACCAGTAGACATGTAAACAAAAGGTTTATCATACCAGTGTTATACGTCACGTAATCTGCTCATTGCATGATAAATGTTGATATGCGTAGACTTATGTACGAAAATATGTTTTTGCTGTACATAGTTTATATGAGCTATATTAAACATTTTCTTTCATTCTGATAAAAGATAAAAGATAAACATTCAAACATACATCTTAAACATTTTTTACCGTTAGACAATCGGTTATAATGCCTCAACAAAAATTTAAGTTAAGGATTCGTGTCCTTGCTAATAATGATTTACTTCCGCATGTTAATCGGTCAAGTTACACTATATACACCTGCGATATAATAATGTTAGTAAAAACCCTGCCTTTTTCTTTTAATTGATTTTGTGTCTTTAGCTAGTGACAATAAATGTGTAGACTTGAGTTTATAAGATATATATCTGTATATGAGATGCAGCGAATCTATTTGAATAAGCCATTTCGTGAAACTGGTGCCTTCAGCGTACATGGACGGTAGGTATAGGGGGAATAAATCAGGCCCATTTTCCTGACGAGTTCCTAAATAAGGGTACGATTTCGATAGAAACCACACATCTCCCGGCTTTTTTATATTAATATGGTGTGACGTTTTCCTTATGCTTTGACATTTATTAATCATTCATTCATTCATTTATACATTCATTCATACGTTCGTTAGTCTGTCCGTCCGTTCATGTACTCACTGTGTAATTTTTTTTTTCTTAACAGTCACATATAGGCCCAAAATAACATATTTACTAACTTACTTACTCACTTGTACACGCATTTATCAAGCATCTGCAGTAGACAGTTTGAAGATCATTGTGGCAAGAGAAGAAATTTCTTATATTGGACAGATTCCCCCTTTGCAACTACGATAAACAAAACATATATATCAATGCAAACTTGTAGAAAATTCTTCTTGACTCTGAGAAAGCAGCATATGGAAGACATTGGTGCAGTTGTAGAACGTCGGCGCCTTGTATTCACAGTTCGGGATTCGAATCCCTTGATGTGCGGGTTCTTTCAGTGGGATTTGTTCACATAAACGGTTCAAGTACTGGTTAAGTCACCATAAAAAAGCAATCGACCGTGATTAATATAAGCTAAATGTTTGTCTCAAAATCGATATTAAATACATTCAGTCAACAATAAACTAAGCCGCACGTTTGACTTGTTTATTACATAAGTTCTTTACGAGTTCCCCTTTTGTCACAATGTTGTCAATTATCAAAAGTATCAAAAATTATCAAAATTATCAAAAATTATTATGTATACCAAAATATCGTGAAATTGTTCTCCCTATATATGTTTATTCCTTTGAAATAGTCGCGCCAAAAGGACAACAACCTGGACCAAACACGAACACAATGAGTTGAAGCGAGGCGACCCTCACAACTGTATCCACCCTTGTTGATATGTATGCATAGGGTCATATCTATGTTAGAGGAGCACGTCCATGTGCTTCTTGTCGCTAACTAGTGAGACACGATTATGTTTAGTGATACCCGTCTCTGGCATACACTAGAACAACATTCTGTTCCCAAAATTTAAGTTTCTTTAGACAATCAATATAATTATACTTACTCCACTTACATTTACGATATTAAAGAAGAACTAACCTTAAAGCTATATGTATATTTCAATTTGGATACAAATGGCGGCTTTTTCATTAGGGGAAATAACTCTTCTAAATGTGTTTTTTCGTTATGCTGTTACGTCAAAATATGTTGCGATAGTGCAAGTGGCAATACATGCAATAATGAATACAATATCAGAACAATTTAGAATAAGAGAAAAAGAAACAATAGTGAAAAAGAAAGAAATAGGTACATACTGGAAGAAAGAAGCAGGCCTTATTAATCATATATATTCTTCTTGTATATATATATATATATATATACGGATTCTTGAGATTTCGCCTAACTACCAATTCGTCTAACTGATACTATATATACTATAGAGTAAGTGGGGTAGAGATTTCGACTTATATATTATAATACTATATAATCTATATCGATATGAAGGTGTTATAGTAAGGTATTAATTGACCGATTATAGTGAAAGACAACACACAATTTCAATTAGTTTGAAAGTTGTATGAGTTAATTTGTCATTTAATTTGTATTTGTTATCATTTAATTTAATATTTACAGTAACTGTTCATTACATCCCTTAGAGAGTTTGTCCTCTACCCTCAGTGTGTTAAATCCTTTTCCCACAATGATAACTGTATTCACATTTTTGTTATTTCCAATCTACTTGTCTCTTATTATTATTTACATATATTATATATTCAATGATAAAATATAGAGAGTTACCAACTTGAGAAAACCTATAACATGCTTTTTGTCTACTGAGCAATATCGCCTAGTGTGCGATATAGCTCACTAGCTGGAGTTTTGGAACTACTTTTTTTAAGCTCCGTTTTCACTACTTAACATTTTATCCATGATGAACAGTTAAATAATCCACAATTGCACTTTTAAATCCGCAAATAAGAGCTTGAATCGACATGACACATTTATTTCAATCAATGTACACATTTGTCTGTGCGCGAGTAGTGACGTCACTGCAAAACTGGCAGATTACGTCATTCAGATCTCTCCGCTTCTGAGCTAAATATGAATGAGCTGCACAGGGGTATTGTCATTTAAAAACAAAAATTATCGCCGAGTACATAATATATAGTTTAATAAACATTGTTTTCATGATTTGGGAATTAAATCCCTCGTGAAAGAGATTCTTGCATATAAAAACTCGTGCGCTATGGCGCACTCGTATTTATATCGCAACAATCTCTTCTACTTGGGATTTAAATCCCGTATCATGAAAACAATGTTAATTAAACTCTATATATTTAACAGAACATAACAACAGGTTATAGAACAGAACAGAACAGAAACTTTAGTTTGACGTATTCAAAGTACATAGTCATTGACAAACATAAATACATATACAACACATACAGGCCCGCGGGTTTGAAATTATATTTCATCATTCCTCGTCGTGAATTCTGTCTGAACTACCAACTCTCCCCAGACCAGAGATCCGACTACCAGACTCGTAATAGCTGGCTGGTTGTGCGTTCATCATGTTCGTATCTGAAACAAAAGTCAACAATTAAAACAATAGTTCATAGTCATGACTAATCCTTATACGAAAGACGTGTTTTGTAACCTTTTCCATAATTTGTAATAATGATATCTAGGTCAAGGTCGAATATGGATCATATTTGGTCAGAAACTAGGTTACTAGGCCAAATTGAAGGAAAATCTCGTTAATACTGTAGAAGCCACATTTTTTGCTAAGGTAGCTTGAAATTTGGTCAAAATGTTTATCTATATGATATCTAGGCCAAGTTTGAATATGGGGCAAGCCGGTTAAAAAAATAGGTCACTAAGCCAAATTGAAGGAAAACCTTGTTAACACTCTAGAGGCCTTATTTTCAACTTGAGTATGTTGAAACTTTTTCAGAATGTTTCTCTTGATGATATGTAGGTCAAGTTCGATGGGTTATGATGAGTCAAAAAGTAGGTCACTAGGTCAAATTGAAGGAAAAACTTGTTAACACTCTAGAGGCCGCAATTTTTGAAGTTTATCTATATGATATCTAGGCCAAGTTTGAATATGGGTCAAGCCGGGTCAAAAACTAGGTTACTAAGCCTAATTGAAGGAAAATCTTGTTAACACTCTAGAGGCCTTATTTTCAACTTGAACATGTTGAAACTTTATTATAATGTGTGTATTAATGATATCCTGGTTAATTTCGAATATGGGTCACATTTAGTCAGGAACTAGGTCACTAGACCAAATTGAAGGAAAATCTTGTCAACTCTGTAGAAGCATATTTTTTGGCTACAGCAGCTTGAAATTTGGTCAGAATTCTATCTAAATAATATCTAGGTCAAGTTTGAATATGGGTCATGCCGGGTTAAAAACTAGGTCACTAGGCCAAATTGAAGAAAAATCTTGTAAACACTCTGGATACTGCATTTTTAGCTTGAACACGTTGAAACTTATCAGAATGTTTTTCTTGATGATATCTAGGTCAAGTTATAACATGGGTCATGTGGGGTCAAAAAGGAAAATATTGTTAACATTCTAGAGCCAACATCCCCCGCATTTGAGTACTTTCAGTACTTTGATTTTCCTTTTTATTTATGTTGTATTTCTAAACTTAAAACGTTCCTTTACATATCGTTGTTCATTCAGACCATTGTATTCTTGCTATATGTTGACTATACATGTGAATTTTGATAATAAATATCTTAAAACCTGTTAAAATTACTTTGCACTTTTTTTTTTATATACTCTCGTTTGTGTTAGCATACTTCTGTTAAACTGGAAGGAAAATAGATTTCCCTCTCTCCTTCCAAAGCTTGTGTCACACTTAACTTATAACAAGAGGCATTAATATCGGCATTAATTAAGTTAATATCTGTTAATATTTCAGCACCTATGCCTTTTGTTTATCTAATTGATTTAGTTAGAGCAGATTTAAAAACGGTTTTGGGTAAAAATTAAGAAATTTCAGCTTGTATGCCACATTATAGTTGCTGTCAATGTTAAGCAAGCGGTAAACCAAATGGTTTGAGGACCAAACTTATCTTTCACGACTAAACTTCACATGATGAATATCACATAAATCGTAGCATATAACACGTCAAATCCCTACGTCAAAATTGATCCTTTCTGCTCTTGATAACCTTTTACCATAGACTATGGCAGCCGGTAGAGCAATATAGGCACATCGTGGCCTTCTTGTTTAAAATTAAAGGGACCTTTGGCTTTCGTGTTCAAAACATTTACATCCTGTCTGTTTACACAGGTTATTTAAATATACTGAACTGCATCTGCTTCACTTAAGTCATGCTTCAAATTCAAGCGCGGCGTGACGTCTTTTTTGCTTAGCATCAAAATTTGTCTTGTTATCTTATTGTGATGAAACGTAACACACATGTTTACCAACATCACCTATTATATGAGTTCGCATTTCACCGACCTAGGTCAAATGTCAAGGTCACATACTCTTTTATAAATTGTAGGAATGACGTCTTCAATCTTGTTACTTTATTTCTTATCCGATTGTTGTGAAACTTAAACCATATGTTTACAATTGTCTCTTCTTATACAAGCTAACATTCCACCGACCTAGGTCAAAGTCCAAGCTCATATTGACTACTATAATACATTTGTATATAACGACTTCAACGCTCCAGTACGCTCTTTTGTGGACGGAATTCCTTCACATTCCATACGCAGGTTCACAGGTCAAGATCAACATGACTTTAATATGTCTGTATGAAACAACTTCATGGCTCTAACGCATTTGGAGACATAATTTCAACTATTTTCAATAATAAAGAGTTTGCATAAGTTTGCCTATATGTCTTCAATTTTCTGATCAATTGATGTATGTTGGAAAGGATTAAACATTGTCTAAGCGGTGATGCTTACGGTGCAAGAAATAAGTCAAGCTGTAATTAGTTTCATCTAAACTTGGTTGATTATTGGAGCGATGCACTCCGAAAACCAACCATAGGGCCATTGTGACCAGAGTAGAACCAGATACGCTAGTGTATTCACGAAGTCTGATCTGACAATGCACTGTTTTTTAAATTCGTCTTAGAAACTTCTGTAAAGCAGAACCATTTTGATATATTGCATGGATGCACAGGCATCAACATGTGTGATAATTAAGTAAAGGATAGTTTTTGCAGAACAATTTCATTTATTAAAACAGAACACAACATTTTTGAGAATATGTTGTTCAAATAATCAATATTGATTTCCAAAGGTTTAAGAGTTTAACATCAATGCGAACGAAACGGCGAAACAGTACCATCCATAACTATTGTATGACCCACGCTGCTAGCTTATTACGCAATGTTATGGACTAGTTTCGGTCCATTTTTCCGTTCTCTCTTTCTTTTATACGAAAAAAAACCATAAATGGTTTTTTTCGCTTATAGTTAACAGGTGTGAGATTTTTTTTTTTTTTTTTCAATAACCCATGAAGCTTTCTGAAATGAAACTGGAAAAATCCATGGGGGCCGCCATTTTGGATATGTATAAAAAGCAGACGTAAAACACAGATTGAAAATTATTGTCGGCTTTTTTTGTTTTTTTTGTTCAACAATAAGATATCTCAAACCTTTCGATATCGCGAACTTTTCGATATCTCGAACTTTCCAATATCTCGAACTTTCCGATATCTCAAAATTTCGATATCTTGAATTTTTCGATATCTCCAACAATATTTCCAACTATTCGATATCTCGAACTTTTCGATATGTCGAACCTATCAATATCTCGAACCTTTGGATATCTCGAACTTTTCGATATCTCGAACTTTTCGATATCTCGAACTTTTCGATATCTCGAGTTAGAGATATCGAAAAATATCGAAAAGTTCGAAATATCGAAAAGTTCGAGGTATCGAAAAAGTTCGAGATATCGAAAAAGTTCGAGATATCGAAAGGTTCGAGATATCGATATCTTCGAGTTGTCAATATGTCCAAGTTAAAAACATTCGTTTTATCAATGTATTCGAGAAATCGATGTGTTTGAGTAACATATCGATTTCGAAAAGTTCGAGATATATAAAGTTAGAGATATCGAAAAAAAAAAATCGAGATATCGAAAGGTTCGAGATATCGAAAGGTTCGAGATATCGAAAGGTTCGAGATATCGAAAAGTTCGAGATATCAAACAGTTCGAGATATCGAAAGGTTCGAGATATCGATATCTTCGAGTTGTCAATATGTTCAAGTTAAAAACATTCGTTTTATCAATGTATTCGAGATATCGATGTGTTTGAGTTATCGGTATGTTCGAGATATCGATATGTTGGAGTTATCAATATATCCAGTTCCTTAAACGATACTAGTGTCTGGTTGCCAGTGTCGTTTAGTGTTAAACGACACTGGAGTCTGAAATTGAAAATTATATATCTAGTTCCTTAAACGACACTAGTGTCTGGTTGCCAGTATCGTTTATGATAAACGATACTAGATTCTGGTTGCCAGTATCGTTTATGCTAAACGATACTAGATACTAGACACTAGACACCAACTTCACCTTACCAAATTGATTGGTAAAATGTGTCTTGGTGACCTTTTAACAAATAAGTAAATTATGACTTTTTCTTCATTCAATGACCATCAATTATATTACATCCTGCAGAGTTTTCCCACGTAAATTACCATGCTCGCTACTTACCTGGTATGATTATCAATCGCACCCTGCATTAAGAAATCTAGTCTTGATGTTGTTGTCTTAGCCAATTAAAAAACTCGCGGGCAGTTTAAATTGAAACTGGATTAACTGAGTAACTTATCTCATTATTGAGTGAAAGCATTCGTATTTAACAAACGTATCTTGAATACATTCATATAAAACTTCCAGCCTGACCTTAAGTTACGAATTGTTACTTTGTGTTAAACAGTTTGTTTGAAACTGTTATTACATTAAAAGTATCGAAAATGGTTATTATTATTTTCCTTCATCATTATTCATCGACTGATGTTTTCAAGTATCAAACAAGTTGTTGTGGTGTCAGTGTTGAAAGAAAATTATTTAAACCTTTCTCATGCACATATGGCGTTCGACACATCTGCACAAGATGGAATGTTATACTGATCAAGACACCTTAACACTTTCCAATTTAAAGTGATTCTGTAAGCATTTAGCTTTATGGCCTACTATTATTCTATCTTTTACATATTTCTAACACAAATATACCTAGGTCAGAGTTACCAAAGTCATAAAATGTATATTTGGATAATTTATTGTCTACCAGAACAACGAGTACTGTGACTTTATCCTGAACTAACACTTTGAGATTTTCATTGAGCATTTTAAAACATTATCATCACATATTTCTATTTACGAAGATACTGAATGCCAGAATTTCGTAAATGACTATGACATGAAATCGAATGAATGCATCTATAATGAATTAGATGAGCCATTTACACCCATCGAAATAAGAAAATGTATTAGACAGTTAGGTTCTTATAAGGCATGCTCTACCGACAATATAATGTATGAATATTTCAAGGAGTGTATAGATTGTCTAGTTAAACCCTTTCATCACATCCTCTTAAATCACATTCTCGACAAGACAACCTATCCAAGGACATGGTCCCACGGTTTAATCGTACTTATTCATAAGAAAGCGGATTAATCGGATCCAAATAATTACAGAGGAATAACTCTTACAAGCTGTTTTGCAATACTATTTACATCTTTAATCGATTAAAAATGTTGTCGGTAATATATGATGTGATCATTAATGCACAATTTGGCTTTAAAACATTTTCAGTACAGAATACACTATATTCTTACTTAATTCCTTTATTCCGAAACAATTCCGTGATAAGAAACAATTGTTTCCTTGTTGTATTGATTTACACGAAAACAAATCGATTTTATTTATCAAAACAGCCAGTGGTTTAAATTGATTAAACAATGTGTTCCTGGCAAAGTATTGAGTCTAATTCGTACATTATACGAAGATGTAAAAGTGTGTGTTTAACATCTAAATAACGTATCTGATCCCTTCGACTATGACGTTGGACCAAGTCACCAATATTATGTTCACTGTTTGTAAACGACATTGAGTTATTTTACAACAGAATACAAATAACGACATAACGCTTGATCAATTATTCATTCATTTGATGACGACTTGGTTTTAATTTCCGTTACCGAGGACGATTTATACAATTATTTGGATACTTACGAATCATATTGTAAAAAGTGGAAACTAATAGTAAATGCTGAAAAAACAAATTAGTTGTTTTTCAAAAGGCAGAAAAGGCTCAAAACAAATACAATTTTAAATATCGTGGAAAATGTATAGAAAAATTGCCCACTTTTAATTACTTAGGAATAGTTTTTACCAGTAACGGGACCTTCCATAATGTTATTAATGTTCGTTTGTAAATCTAATCGAACTCTGAGCGATTTTATTCACTATTACTAAAGGTAAAGAAATACCGTTAAAGATTATTATTGATTTATTTGATTCCTATGTCGCGTTTATTATTTATTATTTGAGTGAAGTGTGGGGTTTCCTAACAAGTGAATTTGTATAAAGAGTACATAGAAAATTTCTAAAGCGATTATTTAAAGTAAAACCCTCAACTAGCAATTCTGCTATATATGAAGAGTTTTAAGATTTCCATTGAATTTTATTATCAAAATTAGAATTATTAGATATTTTATAAATCTTTTTACAGAAAAGGAAATTTATTGTGTCCTTTCAACAGGTTATAAACTATAGCATTAATCAAAATAGAAGCAATTCAACTGCTGATTGGGCCAGATACGTTAAACATTTATTACAGACTATTGTATTTTATTATGTATGGTTATTCCCACCATCTGTTAACATAAAGAAGTTCATTCCACGTTTACGTCAAAGATTGATCGACATGTACATAGATGAGTGGTATATTGACGTAAATAATAAAACTGTTCACATTTTTGGAAAGTTACAACACAAGTCACATAATTTCAAATAATGTAAACAAAAAAGCAGAAATGCATACAGTTCAAACATTTATTTAGGACAGGGTTAACCTTATTTCCAGAGATCTTTAATTAAACTCTTGAACGGTAGATAAAGTATAGATAACCAATCACATTTGTGATAGGTATTTTATCACATAGACTAACTCTACAGCAGATGATTTAAAAATGTCTAACTGAAGATATTGGTAAATCTGTATCAATGAAACTTAAAGTATTGAGATGTGAGGAAAACATAGAGGACACTGTCGAAATTGCTTATATCATCCGTCTGTTGAAGATTAGACAACATGTATCTGTAGTGTAGAAAGGGTAAAATAGTACCTGTAGCAAAGCTATTTATTATCTAGAGTAACTAAAGAATCAACTAGTAAAGAGTCACCCAAGGAACATTTGAGAGAAATGCGGTCTCTAGAGTGTTTACAAGATTTTTCTCAATATTAGCATAGTAACCTAGTTTTTCACCAGACCAAATTCGATCTTAGCCTAGATATAATCGAGATAAACATTCTGGTAAAGTTTCATCAGGCTAAGGTTAAACATATGGCTTCCATAGCATTAACAAGATTTTCCTTCAATTTGACCAAGTGACCTTATTGTTGACTCAACATGACCAATTTCTAACTTGGCCTGTATATCATCAAGAAAAACTTTCTGACAGAGTTTCAAAACGCTAAAGTCAAAATGCGGTCTCTTTAGTGTCAAACAAGATTGTCCTACATACAATCGACTCATATTTGACCTGAATATAATAAATACCATCATTTCAGCATGCGTAAACTAAACGTGTAGCTTCAAATGTCTTAACAAGATTTTCCCTCAACTTGGTTTAATGCCCTAGTTTTTGAACCAACATAACCCATATTTGAACTTGGCCTATCATTATCAATTATTGACGACGGCCTAACAATGGACAAAAGGCGATCACAAAAAGACACTTCAGCACTTTGTGCTCTGGTGAGCTAAAAAACAAGATATGAGCTGTCCCGTGAGAAAACAAAACATTGTAGACTATACGTAAAGTATCGACCCGAATAAGCCTAAGCATGCCACGCAGGCTTACCAGGCTAGACACTTTTCACCTCCTGTGGATTTTCTGTTTCTCTATACCCTTGAGAGAGAATGTGTCTGCACGGATCAGTCTGCGCGGACTGTACAGGCTGATCTAGGTCGTTACATTAAGCAGAGGCATTAATGTTGATTTTCTTGCAGGACGGGTAATAGTATTGTCAGGAGCAAATGCTCTTTTTGTCATAATGGTTTCAACTCTTTTGAAAAATAATTGATAGAGATATCTATAGTTTAACCTATCTATTTAGTTGTCTGTTTTAGAATTGTTGTATGCGGAAAAAGGGTTCAGGGGCATCTCCTATACAGTAATTAACCCTATCCCACCTGCAATTTGACGCCTGTACAGCAGAGAACATTTGAAAACATTGTGACAAAAGGAGAATTTGCTTATCATGAAGAATTACTCCTTTTACAATGTCCTTTTTAAGTTGAAGTCCAGCTAAGAATCACGCAGTGAGTGATACATCCATAGTCTAGAATTGTTATCTTATGATGTGGCTAAAATTATTCAATATATGCCTGTTATTATAGAAACAAGCCCTTGTTCAATCATATCAAAGAAGTTATTCATGGAATTTGTTTTGTGAAAACAAACTATTATAATCCATAATCTGCATATATGTTAATCAAATAAAATAGTTACTTTTATTTTGTTTTTAATCACTCTTATATATAGCTGTTATATAAATATTTCAATTGCAAGAAAACGGATAGACTGAAACAGTCACAGAAAAATAAGCATAACACTTCTTCAAAAAATGTTTCATTTACACATATTTAACAAATATGTATAAATATATATATATATAAACAGTATATATAAATAAACGTATTACAAAGATGTTAATCTATGCTTTCTATTGAGGCAACGTGTTGTTCGACCCAACAAAACTCTTTTTTAACATTTGATTAAGGTTTAATAAATAGGAATGTTCTCGTGAAAATTGGATGAAAATTGTTGACTAAAAAGTCACGTTTAGTTAATATAACCTTGACCCTTGTATACATATGCATCCTATCTGGTAAATGAGAATATAATTTGTCAAGCTGAACAGAATTCATTGAGCAGAAACATATTTGAGGGCAGCCTGCAGAAAAACCCAAATCTAATAAACCAGTTTTTTCCCCAACAAATATGATGACCCTTTATCCCTCACATGAGTAAACATCAGGAAAGCTAATCCACTTTAATTCAGATACATTGATAAAGTGCCATCAGATGAGCCTTAGTACCACTTAAATTAAAATTCTTACAGTTGCTTAAAAAAGAGAAGAACTTTCCGAAGTTGTCTTCTGCTAAAAGGCAACTTTATGAATTTAGGAAAGCTTAAATAGGTGAACATATGTGTTTATGTCAGCACAATTCTTAACTTATAATGCATCTATAATGAGATTAGTGCACATGTGACCTCCAAACAGTAAAAGTATCATCATGAGTATGGTTCAACGAAAAACAGCTATATTTCTCAAATATCTTTCGTGCTTTCTGAGCTTGTTATTTTTGGTTCATGCCGTTTTCAATAAAACTTCAGTTATATCACAGCAACAATACACCTTTTTCTCAATCTATGATCATTGAATGAAATAGTTTGATTGATGGATTGGGGTTTAACGCCGTTACAACAATTCTTCAGTCGGCGGCCAGTTCAACTTCTCATATGTTTCTAGGCTTTCTCACACTAGTATTTCACACAACATTCTTTCCAAGCAACTGGCTGCTTTTCCACATAGTCTGATCTTCCATTGGTAGAAGCCGAATGACGCTTGTCACAATGACTTGTGTCAAACGTCGGAAAGAATGTTGGCCGAGCTGGGGTTCGACTCACAACCCCTGGATTGACAGCCTGCGTCGCTACCAACTGAGCTAACGGTAAACTGAGTAATAAAATAGGAAACATGCTGTACCAAAGTGAGCTTATATATATATATATATAAGAGGACAAGGATTGAAAGTGGGATCATGTGCCCTGCCATGAAATAATAAAAACATACATGTATATTATCATTACTCTAAATATCCATATATATATATGTCTTCCATGTTATTCAAGAAAAATAAAAAGCCCTGTTATACTGTACAATTGCTTGTTAAATAATCTGCTTATAATACCGATGTTGATATAGACAATAATTCAAAACAAACAAGGGTGTCTCAGTTTCATTCGTTATAAATAACTATGGAATGTTGTTCTTAAAACGTCACGATGTTTGAAAACTTAAAAAATTGGCAATAAAATAATTATAGCTAAAAAAGATCGAATTGTCAACAATGTATCCATTTCATATACGCGTAGGTGTGGTATTTCTTTCTATTCAATTTCGATATGTAAAATATTTTAAAATGTGATTCAATTTTTGAAAATGCCTAAGTTTTATTTGAAAAAACAGAACACCTATGGTTTTTCATTTACAAAAATATGGATCAAATATAAAATGGTTAACCTTTCGTTTTGTTAATCTTTTACAGATGCAAATAATAAACATTACATCGGGTAACGCAGGTTATTACACATTTTGCACTAAAATCGATCGTTATTGCTTCAAAATGAATATGATACAAAGCCAGGATAATTTTGCAATGGATCTGCACTTTAATAAGCCTATTAGGTGAACATGCAACTCCTTTTGCTCGCCAAATAGTTAACTCTGCACGGCGAGGGTAAATAAACTCAGTTCATGTAATTCAACTCTGACGACCTTTCGAAAAAGAAACATTAAAAACAACTCATACATACCTTAGCCATAGTTTCATATTGACAGATCAGATTTTATAAAAATGAATGAGTCCGTTCCTATTTCATGATAATATGTGTAATTTATTTCCCAGATTTAAATAGGTAAACCAAGACCCCAGGCTGTAATCTCGTGATCAGTCAAACTATATATTGTCAGCAATATTAACGAAAAAGAAACCTAAATAATAATATCGACTTCGTTTAAGTATGAAGCTTGTGTTAAACAGCCTTTTGTTTGGTTACGACTGCTTGATATTAAATGACAAAAGCTTAAATATACGAAAACGGACGTAGATTACATTTGTGAAATCTTTCCAAAATTAAACGTTTATTTATTATTGTATGCATACATTTCAAAAGATTTATAGATTTAATCGGAGCTGTGTAAACCACTTAACCACCCACAATGTATTTGTTATTGTCTTATTCGTATTGATTAAACATGTATTAAGGCATGTATATGGTGATACAATCCCCCGTCATAAAATATTGCCATTTCAATCCACCCCACCCCCCAAACAAAAATGAATTCCATTCATAAGTCGACCAGAGGATAATAACCGGACTTGGTAGCCTAGTAGATAAGGGTTTCGCTTCATGAGCGGAATGTCGAAGTTTCGAATTCTTGTGACGAACCCATATATTTACGAAGGGACATATAGTCCTTAGCTATTTTGACAAACGCAGATCTCGATCATCCTTTGCAGATGTCAGTCTGATCAAGCTCTGCACCGTTCTCCATCAATAAATATTTAGGTGAAGCTTCAATTGTCTCACTTGTTGCTATGAAGCTCGAGCAAATAGCCCTTTATGGATATTACGTTAGTTATGGAGAAAATCCAGACGTAATGGAATTCATTCGCCTCTGGTGAATACTCACTAGATTAAATAAGCCCATCCATATAAAAGGTACAAGTTGGCATTTCTGAAAAGTCCAGCTTCAGATAACTCTGCTTAGTCTTATCAGCAACAAGTTAACTTCTAAAACGTTATAAGTACTATAAAGAGTGTAGATCTTGATCGGACTGTGTGGATAAATTTACATCCATCACTTTATCTACACTGTTCTGTCTCAAAAATCAACTGGCACATACTTCCAGGAACTGGTTCAAATACACCTTGGTGCATGTACTTTTTAAAAATAAACACATTTCTCCTATTTCATGGACTATATATATTCATTCACTTTATTCAAAATAGGAGTAAGAAATTGTATATACACTTGTTGAACTAAGACATTGAACTCGTTAATGACCGAACTGTCAATATAAATTACCAAAGCATCAAGATCGCAAACATATTGGATAACCATGCTATTAAAGGGAGATAAGCGAACACAACTTAATTGTCTCGGCTAGAAAGAGTAATTGAATACAAAAAAAGTTTTTAAACTTGATACAGACAACATTTGACGTCTTTATATATAGCAGACGACTTTTGAAAACATTGTTGAAAAAGTCTGAATTGTTCTACTCAAAATTAGCAATTTCTCAATGTTCTACAATGGTTTAAACTATTTATTAAAATTAAACTTCCAGTTATCTCGATATTTTAATTGTTATCTTCAAATATTTTCAAAGTAGCAAAAATCCTCAAACGATTAAGAAAAGAAAAAAAAGCGATTAAACCAGAAGTGATTGGCAATTTCTTATATTGTGTACTAATGGACTTGTTTGTTTGAAAGTATAATATGTGTGACCATGGAAACTGTGCATTTGTTGGTAATTTGTTAGATAGTGCTTTGTATCGGAATTGGTTTGAACGTATATTGCAGATCAACTGCAATCTGTTATAGATTTAATTCTATAACAATGTCATCCCTGGTATAAATTGATGTACGTCGGAATACCCTGAGCTTTTATTAGTATTTTCTTAGACAGTGCTTTAAAGGCATTCGCTCCAAATAGGTTTGAACGTATATGGCAGATCAGCTGACCAAGAAACCACTTATACTCAACGTGCGAATACGTGTCATGAAAGAATCACAAATTACTGTAACATACAGCCAAAATACATCATGCACACGTTAACCATTTTCACAACACAGCATAGTAGTGAGCTAGGTGGTTGCCACTCTATATGAGCCAATGGTAGGTGATACATTGTTTATCTTCATTTAAAATCCAACATGAATCCCAAAAGATTTAAACACACAAAAGTTCATTTAAACTACTGTTTATGTGTTAGAATACCGGTTAAATGGCTTGTTCGAGAGGTAATATTATATTTGATGTAAGATTTGATAATGTTCCGTTTCTGATGTAAATGCATGGCTTTCCAACCATCGTCTGAAAAGTTTCTTATTGCAATGTTTTGAAAGGTCGAATCTATTGAAGACGTTAATCTATCTACATAATCAGAATTGCGTTCCCCATTTGTCTGAGAATTTTGAACCATATTTGGTAATAATAGATGTCTAGATAACTGATGCTGAAAATCTAACACTCGATCCAGAACTTGTCTTTCAAAGAGAAAAATTCGTTGACAAATTTAACGTATATCTATGTTCACGGATGGCAGATTGAGTTAGAAATGTCTTCTTAATGAATTGTATTAACACAAACAAAAACCAATATATTCGTTAAATTTCTAGTGGAAATATCGCTGGTCAGATGTAATAAAATCTAGTCCAAATTATTTTGCCGAAATTGTCGAATTGTATATAATACAAGGCCCGTGCACTCGTGGATTCTTTACAAGAGTGTCAATCGAACAGGATATACTAGGTAAATAAGTTCTCTTTCTGATAGTACAAAAAAAAATTAATATACTTTCATGTTGATCGAATGTTTGGAGTTAAATGTAGCCGGGGGGGGGGGGGGGGGGGGGGGGGTCTACTGAAAAGGTGACACCATGACGTCAATATCACTGGATAGGTTGAACATAGACACTCCCTCTCTTTTACTAACAACTATATGTTGCAACACTCCATTCGTATACGCTGATTCATTTATACATATACACAACAACTTTGTTACTTTTCTGAACATTCCTTTTTCGAACTAGCTTCTAGCTCAATAGGACATACTGAGCATTTTATTATATACGTTTTATATTTCAGTTTAAGATATACAGCCATTGATTGGAAAAGATCTAGGTCCTCATCATCAATTTATCTGCATTATTATTGCATGTACCAATAGCATCCCGGTGTATAAATGACTGTGATGTGTATGGGTCGATAAGCAATAATATATTCAAATCAAAGCGCTGAAAGCACTTCTGGTAATGGGGCATCTGTAAGGCGAAGAGATATGGCATAGTTGATATGAGCAAATATGACTAAACAAATATACCATCGGCCTGTAAACAAACACAACAGTTTGGAGCAATACACTTTAACTGCCAACTAATTTGTGACAAGAGGAGAAATTGCTCAGAAACCTTTTGCCGCAATGTTTACAACTTTATTTATGTTCTTTCACTTATACAGATTTTCAATAGTTTGGCCTAGATGTGTACACAATCGTCTGCGTCTGATTTATGGTATGTGGGAAAGAGTATACATTGCTAGAAAGTGTTCATATGTTAAATAATAACTCAAATGTATGCTGAAGTTGACGAATCCCTTATTAGGAGAGTGACTTTTTCTTTCCAAGTTCGATCGAAATACGGACAGACAGACACACACATGGAATAAAGGTTAAGCAATACTATTCAGCCTCATACTCAACAAAAAGTGCGACCTGTTTACCCCCCAAAAAAAACCAGTAACTTTGAGATGATTCCTTCGTAACAATTACATACAAAGGGAAGCTCACTCTATGGAAGACTTCAGTTATATCATTTATATAATCCCCTGTTTACATGATATGCTATATTTACAGTCTGGTGACCCTTGATCACATATACGTAATCTACAGTAGACAACTTTGAACATGTATAGGCAACAAATGGATATTCTGTATAAATGAAAACATAAATATTGACATGTGGACAAAACATCGAGGAAAATGGAGAAATTGATGATCATCATTCATATATTACAGGTTAGTAAAGTTGTGTCTGAAAGGTGGAAATAATATATTTATCAAAACGTTTTAATATTCTAATATTCTAATATTCTAGAATATCGATAGAATCAACTTGAACCAGGTTGGGAAACATTGAATTAAAAGAATTTTACACAAATTGTTCCATTTTCAACTATATTTCCAAGTTCGCGTCTGATACAGTAGCAACCAAGGAAAGGGTTTAATCCTTTTCCGTGTACAGATGATATCGATGCATGTGCATCAGAAAGACAGAAGACATTTGAAAACAACGTGACAGAAGCCTTAATTTCTTAACGTGAGCAATTTCTATTTTTTCCATAATAGTTTTAACACTTTTCAATATTTATACTTTCATTTACAGATATTTACATTTTTGGCTCATTGTTAGAAATCGCTCAATTTCCTACGCCGAGCCCCGGTAGCTCCGTCGGTAGCGACGCAGCCTATAAATCCAGATATAGTGAGTTCGAATGCACTTCGACAAACATACTTTCCGAATCTAAAAGTTAAAAACAGACAGAGAAAGATCAGAATATATGTTATGCTCAAGTGATTTCTAATGCAATTTCGAGAGTGTTAAAACAATTTTTCAAGGTCCGTGAAGTTAGGTTGACGAGTGACGAATTGACGAGTGACGAACTGTGACATTTTTTTAGGTCCGTGAAATTAGGTTGACGAGTGACGAATTGACGAGTGACGAACGGTGACACTTTTTCTAAAAACTTTATTTATTTCTTTTAGATAATGTATCTGGACGTTTTAAGTGCAAATTAGGCCCTATATTATGTTTCATGGCGATCAGTCAATCAAAAGAGCTTCGTCAAGTTCGTCAACTCGTCAAATTAGTTGACGAAATTGACGAAAAAAATATTTTTCTAAAAACTTTATTTCTTTCCTTTAGATAATGTATCTAGACGTATTGGATGCAAATTAGGCCCTATTTCATGTGTCATGGCCATCAGTCATTCAGAAGAGCTTCGTCAGTTCGTCAACTTGTCAATAAAGTTGACGAAATTGACGAAAAAAATATATTTCTAAAAACTTTATTTCTTTCCTTTAGATAAGTTTCTGGATGTATTTAATGCAAATTAGGCCCTATTTCATGTTTCATGGCGATCAGTCAATCAGAAGAGCTTCTTCAAGTTCGTCAATTCGTCAACTCGTCAATTTAGTTGACGAAATTGACGAAAACAATATTTTTCTAAAAACTGTATTTCTTTCCTTTAGATAATGTATCTAGACGTATTGGATGCAAATTAGACCCTATTTCATGTGCCATGGCCATCAGTCATTCAGAAGAGCTTCGTCAGTTCGTCAACTTGTCAATAAAATTGTTGACGAAAAAAATATTTTTCTAAAAACTTTATTTCTTTCCTTTAGATAAGTATCTGTATGTATTGGATGCAAATTAGGCCCTATTTCATGTTTCATGGCGATCAGTCAATCAGAAGAGCTTCTTCAAGTTCGTCAAGTTCGTCAACTCGTCAATTTAGTTGACGAAATTGACGAAAAAAAAATATTCTAAAAACTTTATTTCTTTCCTTTAGATAATGTATCTGGACGTATTGGATGCAAATTAGGCCCTATTTCATGGCCATCAGTCATTCAGAAGGGCTTCGTCAAGTTCGTCAATTCGTCAACTTGTCAATAAAATTGTTGACGAAAAAAATATTTTTCTAAAAACTTTATTTCTTTCCTTTAGATAAGTATCTGGATGTATTGAATGCAAATTAGGCCCTATTTCATGTTTCATGGCGATCAGTCAATCAGAAGAGCTTCTTCAAGTTCGTCAAGTTCGTCAACTTGTCAATAAAGTTGACGAAATTGACGAAAAAAATATTTTACAAAAAACTTTATTATTTTCTTTAGATAAGTATCTGGACGTATTGAATGCAAATAAGGCCCTATTTCGTGTTTCATGGGGATCAGTCAATCAATTCGTCAACTTGTCAATAAAGTTGACGAAATTGACGAAAAAAATATTTTTCTAAAAACTTTAGTTGACGAATTGACGAACTTAAAGAAGCTCATCTGATTGACTGATCTCCATGAAACATAAAATAGGGCCTAATTTGCATTCAATACGTCCAGATACTTATCTAAAGGAAAGAAATAATTTTTTAGAAAAATATTTTTTCGTCAATTTCGTCAACTTTATTGACAAGTTGACGAATTGACGAACTTGAAGAAGCTCTTCTGATTGACTGATCGCCATGAAACACGAAATATGGCTTATTTGCATTCAATACGTCCAGATACTTATATATAGGAAAGAAATAAAGTTTTTAGAAAAATATTTTGTTCGTCAATTTCGTCAACTTTATTGACAAGTTGACGAATTGACGAACTTGACGAAGCTCTTCTGAATGACTGATGGCCATGAAATAGGGCCTAATTTGCATCCAATACGTCCAGATACATGATCTAAAAAAGAAATAAAGATTTTAGAAAAATATTTTTTTCGTCAATTTCGTCAACTAAATTGACGAGTTGACGAACTTGACGAAGCTCTTTTGATTGACTGATCGCCATGAAACATGAAATGGGGCCTAATTTGCATTTAATACAACCAGATACATTATCTTGAAGAAAGAAATAAAGTTTTTAGAAAAAATGTCACAGTTCGTCACTCGTCAATTCGTCACTCGTCAACCTAACTTCACGGACCTAAAAAAATGTCACAGTTCGTCACTCGTCAATTCGTCACTCGTCAACCTAACTTCACGGACCTAATTTTTCATCAATTTAGCCTATTAGCCTAGCTTTTGTCAAGACATTATCCATATTCGGAATAAGCATAAATAAACAAACTGATAAATTCATGCTGATTTTAAAAGTGTTAATCCTTTCCCACAAACAGACGCAGCGACATTTGAAATGATTGTAGGAAAGTCTTCACTATGAATAAATTCTCTTTTTGCCATGATGGCTTCAACTTTATTTAATAACTGTATTCTTCATTTATACAGTTCTCACATATAAAATTTAATATGTTCATGGTTATCTGCTGCAGATGTGTTATATATTGAAAAGTGTACAAGCAAATGTTTGACAACGGATGGACGATGGATAGAATGCCTTAAAAATAGCTCACCTTGAGCACTTCTTGCTCAGGTCAGCTAAACACCATAATTCTTATGTTTTCAAAAATCATACTAAATAAAAGTTGTGATGACCATAATGTACAAATTTGAATTGTTAATACCGTTATCCTTTCCCACACATACAACACACATACATCAGACGACTTTTAAAACAATTTCACAAAAACGCTGAAAATATATTTCAGTGTAATTGGTTGAAAACATTATGTCAAAAGAAGAAATTACCCATTGTCTGCATGCGGAAAAGGGCTAACCCTTTCCATCCTTAGACGATAATTGATGCATCTATAGCAGATAACTACTTTGGAAACATTGTGATGTAGCCGACAACTTTAGAAAACATTGTGACAAAAGTAACAAGACGGCCAAGACGGCCCCAAATCGATCACCTGAGTGATAGTAAATTAGTAGCAAATATCTAGTTGCAAATATTCTGGGAAAATTTGATCAGGAGTGCAAACAATGCAAAGAGTGGACACTGTTAAAGAAATAGCTTATCAGTAAAGGCCATTTGTATCTTGAAATCTAACAATAACTTTAATAATAATTGAATTATAAAGTGTTGCGCCGTTCCTGGTGCCGATCTTTTTTCAACGAAATCAATATGGATTGAAGAGTTTTCATAGAGGGGGACTCTAGGAGTATTTCTACCAAATTATCTTGGAATCGGACAAGCGTATTATGAAGGAAATAAAGTTTGGGTATTTGTCTCACTTTCTGATGCCGCAGCAGCCAAAGTTCTGCACAGAATGTAAGTCTTGAACAATTTTGAAAGGGACCAAGAAAGGAACATTCCAGTGAAGTTAATTTGAAATCGGTCCAGTGCAATGGTAGAAGTTCTCAGTTGTAGCTAAAAGTTCAATTAACCCCTTTTTTTAATATCTGGACAATACTCATTAAACCCGGGTTTCTGCCAACTCTGTAAAGGCGTCAGCCAGTGTATGCATGTCGGAACAGGTAACCTTTTTAAACAAAGACCCATTCTTCCCTTACCAGCATAATTTACATGTAAGTATAACCACAATTTTCTTCGGGCCAACATCACTTGAATTGAAGGTAGCAGTTATAATTATTGTATCGCCAGTGATTTCCATATCTACATTCTAATTGCTTTTATAATTTAAAATTAAGAAAAAAACACAGTTTTTATATGAATTCAATGTCTTTGAAATAATTACACCCTTTTCATGAAACTTAGGGCAAATCATTTCCTAGTTGTAATAAGAGGGCAGAGCAACTTGTCTCTCAACTATTAGGGTTATTCTGTAGTCTGGTGTCAGTTGCAGTCGCCATCTTTTTTACTTTTTTTTATCGTGGGATGGAACTCCTGCTTTTTCATGTGTGTTATGCTACTGGAATAAAGTGAAACTGGTTAAGGATGTACATATGGTAACAAGGACCCTTAGATGACTTTCCTACAGTAACCAAACAACTATATGCCCTAATAAAGTCTGAAAACGAGAATAACTACTATTAGTTTTGCACTTATATTAGTTTTGACTAACATCATTAAATAATATAACAATAATCAATACACAATATGATTATATTTGGTATGACATGTTCGTAGAACACAATAACAATGATTGACATTCTTTTACACATTTGTTGTTTTATTAACAAATTATTTATATTGTATTGCCTTTTGCCGATGTGTTTCTCTTTTTGTTTTAGATTGGCGGAGTTCATATCCTGGAACACTGATACATATTACTTAACTTTAAAGTTATTGTATTATTATATATTTGCACTCAAGTGCTAAGGGAATCGTATCATCAATAGTCATGGATAATTATAACTATAAAGAGAGATCCAGATCTATCCAATATTCCCCATTCATAAAAGACGATTTTACACATGAACATAAACCTATAGATACGTCTTAATTAGGTACAAAGCCTGTTTTCAGTGTATGTAGTTACTTTCCTCACCCACGTTGTTAACAAAGAAGGCCATATTATTCAATTAAATAATTCTCAAATATTAATTTTAAAAAACAGTTTAAAAAGAAAAGGAAGTTTAATGTAAAATATACGTTTAAAGATGACATGAGAGAACATATAAGCAGCAACTTCTGTCTTGATTAAGGTTTTTATTTTTATTTTAAGTCATCTATCTTTGAAAACTTAGGCGCCATAGCTCATGAAATTAGTTGTCCAGCCCTTGATTTGAGGGGACCAAGCCAGCATCGAGACAGTGTATGTCAACAAATTGTGAAGTACGAAAACAGATTTTTCAAAGTTTTAAATATTCAATAAACTGAACTTCGACAGCATTGCAATGGATGTACTTTTAGTAGATAAACAATGCGTCATTTTGTTTTCGGGAAACTGCAGCCAAACAGAATGAAATTTTCTCTAACGTGTTGAGGATGACAAAGAGCAGAACTTGTATCTAGTGCAGTCGTTTATCTTTAACTTTTGTATTCATCGCTTTATTTCTTTTTATCTATCCCACAAATTCTGCAAACTTAATTCGACAGTTGTTGACATCTTAACCAAGATAAAATGCGAAGGTTCCAAAACGATTACTTCCGCCATGCATGTTTCTTGTCTTCGGGCTTAAGATTACATCAGAGTGACCGCGCACCTATTTCCGATTGTCTGATAAAGATAGCGCAAAAGGTAATGTTCTATAATTAGAAGCGGATCAAACCAGTTTTCAAGTTAAAAAAAAAGTGAACAGCCAGTTGTTTAAAATAAGTGTTGTTTGCCACAACATTTTCTGCAACCATATTTAGTAAACAAATAATAATGCACAACGATGCTTTCATAAACCTGTGCGTACAGTCGGAAGTACTGCAATTTGTCGGCAGTCTTCACAGATCGGTTTACGCTGTTCTGCAGCAAAGGGGGGTCGATTTGCGCGCGTAACAATAATGGGCACCTGTTTTCTACGTTGAGAAACATATATATTCCTTTAAACAAAGTAGATTTGTTTAAGATGATTGAATAGCATTGTTTCCCCTTGCAAAGATGCAGTTGCAGCAGACAATGTCTGAAAACATTGTGGCAAAAGCAGACATTGTTCATGAAGAGCAATACATGTATCTTCTTTTGGCATATTGTTTTCTATGCTTTTCTGAAATATTAAGTAAAGAACCCTGAGATATCAAGCCTTACCCATATACAGCTCTTTTGTGACACATCTGAATCGGACGACTTTTGTAAATAGTCGTGTAAATCAAGAAATTGAGCGGTATATTTATTTTCTACGGAGAAAGGGTGAAATATTCTCCTCTGAATTAAATTATCAGATACCACTATAATGTTATCATTGGATAACTAACTCTCTACAAATATAATCATATTGGTCGGTTGTTAAACACGGCAATCAGGCAGCATAAGAACAGGAGTAATATGACAAAAAAAAAAAGTGAACGTTTAGCCTAAAATAACATCTCATCCTTATCCACTAAAAATAAAAACAAGGAAAGTTCATTTCGTGGTCCTTTTCTTAATTATGTTCAAAAATATGTGTAGCAATTTTGTGTGTGCAGTATCTGAGAAAGGGACTAAAATACCCAATATTTAAAATTCTTGTTCCACTTCCCTCAGAGACTCTCTACGAAAATTGTTCAAGCCATATTAATTGGTTGAAACAAGAGGAACAAAAAGGCATCATAAAAGGGCAAACTGACACCATTTTAAAACTCTTTTCTTGTAAAAGTGCTTGTCTTATTTGTTGACCCTATTCATAAATATGTGGGAAATATTGGTTGGCTGAAAAACAAAGTTACCAGGCGGCATCAGAAAAGGCGTGACTCGAACTTGAAGCTTCAAATGGCCAGGCCAGGCGACAAAATGACAAATCTAAAAGGTTCCTTTTCTATTCAAGTTTTTGTCTGTTTGAGGATAAATTTTTAATTTGTTCAAGCCATATTGATTGATTTGTCATACTGCCATGCTGCCCTATAATAGGGATAACATTTACTTTTAGCTTTAAACAAAATTTCCTCCCAAACCGTTGTACTGATATCAACCAATCTTTACGGGAATGCTACATTGGTGATCTTCTTACACACTTTTCAAAGAGATGATAGTTTCATTTACAGTGTCAACTCTTAGCAGTTTCATTCACGCTCTTAATTAAATTTTCTCCGATATTCGCAGTAACACATATGCTAAATAGCTGTCACTCAGTTGATCGATTCGGGGCGACGATTGCCCTCTCTTTTGGAGATGCAAAACTCTTTTGTACATGAATACATTGTTTTTTGGTTTACGCCTTTGATATTAATCTGGTCATTTTTTTTTAATTTTCTGTCAAAATAGAAGCTCTCAATCAAATTGAGATAACTGACAAACTGGAGATGAACAACAAGAAAATCATCCAAAATACAACTGTTTTGGTAGATTAAACTTCTAAGTTTTCTATCATAATTGAAAACATTAAAAGATGATTGTATGAATATATTGCATACACTGAATGCACCAGTTGGTTCAGTACAGTCAATACAAAGGAAGACACTGTACAGTCATGAATGTTCCTGGTGGGATTTCCGTAGATCTATTGAGTACTGTGATAATTAAAAAAGTACTTTGTGGACCGAATGATATTGTCGGAGGTGGGGTCAATCAATTTCCGCAAGACCAACAAGAATTTACGATCTTGGAAATATTTAATTCTGGCCTCATTACTTGTCTGCCATGATGAAGATATTTTTAGATAAATATTTCGATAAGCACTTCTGCATCTCCTCTTAACCGATCTTAATTCTACCTCCAGTACTTTGATTTAAGAAATGTTTAACAAAACGCCATGTCAACGTTTAAATCCCAAACCAATCGCAATAACCGAAATTGTTTTTGAGAAAAAAGCAATTCGTTAAAAAACAATATCTCTTTTGTTGGAATAGTGGAGTAGTTTTTACCTGACATGACCCACAACTAACCCTTTCCCACATACATACGCTTTCTGACGTTAATAAATTTATTCACACATCAAGTATAGACTGATCAATAATACTACATTAAATTGTAAGTAATTGCAATCACTATGATTGTGTTTAAATTTCATGAACATTGTTTTGACCTCTTATGACCTAGTTTTGGACCTAACAGAGATGTATTTGAGATAAGTGTTCTGATAAACTTTCATGAAGAATGAATGAAAAATGTGACCTCTACAGTCAAAGTTAACCAAGGTTCAGTTTCAATGTTAAGCCACCTCACCTAGGTCAAGTTCTGCCAAACTATTACCTTGACCTTGGTAATTTTGACGTTGAATCATCTTTCATGACTTTTAGAGTGTTCACAAGGTTATTCGAACATTTGACCTAGAGACCTACCCCATTACCCAGTTTTTAACTTGACCAAGATGGGATCTAAAAACTTTTCGTGAAGATTAAATAACAAATTTGATTACTAGAGTGTTCACAATATTATTTTAACATTTGACCAAGGGACCTAGTTTTTGTGAATTTGACGTAGATGATGAAGACAAATCTAGTGGTTAAATTTCGTGAAGAATGAATGAAGAAAGAGAATTCTAGAGTGTTCAGAAGATATCTAGTGACCTAGCTCTTGAAATCAAATGACCCTGTTTCAAATTGACAGAGAATTGATGGAGACAATTGTTGTGATTAAATTTCATAAAGATTGAATATCACAAAACCTATTCTAGAGTGTTCACAAGGTTATTATAAAAGTTGACCTCGTGACCTAGTTTTGAAGATAAATTTTCATGAACAATGAATGAAAAATTTGGCTACTACAGTACAGGTTAAGCAAGGTTAAGTAACTTAACCAGGGTAAAAACCAAGGTTTAGTTTTCGCAAACTATGACCTTGACCTTGGTAATTTTGATGTTGAATGATGGAAACAAATGTTTTTATAGACGTTCATGAAGATTAAATGAAAACTGTAGGCTGTACAGTCAAAGTTAATCAAGGTTATGTTTTGAGGTTAAGTTACCTAACCAAGGTCAAGTTCTGCCAAATTATGACCTTAACTTTGAAATTGCTGTCGAAAAATTCCAGCAGGGGTTGCAAAGATATAGGTATTTGTAAAAGTGGCCGCCGCCGTCGCCGGATAAATGACATGTTTGTTTCACTCCACTATTGTGGGCGAGACAAAAATGAGATATGTCCCGAAACTAGCAATCTTTCCTCCTGCCACAATGTTTTTATTTTATTTAATTATTATACTTTCAATTACAGAGATATTTCATTTTTTTGCAAATATGTTTCCAAATTCGTATGCTACAGATTTGTTGTGTGTGTGGGAGAGGATTAAACTAGTTAATATATAAGCAAGACAATCATGTTGACCATATTTAAACATATGTAAGTATAAAAGGCAGCCCCTATTATAAAATTGGACTAATGAACAAAAAAATAACCCGACATGAACTATTTTTGAAATTGACATAAATGTCATAAAGACAATAATTCTGACAAAGTTTATGTTTTTCAACATGCTCAATTCAGGTAAATTATGTCTGTAGTGTCCTCGAGATTCTTTCCTTTTGATTTGACCAACTGACCTAGTTTTTGATCGGGCACAGACCATATTCGAAATTAGCCTAGATTTCGCTCTTTGACGGGAAAATGTTTCATGTAAATCGGATAAAAACTGTTGCCTCTAGCAAATTGATGATGACTGACAAAAGTTGATAACAATAATTCATCAGGTCAACTAGAAAACCATTCTTTGAGAATATGCCTACAATTGCTTATTCAATAGTCTGTTTAATACACCGGTGTATATATAGTCAAGAGTTCAGAGCTAGCCAAAGAGTTTCGGTGTTTTTGTACAAAGTAAGTATGGTATGTTATGCTGATAACGACTTGATGTTTGATGACCTTGGACATTGGTCGATATATAAAGGTTGATTTCAACATAAGCTTGAGTTGACAACACTGTATACATTTGATAAATGAATAGTTGTTATATCTTATTTAAAATGCTTTAAAATGTGGTTTATGTTTTGCCCAAAGAGAAGTATTTGTTATTTGAACTAAAAATAAAATCCGGGAGATTTTCATTTTCATAAACATGTTTTAGTAATATATAAAATGGTTAACTTGAAGTTTGTCTTGTCAATAATTAAATCACGTTAAGAAGCACATTAGGGGAAATTTCGATACTACAGAATTTTCGATACATACCTTCATCATATTTTCCAAAATGAGTCCGTTTCTATTTCATGATTATATGTAAACTATTTTTCTTCTAGAGTTAGACCGCAGTAAACGAGCAAACTATATACTGTCAGTAATATAAACGAAAAGAAACTTTAAATAATAATACAATAAACAAGTAAGAGGTATTTGTAAAGCAGTCTTATGTTCGGTAACGGTTGATTTAAAATGAATAATCAAACCTCAAATATACGTAAAGAAGATTACATTACATGTCTATTTATATAATTGAATGAATACCTTGCCAAAGGTCTATGAATTAACCAACCGCAAAAATCGATTAGTGTCTTCTTGGTATTGAGAAAAACATGAAAGAATGTATTTAAATTTTCATTGAACCCAAGGTATTTAAAACCATTACCATTTCGAACTGCGCACAATAAACCGATTTTAAGATTGGCTGCCTAGCGGTTCATGTATCCACTTCAGAAACAGAGGCCGGTCGAAGGTTCGAATTCCAGTGGCGATATTGAGGTTCTCTCTACTGAGTCAATTTGCGTTATTCTGCTTCGTCTATAAAGTAATAGTTGTTGTATTGGAGTTTGAGCACGTGTATTCTTTTTAGTGGCTGTACATAGTCGGTTATATGTAAATAGAAAAGTAAGGGTGTTTATAGAGGACTAACGAGTGCTTTTAGTATATAAAATACTCGACCGTTATTATGTATTTGACAGTTTGGTTTGATTTTGAAATGTTGTCAGGTGTTATGGGATATTTTCGTTCAATAAATCCTTTCACTGACAATCATATTCAACTATAATAATTATTTTCATCAATTTTACAAATTAACAAAATTGATACATTTTGTGTAGTTGCAGATACTGTGCAGTTTGATAGAATTCTTATTCTGGCAATGGAGGTTCTATCAAAACTGTGCGTTTAAATAGCATCTTGTTTCTTCTTCAGCTATTAACATAATCTTAAGTTTAGACTTAATTATATAGACATCGATTGCGAAATAAGCATAAGTTTATATTAACCACTTTCGATGTCACCAGGGAAACATTTCTTCCAAATCGTCTCGAAATCTAATTCGTCGTTTCAGAGGAGAAGGGTTTTTAAGTTTTTCCTCTCAACCCCATGTTTGGTGCTTCTACAAATAATTTAATTATTTCAGGAGTGTTGAAAGAGAATGACAAGAGGCAATTTCTTGTAAAGTTTGGTTGAAATAGTGTCAGTGGTTTAGGAGGAGAATTCATTACAGAAACATCTAATAACTTCTGATGACGTTTACATTAACAATAGCTCACAAAGACTGTGATAACCTTGCAAAGGAGATCTAACGATATAATGATTAACAAAGCTGCGCACATATATGTATAAACGTTATGGATATGCTCCACCAAAAATCTGACGAACATAAGTATTTAACATTGCACATTGACACAAGGGATCTAAGTCTGTTCCTAGGAAACCCCATTATGACAGATGGCATCTATCATTTGAAGATGTTCATTGATGTGACACTTTTTTATTTTCATAAGCACTTTTGGCTGAAAACATAAATTTACCACTTATCCGCAAAGAGCGAAGGGTGTAAAAGATCTTTTGAAAAGCAGTATAGATAAATAACAATTACATTTAAGGTCAAACTCACATTGATCCACAGAAGGCATTTGGAACTTCAGGGGTAGAATAGGTACCTCTAGCAATACCAGTTGTCTACTAGAGCCTGACATGTACACTGTTTCCAGTACTAAAGTAAACAAACGCTGGGTAATCGACTATTTTGATTGAATGATTGATCGGATGGAGTTTTACTTTATTACCAACTACATTACAGTAATATCATGTCCACCAGTTCAAATAACGTGTGCGTTCTCGATGTTTCTAGCCAGTATTACACGAGCCATTCTTCCCAGTTAACTGACTACATTTCTACATATAATATTACACTTGTTGAAGACAAATGATGTAATTCAAATAACTGTTGTTTAATCATTGTAATTGAGAATGAAAGGCCTAGTCTGGGTTCGAACTCACAACTCAATGGTCGGGTGGAGTTTAACTTCATTAGCAACGGTATTTCAGTTATATCATGTACGCCAGTTCACCTCACCAGTATTACAAAATATCGAGGGCTTGGCGTGAAACGGTTGTAACTAAAAACCTATTTTGAAAACCCTGGTTTAGGGGCAATTTTGATCCCTTTGTAAACAATGCAAATTTAGGTGCCATTGCTCAGAACGAGCAATGGCACCTATATTTCCATTGTTTACCAAGTAAAATGATTTAACGCTTCTAAAGACTTAATGGCGAGGTGATTAACCTTGGTCAAAAAATACCAATTTAAGTTACAACCGTTTCACGCCAAGCCCTCGATATGGTCTTCCAAGTTAACTGGCTACATTCCAATATATAGTATTTAGTCCACGTGTTGAAGACAAATGACGCAAGTCACACTGACTTGTATTTAATCACATGTAAGATATGAAAGACGGAACCGCGTTTCGCACCAGCGACCCGTGGGTTCATAGCCCTCGTCGTTACCGAGTTACTAGGAGACGTATGGCTGTTTATAACCTAACGATTTCTAAACAATTGATACTACAGAACTGTGTACATTTCGTTCTTCCAAGTTTCTTTCCCAGTAGCTCAGTGGGTAGCGACTGGGGCTGTTAATCCATCGGTTGTGAGTTCAAAGCCATCTCCAACAAAATGTTAACAGTCTATGTGGAAAAATGGAAAAACAGACAGTTTCTTTGATTGTTTTGGTGTTTAGTACTGGTGTGAGAAAGTCATGTAACCCATTGGAACTAAAAAACCAACTGTCACTATTGTCTCGTTGATTCAGCAATATAAATAAAAAAACAAATGATGGTATACAAATAAGATGTTTTTTCAATTTGGTCTCCATATCAATTGAATAAGGGGAAATAATCACATATAACGCAAGTATATCCATTTCGAAAGTGCGCTTAATAAACCAGTTCCGACGTATTTTTCTGTGAAAATTTAGAGTAATTTGTTAGTAGAACAACTATCATACGTTATAAGAGTTAATGCAATCTATCTTGGCATACCTACCCTCGGAGCAAAAATCTCCAAACGATTAAGAAGGACATCCCAATGATAAAACCAGATGATTGGTAATTTCTTTTATTATGTACTAAACGACTCTTTTGTTTGAAAGTATAATGTGGGTGACCAAGAAAAGGGCACACTACACTGTAACCTTTTTTTTTTTTAAATTAATTTTTTAACAATGTCACCCCCGGTAACAGTTTATGTTAGTCGAAATACGCTGCGCATTTGTTGGTATTTTATAAGACAGCGCTTTGTATACATTCGCTCCAAATGGGTTTGAACGTGTAATGCAGATCAGCTGACCATGAAACAACATATACTCAACGTGCGAAAACGTGTCACGCAAGAATGGAAAATTACATAAACGTACATCCAAAAAACATCAGGCACACGTTAACTCTTTTCACAACACTTTAACAGCACATTCATAACATGTTGAGCTCGGTAGTTGCCACACTAGCTGACCGATGTGTAGCTGTTACATTGTTTATCTAGATTCAAAATGCAATATAAATCCCAAACGATTTTATTAAACAAATGTCCATTTCAACTTCTGTTTATGTGTTAGAATACCTGGTAAATGGCTTATCCGGGCAGTTATCTACTATTCGATGTATGACTTGACACTGTTCCGTTTGTCATATAAATGCAACTTTTTCTAATACTTCCATTCTGCTTCTTATTGTAATATTTTGGAAGATCAAATCTAATAAATCTAACCCTGAATCAGAATTGCGTTCCTCATTTGTCAGAGACGGTTTATTTGATGCTAATTGATATATAGAATATATATATTGATGCACAAACTCTAACACACAATCCAGGATTTGTCTTTCCAAGTATAATATGGACCTTTGACAAATGTCACGTCTTCCCATATTTCTGAATTCGATTTGACGGGTGGCATATGTCGTTAACAGTACCTTTCTAGTGCGTTGTATTAACACAAATAAGCAAAATACAAATCAGAAAATTGCATGTCGAAATATCACATTCCTAATGTTTCTGATAGTGCCGGAACTTTCAGTAGAATATGTATTCCAATTCTCAGGCGTTCGATAAATATAAATATCTAAATAATTGCAAATGTTTGTTTCCACGAACATTGGAATTGGAAACAATTCACTTACCCATAAATTCACATTCTTCATGCAATAGGATGTAACGTCAGGGCAAACGTGTTTGATAGCTGTCTTGGCTATCATCTTCAGAGTTGTGTATAATTGTACTGAGTAGCATTGAAACGACGCAATTTCCGCCAACGTTTAACACAACTATATAAAGTGTTGTTTTTTACTCACACCCAATCGGTACGAGGTGTTTGGGATATTTCGTGTATTTGATTTATAGTCGTAAAAAGGTCATGAGGCCTTCTGCGATTACACCAGAGATGTGAAAAGTGAGGGACTTTGTATGGAAAAGCAATAACGTGATCTACATAAATATAACAACCCCCTCTATAACAAACATATTTGCATTCTAATGAAGGTCTACTCGTCTCCCGCCTTGAACATCTAGTAATCGAAGCAGGTAATGTAGGTTAAATCTGGTCCAATGTCTTTTGCCGAACATGTCAAATTGTATCTAAATATTTGAGGGAGTAGTTTGCTTAACAATCTGCATATGCCATACTAATACTAATTTTATCTTGACCTTGTACAATGTGGACATGATAGCAAATGATTTACAATAACACATCTTTTTACTGCAGCTGTAACATTCGAGACTGAAGTATTCCTCAAAACAGTTAACAACTGTTGCTAAACATAAGCAATGGCAAATAAAAACTAAAAATGTTGCTTCTGATAAATATCATCAATTATCATTATTATATTACTTTGACCTTCAAGCGGGACCTTGACCCAGGATGGTCGAGACATAGGTTCTGCACATCGCCTTGATGAGGTGAACATCTGACTAAGAGTTTCTTAGAAATCCTTCAAGCCGTCTTGGAGATATGGAGCGGACACGAAATAAAGCCTCAAACCTTTGACCTTTAAGCGTGACCTTGACCTTGAACAGGTATGGTCGAGACATGGGTTCTGCACATCGCCTTGATGAGGTGAACATGTGACCCAAGTTTCATGAAAATCCTTCAAGCCGTCTTGGATATATGGAGCCGACACGAAATAAAGCCTCAAACCTGACCTTCAAGCGTGACCTTGACCTTGAACCGGTATGGTCGAGACATGGGTTCTGCACATCGTCTTGATGAGGTGAACATGTGACCCAAGTTTCATAAAAATCCTTCAAGCCGTCTTGGAGATATGAAGCGAACATGATTTGGGAAAGACAGACAGACGGACGGACAGACAGACATCCAGGACAAAAACAATATATCTCCCTTGTATACAGACGGAGACATAATTAATGGCACAAACAAAATGTCATGGAACATCACATCAGACTTAAGCTTTTACATCTATGGGTCTTCTTAATGTAAGCGGAAGGTGTAGAATCATTAAATTTTATTCAGATGTATACCATGTACATAGGCATTTGTCAAACATATATTGCAGCACATGTCAGGTTTGCATACAATTGTTAGAGGATCCATTCATTATTCACCAGATGTAATAGATGTATGTTCCCAACATAAGATAACATCGCTGGAAAAACAGACAGTTTGGTATGGGATAAATGTATTACACCAGAACCGGTGTTTGGACTAGAAGGTACCGTCATCGAAATAACGAAAATGAATACAACAATCATTCCATCATTTATTCTAAAACAATAAACCTTTTACAATTTTACAAGTCCGAACAAAACAATTACACAAACTTGACAATATATCTATATAAATATCCTATAGCGAAAAGAACAAGTGTCTCACTGTCTCTAACCAGGGACATAGATAAGAGGGATAGGCCCGCAACTCCACCTGTACACCTGTTATCTGGTTAAAATATCACACATAGAAATAAAATTGTCCAAATTTTCACATTTTGTAGCAAATAAAACTTTGAAGTCACATTTGGCACATGAACAAAACATACATATTCTGAAAGCTTAACATTTCATCTTAAGTTAGAGATACAATGAACAACTGGAATTACTTTGTATTTTGAACACTGACTGGTTTAAAAGACAGATATTGGGATTTCTGAATTATATTATTTTTTTCCAAAGATTAATAGACTGACATCTTTCATAAGGATAACATATTATCAAAACCTGTAGTATATTAAAATATTTTTTACTACTGCAATAGAAGAAGGTTTAAACTTCCAGAATTTTTATTTTGTATTTTCATATCTTGAATAGTTTTTTAGCTTTACTTGCTACAAATGTTGGCACGGGTGATATTTTAGTATACAGTTTAGTTACCTATCCCTCTTATCTACATCCCTGCTCTAACCAATACTAAAACAAAAGGTGACTGGAGCTCGCTTTTACTATATTGTTTTTTTTCATCCTGACCAACAATTATGAATTGATTGATTGTTTGGTGTTTTACGCCACTTTCAACAATTTCTCAGTCATGTGTTTCCTGTGTAAGTTACCAGTTAAACTGGTCCATCCATCCTGACATCAGCCAGTCAGTCATAATGATTACGCTGCAGCCCAGAGCACCAAAGATGTTCTTTACTACCATTGTTTAAGGTATTTGGAATGACCCTAGTTGTAACTTGCTTCTTTCTAGCAAAATTGTCATGGAAAATGGTTGCTCAGTCATTATTCGACATGGACAAAACAAGTTTGACAACATCAAAATACAAGATGCATCTTTTGTGTGTTAAAGTAGGATTTTTCAAGATTGAATTATTTTGAACTCTCATCTGCAATATTTTCACCGATTCAAATCCTTTCGCTTATTTAATACAATAGGGCCATGATTGCCCTGGATCACTTTTTTCACTTTAGCCATATAAGCCCCGCCCCCTGGTGTCCATAGTTTTCAACCAATCAACATGGCTTGAAGGAATCTGATAGAGGGTCACCCTAGCAATATTTCTACAGGCAAGAAATTACTGAATTTTGAGTTCAAACATAAGAAATATGTGTAAGGGATAGGCAAAATGGTTAACATTTACAAATAAATAGGCCACAACAATTTATAATAACAAATTAAAAGACCACTTCGGTGACTCATCTTGTGGACAATAAGTTCATTTGTCATACATATATGTTTTGGAATTCGGTGCAAAATTTAAAAAGAATATTCAACAGACAAGAATCTTTGAGAATTTTGAAAATGGCTCATATAATAAAGGACTATTGAAAGGATAATGCAGTGGATTTGTTTATGAGTCAAGAGGCCAATGGCGAGGTATCTCTAAACTTAAAAAAAGTTCATACCACTTTTTGTAACATACCGGTAAATAGAAATGAATGAATTAATGTATATTGTTTTATGGCGCATCGACAGCTAAGGTCATTTAGCGCGCAATTAAATTTAATTATTCATGATCCCTTGGTAAACAAACCAGTACTAGGCTAGAAAATGTGCCTTGCCCAAGGGCACTCCACCATGACCGTAGTGCCACGACTGGGGATCGAACCCGGGACACCCGGTTTCGAAATCCCCGACGCTAACCACTCGACCACAGCGGATTCCGGGTAAATAGAAAACAAAACAAGTGCTGTTTAACATTATAACAATTTTCATTTCCTCTGTAAACATATTTTACTCAAGTTGATGGTCAGTAGTAATATGTTCTTAGAATGACTTAAAGAGAATTTAAGGCACACAATGTAAAAACATAACTATCATTTAACCCTTTCCCACATACAGTAAATCTGCAGCAGATATGACATTGAACATGTCTACTCAAAAATATGGAAAATCTCTATAATTGCAGGTATAATTACTCAAAATAATTGAAAACATTGTGGCAAGAGGAGAAATTGCTCATTTTGAGCAATTTCTCCTTTTGTCACGATGTTTTCAAAAGTCGTCTGCTGCAGATGCATCAGAATGCTTCTATATGTGGGAAAGGGTTAAAAGATTTAGACACGAAATATAACTGAACTATTGCTTTAAACAACAACTTCAGGATTACGTTACAACATTGGCCTGTCACTAACGTACATACACTCTTTGTAACTTAACAGAAGATTACCTTATCAATCATTAATTTCAATATGTGTCATGTGTGTAAGAAAATATTGATGTTTTGTAAAATCAAGTAAATTTCTTGTAATTATTATATGTGTCTCTTATTTATAAGATAAATCCTAATATATTTGATATCACTTCTCATATTCAGAGACATATAAATACCTGTATAAATTATAATATGTCTCTGTCATATTGCAACAAGAATGTAGTAGCAACAAATTTGCAGAGGTTCCTTTAACCCTTTCCCTCATACAGCAATTCTGCAGCAGATGACTTTGAACGTATTTTGTCAAAAAATAGAAAATCTCCATAATTGAATGGATAACCTATGACAAAAAGTGGAAAACATTGTGGTAAAAGGAGAAATTGCACGTTTTGTGCAATTTCTTCTTTTGTCACTTTGTTTTCAAAAAGCTGTCTGCTGCAGAGGCGTCAGAAAGCGTCTATATGAGGGAAAGGGTTAACAAATATGTAACATTTTTCTAACACACAACATTCATCCATCAACACTGTTCTGGTTATAATATATTCAGTTCTGGGGGGTATCACCTTCTCATTTACATATATGAATATTTATATCAAATAGAGCTTTCAACCAATTGAGGTTGAGAACACAACTGACATTGATCATCAATATGTTTTTTACCAAAATACCGCCAATCTTTGGCAGCAAATACTTTATAATTAATTTCTACATATCAAACAAGACTGAATGATCAAGTTAAATATTTTAAATTATATTGAAAAAGTGCTGCTGAAAAACATTAACAAATTGTTATGCTGATCCTGTATTGTTGCACAGCAACTCTTTTCTTACTAACTTTAAACACCAAAAATGCCGAACAGCGCAATATTATAAGCTGTATTGTATCATTTTTAGAATTATCTTTGTGATGTCCTGTATAATTCCCTTACTAAGATAGAAATATTTTTTATAATAATAAAATCCTTTACTACAATTTTAATTTTTCATCGGTGATAAACCCCAGCCCAGTTTTGAATTCTTTTGAATTCATTTAATTTTTTCTATTTTATAATTGTTATTTATTTTTTGGTTGACTTAACCTGATTCTGCCTTTAAACAATATTTAAATACAGGATCAAATAAAGCACCAGAACAGCGTTTTACAAGAAATTGAAAACAAAAATATAAAATTGTGCAAACAAACACTCACTCCTACAAATGTACATATAAAATTCAATCTTAACAAAAATAATTTTATGTAACCAATTCCCCATACAAAAAGCCTGCTGAAACTCTCTTTAAATGACAATAATTAAATAGAGTTGAAAATATTATGAAACAAGAGCTGTCGGAGGACAGCGCGCTCGACTATATGCCGCTTATTCACATAAAGCACTACTTCATTATATTGCACTTAAGTACTATTAACCCTTTCCCTCATATGGCAATTCTGCAGCAGACGACTTTGAACATATTTTGTCAAAACATAGAAAATCTCCATAATTGAATGGATAACCTATGACAAAAACTAGAAAACATTGTGGCAAAATTTTCTGAGTAATTCAAGGGCCATTACTCCATATTTAGGAAACAATGGAGTTATCTAACCTAATTGTACGATGGTCCTTAACAAATGTGTGAAGTATGAAGTGATTTGAATTATGAAACTTTAACGTTGAGCTAAACGCAAATGTTAAAACTGACCGAGTCCAAAAATAGCAAAACCTTAAAAAAAGGTTTACCAAATGTTTGACATCATGCAAAACCCGTTTGATATGTTGAAGAATTATATTTAATAAATGAATGATCACAATTAGAAAGGAATGTAACCAAAAATTATGAATTTATCTAAAATTCTTAAAATCAAACAAAAATCATGTTATTTATTCCCAAAAAGTCACACTCAGCATCTTCAACAAACAATGTGAAGAAAAGTATTATATGTAATTATATTCCAAATATGAAAGCCCTAACACAAGTACTTATTGAGAAAAATTAAAAAATTAAATGAAAATGCCAACTTGCCCTAAAACTTTAACCACCCAAAATCATGTTTTTTACCCCAAAAAGAAGGTCACACTCAGCATCTTCAGCATTCAATGTGAAGAAAGGTATAAGATGTAACTACATTCCAAATATTAAAGCTGTAGCACAAATACTTATTGAGAAAAATTAAAAAATTAAATGAAAAGGCCAACTTGCCCTAAAACTTTAACCACCCAAAATCACGTCTTTTACCCCAAAAAGAAGGTCACACTCAGAATCTTCAGCATACAATATGAAGACAGGTATTAGATGTAATTATGTTCCAAATATAAAAGCTCTAGCATAAGTACTTATTGAGAAGAAAAAAAAAAAAAAAAATCCAACTTGCCCTAAAACTTTAACCACCGAAAATTAGGTTTTTTACCCCAAAAAGAAGGTCACACTCAGCATCTTCAGCATTCAATGTGAACAAAGGTATAAGATGTAACTAAATTCCAAGTATTAAAGCCGTAGCACAAATACTTATTGAGAAAAATTAAAAAATTAAATGAAAATGCCAACTTGCCCTAAAACTTTAACCACCCAAAATCACGTCTTTTACCCCAAAAAGAAGGTCACACTCAGAATCTTCAGCATACAATATGAAGACAGGTATTAGATGTAATTATATTCCAAACATAAAAGCCCTAGCATAAGTAATTATTGAGGAAAAAAAAAAAAAAAAAAATTCAACTTGCCCTAAAACTTTAACCACCGAAAATCATGTTTTTTACCCCAAAAAGAAGGTCACACTCAGTACCATCTAACATTCAATGTGAAGAAAGGTATAAGATATAACTATATTCCAAATATTAAAGCCCTAGCACAAATACTTATGAATGAAAATGCCAACTTGCCCTAAAACTTTAACCGGACGCCGACGCCGACGCGAGTAGTAAAGCTCTCATATTCTTCGAATAGTCGAGCTAAAAAGGAGAAATTGCTCATCATAAAGAATTTCTCCTTTTGACACCATATTTTTTAAAAGTCTTCTGCTGCAGAAGTGTCAGAAATGGTCTGTTTGTGGAAAAGGGATAAGATTGCTGTCAACAAGAAAGAAGAAGAATTTCGTTTTTCATACTTTTGCCTATCTGTTTTCAAAGTCACCTAGAACAGACTTTTTTTGTATGTGGAAATAATTATGTTCAATTATTGAATAGAGATGAAAACACTCTGACATAAGGAAAATAGTGGTTATTAGCTGTAGAAAGCATTATGCTAAAAAGAGAAATTGCTCAAGATGAAAACATCACAGACAAAATATGGAATACCTCTAAACATGAAAATATACCTAATACTGAAAAGAGGTAAAAACATTGTGACAAAAGTATAAATTGCTTGTCATGAGCAATTTTTTTATTGTCACAAGGTTTTCAAAATTCATCCGCTTCAGAGGCATCAGAAAGTCTACATGTGGGAAAGGGTTAAAATTAAAACTTCAGCTTAACTGTCCTGGTATTTCACTAAACAGAGAATTACACTTAAGGTTATGTCACATTAAAAACGCTTTTCTATGCTGTTTGAGCAGTGAAGATCAAGGTCAAACTGCACCTGCATACAATCAGATCAAAACATTTCCTGTTCATCATCAAGTCATACTAGCATTTTGTAAACTGCTGGATAGTGGTTTTAAGAACAAAATTTACTATACTTTCCCATATTTAAACAATCTACAGCAAACTGCTTTGAAAACATGAAGGCAAAACTGTTTAAACAACCAACATGTGTAAACAAAAGTGTAATTTTAGAATAGAGATGAAAACATTGAGGCAAAGGTTCAATTTATCCTTTCGCAATATTGTTTTCAAATGTCATGTAATTTCTCTATTTATTAAGTATGCAGTTAGTAATTTGTCACCAATATGTATACACCTTTCAGATCAATCACTCTTATTATATAAAATGATAAAACAATCTCAACCTATATTGTTACAAAACATCAGAATCCTTGTTTTAACGAGGAAACATGTTATCAATGTTTACAGTTAATCTTGTTTAAACTTCAGTCCTTCCCTTCAGTGCTTTAAGCTCTTCATTTTCCTGTTCAATAGTGTCGTCATGGCTACTACTCTCCTCCACGTCCTCAATGGTATCTGGAAGCTTGCAGCCAAGTGTCTCTGGGAGCAAGATAGTCAAAAACCCACCAATTAGAGTGACTGATCCAAATATCACCATTGGCACACCAAATTTGTTCTTAAATAGACAAAGGCATCTTAAATGTAACTATAACTTACTTATTAGTTAAAAAACAAGTTATTTGATAGATGACTAATTGACATATCTACAGGATCCACCTTTTCAAAACATAATGGAAACAAGAGGGCCCTAAATCGATCACCTGAGTGATAGTAAATTAGTAGCAAATATTTAACTTTAAATATCTGGGAAAATTTGATCAGGAGTGCAAATGAAACTGCAAGGAGAGGACACTGTTAAAAAAATAGCTTATCAGCAAAGGCCATTTGTAACTTGAAATCTAACAAGAAGTTTAAGAAGAATGGCATTATAAAGTTTGTTGTGTTTCACCTTTCCTGATGTCGCCTTTCTGCCCTATTTTCCAACGAAATCAATATGGCTTGAACAGTTGTTTTAGAGGGTCACTCAAGAAACATTTCCACCAAATTATCTTGGAATAGGAAAAGCAGATTATGGAGGAAAAGGATTTTAAAGTTTGGGCATTTTTCTCACTTTCTGATGCCCCAGCAACCAAAGTTCTACACAGAATGTAAGTCTTTAAACAATTTTGAAAGAGGACCAACAAAGGAACATTCCTGTGAAGTAAAGTTGAAATTGGTCCAGTGGAATGGTAGGAGTTGTCATTTGTAGCTAAAAGTTCAATTTACCCCCTTTTGTGATGACGCCTGGTTGCTTTGATTTTGTAACCAATCAATACGGCTTGAATAAATTAAGTAGAGGATCACTGAAGTAAAATTCCTATTTTATTTTCTTAAAATCAGACAAGCACTTTCATAACAAGAGGGCCATGAGGCCCTGGAATCGCTCACCTGAGAATAGGCTATTTAAGACTTAACTCTTTCAGCGCCAATGGCAATATCATCAAGACAAACTTTCTCACAAAAAGTCAAAAATGAGATCTAGTAGTGCATGCTTACCAACCTTTTCTCATCTTCAAGGGGGAGTTTCATGATCTCAAAGTGGGGGATTGGGGTTTGAAGGGGGAGATTTTCAACGCTATGTATTTAACAGTAGAAATTTTCACAATAGAACGGAATTTAGATAACTATGCAGGGAAACATGTACAATACTTTCAATATTTAATATAGGAAAATAATTAAAAAGACTCATTTTGAGAATGTTTTCTATTAAACAGATTATTTTCAACTGTATAATAGCATTTAAGTATTATTTTGGCCGGTTTTCAAATCTGTGCTTTGATATTAAGAAATGTTTTAACTGTGGTTAACTAGAAAACCATGCAAGTTGTCTGTTATGTAAAAGACTTTCATATTACATCCAAGAAAATAAAAATATTAGCAACATTTTAATTTATAGACATACTTTTGAATGAAAAACCCGGGTACCAATGGAATAAAGACACAGGGAGAAGAAATATATGTACATTTAATCATGTAGTTGAGCTACACACATTGTTATGAACTTGTTGAAAGAAAGGGCCTTTAATCAGTGACAATATGTAAGAAGTTGATGTTAGAAAATGATTGTATCAATTTTCAGTACATTTATCCTCATGATTTAAAAAAAAAAAAAAAAAAATCTTTTTTTTTTTTTTTTTTTTTTTTTAAATTTTCGAATTTCGAAAATCGTGAGTTTCTCCCTCACGATCGTGGGGTTGGGGTTACGCCCTTTAAATCGTGAGACTCACGATTGAATCTGGAGGGTTGGTAAGCATGGTAGTGTTAACTAGATTGTTCTACAATTTGGCCTAGTGACCTAGTTATTGACCTGACCTGACCCATATTCGAACTTGGCCTAGATATCACTAAGACAAACATTCTGACAAAGTTTCAACATGCTCAAGCCAAACATGTGGCTTCCAGAGTGCTCACAAGATTTTCCTTAAATTTAGCCTAGTGACCTTGTTTTTGACAGGACATGAACTATATTCGAACTTGGCCTAGAAATTATCAGGACAAACTTTCTGATAAAGTTTCAATATGCTCAAGTTTAAAATGCGGCTTAAGGAGTGTTAACAAGATTGTCCTTAAATTTGTCCTAGTGACCTAGTTTTTGACCTAGTTTTTGACCTAACATGACCCATATTCGAACTTGGCCTAGATATCATCAGGAAAAACTTTCTAATAAAGTTTCAACATGCTCAAGTTCAAAATGCGGTTTCAAGAGTGTTAACAAGATTTTCCTTAAATTTGGTCTAGTGACCTAGCTTTTGACCCGATATGACCTATATTTTAACTTGGCCTAGATATCACCAAGACAAATTTTCCAACATAGTTTCAACATGCTCAAGCCAAAAATGTGGCCAGAGTATTAACAATATTTTTCTTAAATTTGGCCCAGTGACCTAGTTTTTGACCGGACATGACCCATATTTGAACTTGGCCTAAATATCATCAAGACAAACTTTCTGACAAAGTTTCAACATGCTCATGTTTAAAATGTGGCTTCCAGAGTGTTAACAAGAGTTTCCTTCAATTTGGCCTAGTGACCTAGTTCTTGACCCGACATGACCTATAATCAAACTTGGCCTAGATATCACTAAGAAAAACTTTCTGACAAAATTTCAACATGCTCAAGTCAAAAATGCGGCTTCCATAGTGTTAACAAGATTTTCATTAAATTTGGCCTAGTGACCTAGTACATGACATGACCCAGTTTCGAACTTGGCCCAGATTCGATTGAGATATATGTTCTGATAAACTTTCATGATGATTAGATGCAAAATGTTGCCTCTGGAGTGTTAACAAGCAAATGTTGACGACGGATGACGGATAATGGACGACGAGTGACGGATGACGGACAACGGACAAAAGGCGATCACAAAAACTCACCTTGAGCACTTTATGCTCTGTTGAGCTAAAAATGGAATTCTCAAATGTTGTAATTTTGCCCCTTTTATGATGCCGCCTGACAGCCATGTTTTTAAACAAACAGTATGGCTTGAATAATCTTTGTAGAGGGTCACCCAAGGAACATTTCTACATTGCAATCTGACAAGCAGATTCAGAGGAGAACTTTGGACATTTTTCCCCCTTTCTGATGCCACAGCAACCAAAGTTCTCAATGGAATTTATATCTTTGAACAATTTTGAATGAAGACCACCAAAGGAACATTCCTGTGAAGTTTGGTTGAAATTGGTCCTTTGGTTTAAGAGAAGATAATGTTTAAAGCTAAAAGTTAACGACGGATGACAGACGACAGATGACAGATGAAGGACGACGGACACAGATTGATCAGAATAGATCACGTTGAGCCTTTGGCTCAGGTCATCTAAAAAAAGAAATTGCTCAATACAAGCGGTATCTTCATTTTTCCAGATGTTAATTTTTACTAGGATGTTTTCATAAATATAAAACCAATTTGAAATTAAAAAGAAATATAATGTGTTTGTTCTCCTTTTCCACATTGTGTTAATCCTTTCCCAAATACAACAAATCATCAGACTTTGAAAATATCTCAGCAAAAACATGGATGATCTTTATAAATAAAAGTTATTGTTGTTGATGCCAACACAATTGGATACATCTCTAGCAGACGACATTTTAAAACATTTAAAGAAAATGGGAAATAGCTCCTTTCTCATTTTCATGCAATAGCTTCAAGATTTGTCTGCTGCAGATGCATCAATGTCATCTATATACGGTAAAGGTTATAATTTGTCCCCATTAACCCTTTCCCACATACAGACACTTTCTGACACCCCTGCAGCAGAACACTTTTGAAAACATTCTGACAAAAAGATTTATTGCCCATAATGAGCAAATTCTTCGTTTGCCACAATGATTTCAACACTTTTCAATAATCATACTTTCATTTATAGAGTTTTTTCATATTTGTGTCGAGATGTTTTCAAAGTCGCCTGCTGCTGTATGTTGGAAAGGGTTAATTCTTGTAAAGAAAATATGATAAAATTGTGCTTATATTTATAACCATGGTTTGTTTCAGAGATAGTACAATGTTATGACAATAGTAGACTTACAAGGCCAACAATCTGTGGGGCTATCACTCCACCCACACGTGTCCAGAATGTACAGCTACCCATTCCAATGTTCCTGGAAAGATAAAGTAGTACTTACGGTGTTTGTAACACACTCTGCCTCAAACAAAACGCTTATATTTAATCCTTTCCCACCTAAAACAAATCTGCAGCAGACAACTTTGAAAACATCTAGGTACATATATTATGGAAAACCTCTATATAAGAGTTTTACTATTGAAAACATTGTGGCAAACAGAGAAAATGCTTGTTTTGTGCAATATCTCATTTGGTCACAATGTTTTCAAAAGCTGTCTGCTGCAGAGGCGTTGGAAAGCGTCTATATGATATGTCTCACACTAATGATAAATAAGTTTGTACAAACCCATTTAACTGAGTTCTTAAACAGGGCAAAATTAAGAAATGAATTTAATGTATTCAAAAATAACAAATGAAAAGTGGTCTGCTTAATTGTTCATGAAAACTCTATAAATCAAATTTAAAACCCCTACATTCAGATTATGTCTACTAATTAAATACAATTTTCTACTAATTCAATACATTTTTGTCTACTAATTAAAAACATTTTTGTCTACTAATTAAAAACATTTTTGTCTACTAATTACAATTAATTACAGTTATAAGATCATGTTCATATATAAGACATCCCTGATTTGATGTAAATGTCAACTGACCATGTTCAATTATAAGACATCCCTGATTTGATGTAAATACCAATAGATCACGTTCATATACAAAACATCCCTGATTCAATGTAAATAACAGTGGACCATGTTCATATATAAAACATCCCTGATTCAATGTAAATAACAATTGATCATGTTCAGTTATAAGACATCCCTGATTTGATGTACATATAAATCGATCATGTTCAGTTATAAGACATCCCTGATTTGATGCAAATAACAATCGATCATGTTCATCTATAAGACATCCCTGATTTGATGTAAATACCAATCGATCATGTACAGTTATAATACATCCCTGATTTGATGCAAATAACAATCGATCATGTTCATATATAAGACATCCCTGATTTGATGTAAATATCAATAGATCACGTTCATATATAAAACATCCCTGATTCAATGTTAATAACAATGGACCATGTTCATATATAAAACATCCCTGATTCAATGTAAATAACAATTGATCATGTTCAGTTATAAGACATCCCTGATTTGATGAAAATAACAATCGATCATGTTCAGTTATAAGACATCCCTGTTTCGATGTAAATAACAATGGACCATGTTCATATATAAAACATCCCTGTTTTGATGTAAATAATAATCGATCAGGTACCTATACCTGACATACCTGATTCGATGTAAATAACAATCGATTGTGTTCATATATAAAACACCCCTGTTTCAATGTAAATAACAATCGATCATATTCATATATAAAACACCCTGTTTCAATGTAAATAACAATCGATCATGTACACATATAAGACATCCTTGATTCGATGTAAATAACAATTGATCGTGTTCATATATAAAACATCCCTGATTTGATGTAAATAAACATCGATCATGTACCTTTACAAGATATCCCTGATTCAATGTAAATAACAATCAATCATGTACCTATACAAGACATCCCTGATTCAATGTAAATAACAACCGATCATATTCATATATAAAACATCCCTGATTCGATGTAAATAACAATCAATCATGTACCTATACAAAACATCCCTGATTCGATGTAAATAACAATCAATCATGTACCTATACAAAACATCCCTGATTCGATGTAAATAACAATTGATCATGTACCTATACAAGACATCCCTGATTAAATGTAAATAACAATCAATCATGTACCTGTACAAAACATCCCTGATTGGATGTAAATAAACAATCGATCATGCCTATACAAGACATCCCTGATTCAATGTAAATAACAACCAATCATATTCATATATAAAACATCCCTGATTCAATGTAAATAACAACCGATCATATTCATATATAAAACATCCCTGATTCAATGTAAATAACAATCAATCATGTACCTATACAAGACATCCCTGATTCAATGTAAATAACAACCGATCATATTCATATATAAAACATCCCTGATTCAATGTAAATAACAATCAATCATGTACCTATACAAGACATCCCTGATTCGATGTAAATAACAACCGATCATATTCATATATAAAACATCCCTCATTCGATGTAAATAACAATAGATCATGTACCTATACAAGACATCCCTGATTTGATGTAAATAACAACTGATCGTGTTTATATATAACATCCCTGAATCGATGTAAATAAGTAAGTTTTAACCTGAACTAATTACCTGATGATAGTCGGGTAGAGTTCAGAAGTGTACAGGAATATCATGCTAAATAAACCTCCCATCGCAAACTTTCCGGCTATAGCCAGTCCACTCATTGTGTACTTCATTTCTGGTTTCGTCATCATCAGGATTCCGGCGCAGATGTTTAAGAGAGACGCCAGCATGAAGTAAATCAATAGAGGTCTCTTTCTACCAAATCTGAAATTGCACCAAAAATAAAAATGGCAATCTGCGATCACCTGATTCGAACAATAAATGTTCAATATTTACAGTTTAAGGCTGTTCAAAACATGGAAAACAAGACTATCAAACTGATTCAAAATACCTTCCTCAAGGAGACAAAACCTTTATTTTTTAACCATAAACATTCACAGCAAGTTTGATTAAGATTGGATAAGACATGCTGAAGTAAGCCAGTAGACAAGGCCTTTTTTGCCAATATCTGGATGATTCAAGGGCCATAATCCAAAAATGCCATTGGCGATATAACTGTTTATCAAACTTGGCTCAGCCATGATGTCCACAAACATATTCCCCAAGTTTCGTGAAGATCGGATGAAAACTGTTTGACTTACAGAGCGTGAAGGCTTATTTGGCCATTTTTTATGAAATGACCTCTTTTTCTGATACCACCTGGTTGCTACATGTATGTCTTTCAACCAATCAATCTTTTTCTGATACCACCTGGTTGCTACATGTATGTCTTTCAACCAATCAATATTCTATAACAATTTTTTATAGAAATCAGATAAGCAAGAAATAAAGAATCTTAAACAATCAATTGTGGGATGAGTGTTTTATGAAGAGGGTCTCCCAAGGAATATTTCCACCACATTGTATTTGATTCCAAAAAGCCCATGCAGAGGAGAAGAATTTAATAGATTAAGTATTTACGCATGTAGTGAAATTTGTCATAGATTTTAAATCATTGCACAGTTTGGAAAGAGGACCCCAAAAGAAACATTCCTGTGAAGTTAAGTTTTAACTGTGTCAGTTGTTTAAGAGGAGATGTTGTTTAAAGCTTAAAATTAACGACAGACATTGGCAGACAAAGAGTGAATAAGAATAGATTCAGCTCAGGTTATCTTAAACCTATAAACAGTCATGATAATTAACATTTGGATCTAATTTCCCCACAATGCTTAGAATTATACGTTTTACTTTATTCTGCTTTAACCATTTACCAAATTACCACATAGGCAAACTCTGCAGTAGATTGTTTTGAAAATCTCTATAAATGGAAGTATAATTATTGAACAATGTTGGAAACATTGTGGCAAAGGGAGAAATGCTTATTTTTCAACTATGTTTTCAAAGTAATTAGCTGAAAATGTGTCAAAATACATATTCATGTGGGGAAGGTTCAAAAGTTCAAAGGATATTATCCTATTTCAAAATATGCAGCAAAGTTTAATTTGCCAGTGGCGACTGGGATCATAACTAAGTTAAATAAATGCTAAAACAACAGTCATTACCGTTTAGAGATGTAGATAACCAAGGCGTAAGCCAAGAACTCAACTGCTGCAGCCAGGAAAAAGTTTAGATACTTGTTGCCAGGCAACATTGTCAGTGTCCAGGTCAGTCCATAGTAACCAAGAGAAATGGCAAACCTAAAATTAGAATATATTAGGAGTTAAATTATCTTAACCTTTTCCCACATACAGACTCTTTCTGACGCCTCTGCAGCAGACCACTTTTGAAAACATTGTGACAAAAGGAGAAATTGATCAAAATGAGCAATTTCTCCTTTTGTCAATTGTATTCAATAATCTCGCTTTCACTTATAGATATTTTCCATATTTTTGCTCAAACATTTTCAAAGTCGTCTGCTTCAGATTTGTTGTATGTGGGAAAGGGTTATTAATATATATATATAGTTTTACGCTTGTCTGCTGTGATTGAAATTTAAAATAAATGAAGAAAAATTGTGCCAATAGAAAGTATAGAATTGAGAAAACCATTGTAAACACTTGTTATTTCATTTATGTAGACTTTTTTTCCTGATATATTTTTAGTGTAACCTGCTATACAAATATGGAAGATTGTATACATGTTTTTGATGGAATTGAAAAATATATCTCCTGCAGATGCTGCTGTGATGTGTTACTCAGCCCTGACTTTTGCAATATATTTCTGTCTGTCTTTTACTCTTTCTATGATACAGGAGTGTTTTAACCCTTTCCCATGTACAGACATTTTTTGACTAGCCTACAGCAGACAACTGTTGAAAACAATGTGAAAAAAGAAGTTATTGCTCATAATGAGTATTTTTCCCTTTTCAACTCTATTCTATAGATATTCTTTCATATACTGTATGTATAGACATTTCCTTGTTTTGGCCAAGATATGTTCAAAGTCTTCTGCTGCAGATTATATATATATTGTAAACGGGTAAGGGTTAAAACACCTCTGTATTATAGAAAGAGTAAAAGACAGACTGAAATATATTGCAAAAGTCAGGGAAAGTGCTTGAGAGCTTCTTAGAAGTAGTGTGGAGTGTGATAAGACAACTACAATGGGATTTGCTTAGACGAAGGGCTGAGTAACCCTTTCCCACCTGCAGACGCATTTTAACGCAATAGCAGCAGACGACTTTTGAAAACAATGTGGCCAAATGTGAAATTGCAATTTCACCTTTGGTCACAATGTTTTCCACTTATAGACATTGGTTATCCATTCAATTATAGAGATTTTCCATTTTTTGACAAAATATGTTCAAAGTCGTCTGCTGCAAATTAATTGTATGTGGGAAAGGGTTAACACATCACAGCAGCACATGCAGCAGATATATCTTTCACAATGTTTTCAACTCCATCAAGAACATCTCAGTTTCTACACTGGTCACGAATCTGTTGCTTTTACTGTAGCTTTGCCTAGATGAAGAACTGATTGACAAGTATGTGGAATTTGGAAACAGGCACCCTTGGTTCGATACCTGCTTGAGAGCCATCACGTAAGAGTGCCCTTGGGCCATAAAGATTGTCCTAGCCTAGTTCTGGTAAATCTCTCGGGGATCCAGAATAAGTGTACTATCCTTAGGATATAATCTGATATAGTGGTTAACACAATGTAAACCTTTTCAAATCAAATCCTACCAAATATGAAATAAGATGAGGCTTCTTTTCCTTAGCACTGATGTATGCAGTGTGTCCACAAACAATGTACATGTAATTCCTAATAAAGCAAATTAGATGTAAATCTTACCAAATATAAAAGAGAATGAGGCTTCTTTTCCTTAGCACTGGTGTACGCAGTGTGTCCACAAAAGAATACTGTTTCTGATCAGCGCCATCTCTGCTCAACTGTAACTTTACATCCTCCCAAGTTCCATAAGGAAACTCAATCTGGTTGAATCCTGTTACCTTTCTTATGATTGACTCGGCCTCGTCTACTTTATTCTTCATTATCAGCCATCTTAAGGATTCAGGCATGACACTGAAAATGCATTGGGGTTAGAATAATCTGACAGCCACCAAACTCAAACTTGATCTGTATTCTGACTTAAAACCACAAAATAAACAAAGTTTTAAATAATCAATGGTAACAAAATTCACACATGGTCCGTGTCTTGAAATAAAAGAATTACTTGCAAAAATTATTTTCCAACTTTATTCAATGATTAAAGCTAGTTTCATATTTTTACCTAAATGTTTTCAAAACTGTCTGCTGCAAATATATGAATGTTATACGAGGAAGGGGTTAGTTAACCCGTTCCAACATTCAACAAATCTGCAGCAGACAACTTTGAACACATCTAGACAAAAACACTGATAATCTCTTTAAATAAAGGTATAATTACTGAAAAAACTTGAAAGCTTTTAGGCAAAAGGAGAAATTGCTCGTTTTGAGCAATTTCTCCTTTTGGAACAATGTTTTCAATGTTTTCAAAAGTCGTCAGCTGCAGAGGCCTCAAAATGAGTCTATAAGTGGGTAAGGGTCAAGACTTTGAGACTGCCAAAGAGTTATATCAGCCTTGGCCTCTGCAAAGTCGGATCAGAATCTTCAAGGTCATAATGTCAATACAGCACTCTCCTTTTCTCACATTTTTTAAATTATTTTCTTTCTAAAAATCATGTTGATACCAAGTCTTGTCTACATTTTCAATCCTCAAGTTAAACCCAAATACATTTCCAAAACTGTACATACCACAAATAGAAAAGAGCAAAAACACTGGGCAGAGCGACAGTAAGCTGAAGGTAGCGCCAATCCCGGATCAAGTAGGCCAGTAGTGGCAGCAGCATCACTGTCAAACCCCAGAAACACTCAAGTATGGCCCCGGCATAGCTTCTGTACTTTGGGAGAAACAGCTCCATTGCCAATACATATGTGGAAATCTGTAAACCCTATAAACAGTAATAGAAGAGATCAAACCCTTGATGACCCTTTCCCACATATAGACATATTTTAACGCATCTGCGGCAGATGACTTTTGAAAACATTGTGGCAAAAGAAGAAATTGCTCATAACAAGCATTTCTCCTCTTGCCACAATGTTTTCAACTCTATTTAATAATTAAATTTTCATCTATGGAGATTTTTCATGTTTTTGACAGTATGTTTCAAATGTCGTCTGCTGCAGAATTGTTGTGGGAAGGAGAATGAAGCTAAGATTCCATTTTATGATACAGAATGACATTTGAAAACATTGTCAAATTGTATGTCAACATGGGAAATAGTTTACCCTTTCCCACATACAACACTTCTCCTGCAAAAAAAATTCTAGACAAAAACATGGATGATCTCCTTAACCCTTTCCCTCATATAGACGCTTTCTGACGTCTCTGCCGCAGACAGCTTTTTGAAAACATAGTGACAAAAGAAGAAATTGCTCAAAACGAGCAATTTCTCCTTTTGCCACAAGGTTTTCCACTTTTAGTCATAGGTTATTCATTCAATTACAGAGATTTTCTATTTTTTGACAAAATATGTTTAAAGTACAGAATTGTCGTATGAAGGAAAGGGTTAAATGAAAATTTAATTATTGAAGCAGAAACCATTGTGGCAAAAGGAGATTAAATGGTTCATTATCCACAATTTCTCCCTTTGCCACATTGATTTTTAAAGTCATCATCTGTAGTTCCATCAAACTTGAATTGTCTCTGCATGTCTTAAATAGATAAGCAATCCATTGAAATGAGGGAATTATGAACCTGACACGGCTGATGCTTTATACAGCTGACATTAATATTTTCCTACATACAGCAAATTTGCGGCAGATAACTTTGAAACATTTAGGTAAAAGTATGGACAATCTTTATTTATAAATGTTAATGAAAGTATTATTTTTTATTAAAGTGAGTTGAAAACATTGTGGAAAAAGGACAAAATTATAAACTTAAGCAATTTCCCGAATGCTGCGGATGTGTCAAATAGCACCATAGGCTTGAAAGGTTTATACACTGCTTTGACTGTATTTAACCCTTTCCCACCTATAGACACATTTTAATGCATCTGTAGAAGACAACTTTTGAAAACATTGTGACAAAAGATGAAATTGCTCAAAACAGGCAATTTCTCCTTTTGCCACAATTTTTTCAACTTTATTCAGTAATTATACCTTCATATCTAGAGATTTTCCGTATCTTGAGTAGATGTTTTCAAAGTCGTCTGCTGCAGATTTGTTGTATGTGGGAAACGGGTAAAAGGTTATCCTGCTTCAAGACTACAATTCAGCACTAGAATTGATTGGTGTTTTTTTCAAAATATATATGTACTAGCAATTTCTCCTTTTGTAACAATATTTTCAAATGTGTACCACAGTTAAACTTCCAGTTTTCGAGATGATTTCCTTGCAGACTTTCAAAGCAACCAAATCTAATAATATCCTTTTTTGTAAATAAAATAAGAACAGTGTTATTTAGAATAGCTTACCTGCATTAACATGCCCTGGATAAATCTCAATCCAACAAACAGTGAAAACCAGGGTGAAAAGGCTGTAGCAACACCCACCAGTACTGGCATAAAGATACAGATCAGCATGACAGGCTTTCTACCGTATTTGTCAGCAAGATGGCCGAAAAGTAACCCACCCACCATGACTCCACAAAAATAGATGGTTGTTGCCAGGGACGACAGATACTTCTGGTCACAAACTAAATCCCACTGAAATTACAAAGTAAGAAATGGAATGATATAAGCTTTAACCCTTTCCCACATATTACAAATCTGTAGCAGTCAACTTTGCAAACATTTAGTCAGAAATATAGAAAAATTCTAAAAATGATAGTATAATGTAACTAGTGAATAAAGATGAAGATAGTTCTCAATTACACAACAATTTTTTCAAAAGTCTGCGGCAAAGCCATCAGAAAACTTTCTGTATGTGAGAAAAGGTTAAACACCTGGTGCTACACTCACAGTTTTTGCCAGAAATTGCAACTTGCATGCAGAAAGCGAAGGTTATGGCGAGACTATGCAGATGCAGCAAAATCCGGATTCAACAAATATAGAGGGTAACCCTTACAAGGTTAACTTACCTGTGTTACAATAGTGGACTCTCCCTCTGATTTCATGTATACCAGGAAACTATTCTCACTTTCAGGGCATGACACTGACACATTTCTTGCTTCTGCCACAGTGTAGGTTGCTTTACAGCTTGTGAATTCTCCCAGAGACGAGTTTCCTCTATAATATTTGTGAATGCTTGAGAAGTCATCTACACTGTTTGAAACTGGTACGGAATCATTGAAGAATGCGCTTGAGTGACATTGATGGTTTGGACTTGCACCAAGAAATGCCATGATGACATGGTTAAACACCAATGGAAAGTAGTTCAGACATAGGAGTATGAATATGAAGACTTGGTACTTTCCTGGATCTCCAAGTTGAGAAAGTAGTTCTTCAAGCTTGATCTTCATTCTCAATTCAAAAGGATTATGGTTTGGAACAAGTTTTGTGCTGGAAAATAAATTGTGAAGAATAATTAAAACAAGTTAATGTCAAATTGCAAGCAATACAAAAGTTCCCTACCGGACAAGGACAGCACATTGTGTATTGTATGTGCATTTGTTGACAAAAACAGCAATGCACTGCATACATTTTGGATACAGTCCTATCAAACATATCTCATTTCAACCTTTGACCAGTAAGTGACCTGGACCTTCCAGTTACAGGCCTGTGTCTTGTGTGCTACATGTCACCTCATCATGTTGAACATGTGTGCCCAGTAACTTAGGAGTTCTGTGATGCATGGTTTCTCATTTTGACCTTTGATCTCTAAGTGTGACCTTGACCTTTGAGGTACAGGCCTGTGCCACATATGTGTACCTAGTAACTTGGAAATCCTATGATACATAGTTGAGATGCAGGTCGGACAAGGAAGTTCTATCAAACAGTACTCTTTTTGACCTTTGACCTCTAAGAATGACATTGACATTTGAGGTGAACGTTTGTGACAAGTTTCTTTGAAATCCTATGATGCATGGTTGAAATGTGGGCCGGACAAGGTACAGTCCTATCAAACAGTACTCATTTTGACATTTGACCTCTAAGTGTGACCTTGACATTTGAGGTACATGCCTGGGTCTTGTGCGCGACACGCCACCTCATCATGGTGAACAGTTGTGCAAAATTTCTTTCAAATCCCATGATGCATGGTTAAGATGCGAGCCGGACAAGGTTAGGTGGGACTGACAGATGGAAGGACGGACAGACGGACAGACAGACGGAATCGACCAAACCTATAGTCCCCAAACTAGTCTTTGACCGATGGGACTAATAATGGTCTAGAATGTTTAAGGCAATACGATGCTATTCTGTTGCTTAATTTTCACCCATTATAATACAGGGTGTTCAATGTTTTCAAAAGTGGTCTGCTGCAGATAAGTCTGCAAAGGGGAAATGGTTAAGGATTAATAATCTTCACCTCTTTTATATATATGTTAGCAGCAGACGACTTTTGAAAACATTATGATAATATATTACTCGCAGATTTCATTACGTAAATCTTTTTTCCCCAAAAAAATTTGAAATCCGACATACAAACAATTAATCTGCAGTAGACGACATTGAAAACACCTTTAATTTACTATTATTGAATAAAGTTGAAATTATTGTGGCAAAAGGATATGATCATTATGAGCAATTTTTCTTTTAGGCACAATTTTTCAAAAGTTGTCTGCTGCAGAGAAGTCGATCAGAAAGCGTCTGTTTGTGGGAAAGGATTAACAACAAGTCTGTGACCTTGACTTCAATTCAGACTACAGACGCAAGACAGCAGTGAAATGCTTGTAAAAACGTCTAATGTCTATAGATATGTTACCAAAGATAATTTCCATATTTTTTTTTAGATTATTTTATATATTCAAAATTGTCTGCTGTAGATATTTTATATGGGGGAGTTACGCTTAATCTTTTCCAACATACAACAAATCTCTAGCAGACAACTTTGAAAACATCTTTTCAAAAATGTGAAAAATCTCCATTAATTACAGTTTAATTATCAGTATAGAGTTGAATACATTGTGGCAAATGGTGAAATTGCTCTTCATGAGCAATTTCAACTTTGCCAGAGTGTTTTCAAAAAGTAGTCTGCTGCAGAGGCATCTGAAAGTGTCTATATGTGGGAAAAGGTTAATCTCTTCCCTTGTACGGATGTTTTAAATAACCTTGCTGCAGAAGACATAATTATTATCATCATAGAAATAAGGAAATTTCTCAGAAGGAGAAATATCTCTTCTTTCAAAAACTATTTATTATTCCAATTTCCCACATGATAATTAAAACTTTAATTTCACATATTTAATTAATTCAACTCTAAATTAACATCCAGTTAATTGTATTTTCACCTTGCCAGAACAAGACCAGTCTAATTGTATACAAATATCGGTAAAGATATAAAGGACACTTAATTGAAGGTCCACTGTCAGTCTCCTTGTATCCAAAATAATCAATTGTAGTTGAACCCTTCCCCCACATACAACAAATCTGCAGCAGACGACTTTGAAAACATATATACAATTTTTTATTTGGGAAACTCCCTTTAAATGAAAGTACAATAACTGAATCAAGTTGAATTTGTGGTGACACAAGGAGAAATTGCTTGTTTTGAGCAATTTCTTGTTTTGTCGCTTTTAATGTTTTAAAAAAGCGGTCTGCTGCAGAGGCATCAGAAAGCATCTTTATGAGGGGAAGGGTCAAGTTCTATTTATTGATTTAAACATTTACCTGATTGTGATGTTTAAGAGACAAATACATGTATGTATGCATGTGTTTAAAGAAAATCTCTGAAAAATCTTGAACGATAAGAGTGATTCTGCGAGTAGCAAACATCAAGAGAAAGGGAGAAATTACTCACAAAGAGCAATTTTTTCTTTTCTCCTAATGATGTATGTATTCAATTTATCTATTTCCTACATACATGCAGACACTTTTTGATGCAATTGTGAGGAGATGTCTTTAGAAAACATTGTGGAAATTTCTGCTTTTGCTACAATTTATTTCCACATCAATAATTGTTAGATGGCTTCTAAATAGTTTGTCCTTGATGATTTCCCTGTCATTTTGCTGTAGAATTGTTGTATACATGTGGGAAAGGACTTAACATTAGATTCCAAATGTTACATTTATTTCCTCGAATGTTTGCAAAGCAGCCAGTCAAAATTAAATAAACCATATAAATGTTAGTAACTGAACCTTTTGTAGGAAATAGTAACTACATGAAAGGATGATTGACTTATTTTCCAATCAATACATTTGTAAACCAATAAATGACCAGTTTACCTGAGCTCTACCCATTACCCACAAACAACACATTTGCTTCAGATAACTTTGAAAACATCTAGGCAATCAATTCACTGGGACAATCATGTGTGATTGAAATAATGTATGTAATTCATTTTGGCCGTTGGTCTTGAATTACTATTTAACTTTTGTTATTGAGAAAATAAAAATTCTTTAACCCTTTCCCGAATATAAATGCTTTCTGATGCCTTTGCAGCAGACTGCTTTTTAAAAACATAGTGACAAAAGAAGAAATTGCTCAAAACAAGCAATCTCTCCTTTTTCTACAATGTTTTCAATTTTTAGTCATAGGTTATCCATTCAATTACAGAGACTTTACATTTTTCGACAAAATATGTTCGAAGTCGTCTGCTGCAGAATTTTCGTATAAGAAGGGTTAAAGGGTTAATTCGTCAACAAGTCAACTAAATGTTTCAAAAGTCGTCAGCTGCACCTTTAATCTATTTTCAAAATAATATTATGTCAGGGACAAGTTTAATAAAAGCCCTTTCCCACTTGCAGATGCATTTTGATGCAACTGCAGCAGACAACTTTAAAACAAGACTGCCTTAGAGTGGCCCAAAATCGATAACCTGATTGATAGTATAATAGTAGAAAATGCTACTGCTAATAAAGGTAAATTTTTTATCAAGAGCAAAAATAAACTGCAAAATAAACAGCTTATCAGTAAAGGATATTTGAAATAATGCATTATATATTTGAACAATTTCAAAGAGGACCACCAAAGGAACAATCCTGTGAAGTAAAGTCGCTTTCGGTCCATTGGTTTAGGAGGACATGTCGTTTGAAGCTTAAAGTTCATTTTACCACTTTTCAGCTATCTTTTTAAACCAATATATATATGTTTAGAACATATTATGTACAATTTGAGTGTCACTAAAGGGACATTTTTGCTTAACTATCTTGAAGTCAGGCGAAATCTTTATAAAGGATGGAATTTTTCAATTTCGGCATTTTGCCCATTTAATTTGTGATGCCAGGATAAACTTAATTGGCAGCCTTGTTTTTACACCAATCAATATGGCTTGATCAATTTTGTAAAGGATCACTCAAGGAACATTTCTACCAAATAATCTTGGAATTAGACAAGAGGATACAGAGATAAAGAATTCTAAAATAATATGTCATAAATCTCCCTTTCTTTGAACAATTTTGAAAAAGGAACCCCAAAGTAACATTCCAATTAAGTTTGGCCGAAATTGGTCCAGTGTAAAAGGAGCAAATGTCTTTTGAAACTTAACCCTTTCCTTCATATAGACGCTTTCTGACGCCCCTGCAGCAGATGGCTTTTTGAAAACATAGTGACAAAAGAAGAAATTGCACAAAACGTGCAATTTCTCCTTTTGCCACAATGTTTTCCACTTTTTGTCATAGGTTATCCATTCAATTATGGAGATTTTCTATGTTTTGACAAAATAGGTTCAAAGTTGTCTGCTGCAGAATTGTTTACTAAAGGAACATTTCTACACATCTATCTTGAAGTCAGAAAAGCACATTCATATGAATGGTATTTCAAAAATGTGTCACTTTGCCCGTTTTCTGTTTCCGCCTGGCTGCCATATGTTTTTCAACATTTCTTTCAAATTATCTTAAAGTATTCCCCCCCCCCCCCCTTCTGATGCCTCAGCATTCAAAGTTCTTGATAGAATTTAAACAGTTTTATTATCATTTGTGCACAAGGGTTTATAACTTAATTTACATGTATATAATATATCTCAATATTAAAGTTTTTGGTTCCTGAAGAAGGCCTAATAATATTCATGTTGAAAATTGATATATTTGAACAATTTTGAAAGGGGACCACCAAAGGACCAAAGGACTTCCTACGACGCTTAGTTGAAATTGGTAGAGTGGTTTCCGAGGAGATGTTATTTAAAGCTAAAAGTTATCAACTATGATAGACAGAGAGTAATCAGAATAGATCACGTTTAGCCTTCGACTCAGGTGATCTAAACAAATTGAGGCAAAAGGTTTAAATGCTCATTAAATTAGCAATATCGGCTTTTGTCACAATGTATTCAACCCTGTTCAATATTTATGCTTTCATTTACAAAGATTTTGGGATTTTAACCAAGATGTGTTCAGTATTCTGCTGCAGGTTTGTTGTATGTGGGAAAGGGTGTATTATCTGTAACTCATACAGTATAGCAATATAGTACAGATCTGAGGGATGATCAGTATTATATCATAACCAATTAACCCTTTCCCTCATACGACAATTCTGCAGCAGACGACTTTGAACATATCTAAATATAAATGTCAAAAAATGGAAAATCTCTATAATTGAATGGATAACCTATGACTGAAAGTGGAAAACATTGTGGAAAAAGGAGAAATTGCTTGTTTTGAGCAATTTCTTCTTTTGTCACTATGTTTTCAAAATCCCGTCTGCTGCAGAGGCGTCAGAAAGCGTCTTTATCACGGAAAGGGTTAAGTACCTCATTTGATCCTTTCCCACATATGATACAGCATGTATACATATGAAAACTATTTTAAAAACTGATTTATAGAGTTGAAAACATAGTGCAAAAAGAAGAAATTGCTCATTCTGAACCATTTTTCCATTGAAGCCACAATGTTTTTAAATAGACAACTAATACAGTTACTTCAAAATAAATGTATCTGCATGTGGGAAAGGGTTTATAAATGAGAAACTGTTTAGCATAATTATATAAGCAATTTCTTCTTCTGTCACAACTTTGACTGCGGTACTTATTTTGCATAATTTGGCAATTATTTAAAAGTTAAAGTAGTTCTCAAAAAAATTCAAATAAAAACCCGAACAACTTTCTGGAAATACAGAATACAAGTTTTAAATAGGTAATATATATATATATATAGTCAGTGTGTTCATGGCTGTTTTACTTTCTCTTTCAATGTGCATTTTACTTTCTCTTTCAATGGGCTTTTTACTTTCTCTTTCAGATAGTTTTGACTCCAATTTAATTGAATTTCCTTACTTATCCATTTATCTGATTTATAAAGATAAAATTCGCTTTAATTGGCTTGCATTATCAAAACATGAAAATAAACAGTGGGGGCCATTCATGCATGAAATGTAAACTTTATAATAACAAAATCGGAAGAGGAGCATCATAAATTTATTCTCAATACTTATACCGGTAACCATTTCAAAACTTTAAGAACAAAGTATCTGTGTTATAAACTGAACATTAATTGATTGATTTGAGTTTAATGCCATTCTAAACAACCTTTCACTCACATCGTGGCGGCCAATTTACCTATCCATGTCTCTCCTGGCTTTCTCGCACCAGCACACCACACAACAGTCTTTCCAAGCAACAAGCTGCTTTTCCACAGACTGTTTGCCCATTCAGTTAAGTCAAATGATGCTAAATAATGCATTGATCATTGTCAAATATTGAACAAGCTAGGGTTCGAACTCCAGAATCCTGGATTGACAGTCTGCATTGTTAATGACTGAGTTATTGGGGCTTGGCTTATACTTAAGATAATGCTTTAAATATTGTAACCAATATTGAATTTTATTTATACCATGTTCTTCTGTAGAATTTCTTAAATTTGAAAACAAACATTTGTATTAATTGGTAAAACAAACATCATTGAAAAGAGAAATTAACCCTTTTCCACATGCAGACACTGTCACACATATAAACATATATCTTCAGAAGTCAACTTTTGGGAAATTGTGGAAAAGGACAAAATTGTTCATGAGAAATTTCTCCTTTATCAATAAAGTTTGCAACTCTATCCAAAAGGTATACTTTGATTCATAGGTTTTTTTTTCTTTCCGCACACATATTTTTAAATGTTGTCTCCCTCGATCTGTTCCAGATTTATTGTCCGTGGTGGTGGGCTAAATGAGTATATTAAAGAAATAATTCACGTCATCATCTGAATAAGCGAGATTACTTCTATTCGTTTGAGCAAACTTCCCATTTTCCAACCAAATTTGTGCAGACCTTAATTTATGTGACTGATATTGGTTCCCATTTCCGAGTCATAGATGAGAATTCCCCAAGTAATTCCCCTTTTTCCACAACGTTTTCAAAAGTTATCAGCTTATTAAGGCACCAGAAGTCAATTGATTATCAAAGATGTTGAAATTCCTGTCTGCTGAAATCATATTAATTACCTTATTTTTTAAAAATAAATATCATAATTTGGGCTTTTCCGAAGTGAACCTTTTCCTTTCACAATTCTTAAGCAGCTGCCACTTAACCCCAATACATCAAATAAAGGGCTGATGTGTTACAGGGAAACAGTTTCCTATTTCAGAGGCATTTGATAAAAGTGTTGTCTTTTCCCCTATATTAACTCTTTTATCACCCAACCAAGCCCGGCCTATAATCGCCTCACTATGTTGATTATTTTGGGTACCTACAACATGATACTTTGGTGGTCAAATAAGGATTTCATTATAATCAATTCCACAATTTATTGAAATATTTTCAAATTTAAAGTCACTGGCTGCAGATCCGCCAAAATGAGTCCAATTTTGGGAAATTAAGGGTCAATAGAGTTTTCGGGAAAATTAACACCCTTCAATTTCATTCTTAGAGAAAATTAAGCTTCGTTTGAGGCATTTTAGTGCAAATTTAAACAAAGACTTCCAGAAATGAAACAACAAAAACTCTAAAAATAAGGAAGTCCGAGGATTAACATTCAAGAACATATTTGTTCATAAAGTTGATTGCCATAAATAAATGCTAAAACATATAGAAATATTATTACATATTACATATAAATAGATTTGTTTTTTCCAAAATACTTACAATTATATGGAGGTTAATTTGTTCTTGCCAACTGATACCCTTGTGTAATATTGGATAACACTATTACATGTAACACTCTTGTTAGACCTATATTTTAGCAAACACAACAACTCTCTGTACAATGATCTGCTTTTTATACTTGTTACCATATATAACAATGGTTACAGCAATGTAGTCTTTAGTTAACTGCCAACCTGTGCTATTTTTAGACATGGCCATTACATCCGTCATAGTCTATTTATAAATAATATCTAATATCGATTTCCATGTTGAGTCCTGTTAAATCAATAAGACTATAAAAGTCACTAAATATTATATATGAGATGAACCTATCCATGGGAAAATGTACAAGTTGACTTTTGAGAACACTGTAGAACCATGCAGATAATAAATTATACACTGTCCACATATTTCTGAAGTAACTTTTGACGAGACTGAGCAGAATCTAATGCACAGAGACAAAATTACATGACAAAATTACATGATGAAGGATAAAGGATAAAACTGAGAAGATACAACTTACTACTGTCAGTTACGGCCTGTATAAAGACATAGTCTTAAATTAATCAAAGATGTTTTAATTGGTCTATTCAGAGATTTCATAAACACATGTGGTTGTATGTCTCTGCAGGGTCTTTCAAAATTATATAGTACTATTTGAAAGACCCTGGTCTCTGGTCTATTGTGGAATTTTAATTTAACATGTTTTCCAAATTAATGTTTATTTATGAATTCATTCTAACTGGGACAACTAATAAAACTATATTAGTTGTCCCAGATTCTAGATAGCAAGATTAAGTTTTCATTTTCCAATGAAATAATTATTGTTCTCACAAGATAATCTTAATATAATCTATTATTGTATTAGAAGTCCCTGATTGAATCAGGGACACTATATATATTGTTCCTGATTGAATTGAAAATATGCTGTGAATCAAATTGAAGACTGTGTGGGAAAAGGAGATTTTCTGTTATGCTGTGTCTTTTTTAGATGATCTTAAACTAGAAATACTGTGAGCAAAGCTCACTAAAGAATACCCCCCGCTCCCCTCCCAAAGCATCGGATACATTGGTAAAGTTTCTACTTTGCTTATCTTCCCTTGGAAGAATCTGAGGAGAAAAATCTTCCTTCATGCATATCTACATATAATGTGTAGCCTTCATATACAGTTTGACTCAGTAGTGCTTACAAGAAATGTAGAGGTATGTGCACAGGAGTCCCTCGCAGGCAACCTCTAAGTTGAATTATCTGCCCTTGGAAGAATCCGAGGCGTATGATCTTCCTTCATGCATATCTACATATGATGTGTAACCTTCATGTAAAGTTTGAACCAAATCCATTGAGCCGTTTAGGAGGAGTAGTGCTTACAAGAAATGTGGAGGTATGTGCACAGGAGTCCCTCGCAGGTAACCTCTAAGTTGAATTATCTGCCCTTGGAAGAATCCGATACATATGATCTTCCTTCATGCATATCTACATATGATGTGTAACCTTCATGTAAAGTTTGACCCAAATCCATTGAGCCATTTAGGAGGAGTAGTGCTTACAAGAGATGTGGAGGTATGTGCACAGGAGTCCCTCGCAGGTAACCTCTAAGTTGAATTATCTGCCCTTGGAAGAATCCGAGGCGTATGATCTTCCTTCATGCATATCTACATATGATGTGTAACCTTCATGTAAAGTTTGAACCAAATCCATTGAGCCGTTTAGGAGGAGTAGTGCTTACAAGAAATGTGGAGGTATGTGCACAGGAGTCCCTCGCAGGTAACCTCTAAGTTAAATTATCTGCCCTTGGAAGAATCCGAGGCGTATGATCTTCCTTCATGCATATCTACATATGATGTGTAACCTTCATGTAAAGTTTGAACCAAATCCATTGAGACGTTTAGGAGGAGTAGTGCTTACAAGAAATGTGGAGGTATGTGCACAGGAGTCCCTCGCAGGTAACCTCTAAGTTAAATTATCTCCCCTTGGAAGAGTCCGAGGCGTGTGATCTTCCTTCATGCATATCTACATATGATGTGTAACCTTCATGTAAAGTTTGAACCAAATCCATTGAGCCGTTTAGGAGGAGTAGTGCTTACAAGAAATGTGGACATACGGACAGACAGACAGACGGACAGACGGACGGACAGACAGGGTGATTCCTATATACCCCCCCAAACTTTGTTTGCCGGGGGGTATAATAAAAAACATCAACTTAGGAACTGCTTTTTATTCTTATTTACATATTTTCACAGCTTAATTATAATCCAAAATTGATGGATAAACTGTGGTCTACCACAGAGTTTTCCCTGTTAGGAATCTGACATTAGAAAGCCATTTTCTAAATTTATGAAATCCGTCAAAGCAGGGACCCTAGTCAAAGGAACTAGGCCTAAATATTATCCATATAAAAATGGCTACCAACTATTACAGTAAAATGAAACAGTTTACTTACGTCTCTAGGTGGATTAGTGTGCTCTTTAATGTGAAAGTAGTTTCAAGCAATTATTTACAATAACATAAATATTTGACATTCAACCAGAGCATGTGTATTGTTAGCAAGGTTAAGGTCAAATTGTAAAATTTCCTATTTCTATTTTTAGAACATAGCTATATTAGGTTGAGTTCTAACTATACCCGAGTACAGAGTTGTATTCTATTTATAAACAATTGCACGAATTTAGAAAAAATAAATATTTTGACCGACCACAATTTCAACTGCTAGACCATTAACCCCTTTCCACAAACGACAGATTTGAAGTCGACTTTTCTTAAATATCCAGCCAAAAATATGGAAAATCTCAGTTTATATGAAAGATTAAATAGAGTGGAAAACATTGTGGTAAAGGAGAAATTGTTCATTCTTTATCTACTACTTTTTCATATTTTTTTTCAAAGGTCGTCAGCGGCAGACTCGTCAAAGATGTTCTGCATGTTGGAAGAACAGGGTCAAACTTTTAATTTACATCAAATGCTATCTTTCTCTAACTGTATATACATTGTATAATTACATTGTTCATAGAGTAAATCAGAGACAACATAATATAAATACATGTATTTATACATGTATATGTCTTTGAGTAATTTTATTATACATTGTAGAAAGAAGATCGGATTTCTTTGTATACTTTAATTAAATTTTATTTTAGGAATATATTTGTATGTAGTAAATATACAGTCTACGTGGTGCAGTGGCAAGAGCGTCCGTGTTTGGAGCACGAAAGTCCAGGGTTCGATCCCCAGTCAGGTCATATCAAAGACTTTAAAAATGGTAGTAATATGACTTCTCTCGATCCTTGGCACTATGGTATTCAGCGAGTGTTACGATTGGTCCATCATGTAAGAATACTTAATACCAGTAAAACTTGTCAATTACCCAGGAAAAGATCTGATATAACTGAAAAAGTGTTGAAAATGGCGTAAAGCAAAATTCAATTAAACCACCCTCTTATAGTTAATAATGAAAACTTAAATCTGTTCTTTTGTTTCCTTTGTTAATTTTGTATTTAAGATATATTTCCATGAATTAAAACCACGAACAACTATAAGTCTCTGGTTCTATGTGGTTCTATGTGGTAACGGTTAATAATACCATTTCTATGGTATGGGACTCTTAATCCTTTCCCACATACAGACGGTTTCTGACGCTTCTGCAGCAGATAACTTTTGAAAACATTGTGACAAAAGGAGAAAATGCTCCAAACAAGCAATTTCTACTAATGTCACATTGTTTTTAACTTTCTCCAGTAATTACACCTTCATTTATAGAGATTATCCGTGATTTTGACTAGATTTTATAAAAGTCGTCTGATTGCAGATTTCTTGTATGTGGGAAAGGGTTAATGACTGCAAATAAAAGTACAAATTTCAATTTAAAACCACCCATAATTACAGAAACATTGGAACCCATGAAAAGCTTTACCCAAAGTTGCAACAGAATACCTAGCTACGTACTAAGGAAATGGATTGACTGTAAAAATTCAATATTTTCATAATAGTTTATCTAAAAATCATGATTAAGCAATACTGAGAGCAATACTTTAGATTGATTGCAAAAAGGAATTGAAATGCAAACAAGAGGGCCATGATGGCCCTGGATCACTCATCTGAGTTATTTGTCATGCCCACCACACTAACTCTGTTTTTTACCAACCAACATGCCTTGAAGAAATCTTGCAGAGGGTCACCCAAGGAATATTTCTATAAAATGATTTGGAAATTGGCCAGATACTTTCTGAGAAGAAGATTTTTAAAGTCAAAACAGCCCCACCCCTGGCAACCACATTTTTTTGACATATCAACATGACTTGAAGGAATCAGTTAAAAGATCACCCTAGGAACCATTGTACAAAATGATTTGGAAAACGAACAGATTCTTTCGCAGAAGATGATAGTTTTAAGTTTTCACTATAGCCAATTATAAGGCAAAACAGCCACATCCTCCGGCAGCCTTTTTTTGGGACTAATCAACATGGCTTAAAAGAATCTGATAGAGGGTCACACAAGGAACATTTCTACAAATTATTTGAAAATTGGCTAGATACTTTTGGAGAAGAAGATTTTAAAAGATTTCACAATACCATATACCGGTAAGGCAAAACAGCTCTGCCCCCCTGGAGGCCATGTTGTTCAACCAATCAGCATGACTTGAAGTAATTTGATAGAGGGAACTACCAAGGGACTTTTGTGCAATTTATTTGGAAATCGGCCAGATCCTTTTGGAGAAAAAGATTTAAAAAGTTTTCACTTAAGCCATAAAAGACAATACAGCCCAACCCCTCGTGGCCATGTTTTTTGACCAATGAACATTTCTTGAATGAGTCTGAAAGAGGGTCACCCAAGGCATGTTTCTACAAAATTATTTAAAAATCGACCAACCAGATTGGGAGAAGAATCTTCTTTTTTTTTTTGGTTCACATGGAAACCAGAATTCTGCATGTTTGAAGGAATTTTGGTGAGGACAATTGGCCCACTGGGAACAGAGGAGAAGATGTTGACAGAAAATGGACAACACACGATACATGACACAAGACGGTCAATTTAGGGCGATCACAATAACTCACCTTGTGCTGAAGTGAGCTAAAAAACAAGACCCGAATATGCTTAGTTTAGTAATTTGGATAACAGAATCTAAACAAACAGATATTTTCTTAATTCACTTGAATTTATTGTCCAAGATATTAAAAAAACATAGTAACATGGTCAACATCATAAGTTATATACTGCAACAAATACTAAACAACTGATTAAAATCAAATAAGTCACGCAATTATCAATAAGACAGTGTATTCAACTCATAATGAAAAAGCACCATTCCTTAAATAAATGTACTAGATCAGGAGGTATGAATTTGCTATGCTGGTCCCTTAAAAGTTGCTGAACGGAAAAGGCTAGATTTACTTATTTCTATTGAGTATAAGTCAAAATGTTTAACAATTATAAGATATGTAGAATGATTCCATAATTTTAATATGCATGTATTTAATCATGGGTCAACCCTTTCCCACATGAAGAACGCTTTTCAACGCATTTGCAGCAGACGTATTTTTGAAAAAACTGAGGCAAAAGGAGAAATGCCACAATGTTTTCAACTCTATTCAATAACTGTTATTTCATTTTAAGAAATTTTCCATATTTTTGTATGTGGGAAAGGGTTATTGCCCCTGGATCCCTGTACATCAAATATTATATGGGCAAGAGCAGCGTTAGATACATTTTATTTGGAAAAATTAGTAAGAAAATGTTCGGACAAGAGTAAAGTGACAAAATGAAACAATTCAAAAACTATAAAAAAAATGAATACTGAAATTGTGTTACCTTTAATTATAATATTCACACCCATCAACCTGAATCAGTGATTCAAGTGAATCTTTAAAACAGAGAAACGTTAACAGTAAACCAAGAGTAACGGACAACCATGCATTTGATGAAGATGTGATCCCTAAGTACCGCTCTGTCTGAAGATGTGATCCCTAAGTAACGCTCTGTCTAAAAGGCAAATGACACAAAAAGCACATGTACATCAATCTGCACATCAAAATAACATTGTCATTTTCTATTACTATTCATTCTGGTATAATGTTCATCATGACCTTCAATCTACAGAACAAAATAATATTGCCATTTTCTATAACTATTCATACTGGTATAATTAATGTTCATTATGACCTTCAATCTACATATCAAAATAATATTGCCATTTTGTATTCCTATTTATTCTGTTATAATGTTCATTATGACCTTTAATACACAGACCATTCTTGCATTACTTTCATTATGACCTTCAATCTACACATCAAAATTATATTGCCATTTTCTATTGCTATTTTTTCTTGTATTGCTTTCATTATGCTATCTAGACAATTACATTTCAATATAATATTGCTAATTCATTCTTGTAAATGCTTTCATTATTCAATATACACAATATACACAAATACATATAAATATAATATTGCTAATTCATCCTTGTATTGCTTTCATTATGACCTTCATATAAACATAAATGCACCAAGTTACATATGTGTTTACACACACTTGAATAATCATGGGAGTGAAACACATGAGGCTACAGTTCTAGTTGTTGGTCATAAGATACTAATAGTCTTACCACAGCACTCATTAAGCCTTTTCCCACTTACATCAAACCTGCACATGGTTAAGCACAGTCATGTAGCAAAACATATTAAACATTTCTTCCACCATAAAGACACATAAAGACACTTTCTGATGCCTCAACAGATGTGGGGGGTTTTCTCCAAAATTGTAGCAAAATTGCTCATTAGCAAAATCCCCTTTTGCCACAATGGTTTTCAACTCTTTTCAAGAATTTCAAGATTTCATTAAAAGAGACTTCCCACATTTTCAAAGTTGTCTGCTGCAGATTTGATGTAACTATATGGGAAAGGACTAAATTAAATTGTAATTATAATTATTTAATTGAGGTGAAAATATTGAGGCAAAAGGCTATTTTGCTCGGCAAAAACAATTTTTCTTTTTCCAACAATTTTATTAAATGTCTTCTGCTGCAGGTGTAACAAGATGCGTTTGCAGGTGGGAAAGGAAAGCTCTTGGAGTTGAAAATGTCTTTGATCATAAAACTTTTCTTTCTTTTGATTTTGAGGTACCGCTAAATCACTTCTAAATGATTGTGGTCCAATGTTAAAGCTTAATTGTCCACAGGTATGAATAAATAATTTTATAACCTTTTACCTAACACAGACACACTTTCACACCTTTACAGTGGACAACGTTTGAAAACACTTTGGAGAAAATATGGAAAAAAATAAATAAATGAAGATATATATATGCTTATCGAATAGAGTTGAGCAATTCCATATTTTGTCAAAATGTTTTCAAAAGTCTAAGATGCTGCAAAAGAGTCAAAATGCATATGCATGTGGAAATAGGTTAACTTATTTAAATGAATGTTGCTAAACATTTATCGACAGTATATCTTACAGGAATGTAAAGAAAGACATTAATTGTACACAGTTAGTTTACATAAGGATTACAGCATTAATGCTTTCCAACATACAGTATATTCTGCAGCAGTCAACTTTAATAACATCTGGACAAAAATATGGAAAATCTCTAAAATGATAGTTTAATTATAGAAAAGAATTAAAACAAAGTTTTCAAAAGTCATCTGCTGCAGAAGCAGCTAAGAGTGTCAACATGTGGGAAAGGGTTAACACTGTACCTGAAGTTGGAATTATATTTTTAAATTATAAGAATACCAGCTGATAAAAAGTAAATGTCTGGAAAATTGGAAAGTGTGAATTTGAAACAGACTTGAAAACTTTATGAACAATTTTCAAGATACATACACACTCTTAGTGTTTGATACAGCCGAGCCCCGGTAGCTCAGTCCGTAGCGGCGGGCTGTCAATCCAGGGGTTGTGAGTTTGAATCCCGGCTCGGCCAACTTTCTTTCCGAGGATTGACAAAAGTCAATGCGACATGCGTCATTCCTCTTCCACCAATGGGCTAAGTCTATGTGGAAAAGCAGCCAGTTGCTTGGAAAGATTGTTGTGTGGAGTACTGGTGTGAGAAAACCAGGAAATGCATGAGTAGGTGAAATGGCCGCCGTTATATAACTGAGAAATTGTTAAAAACGGCGTTAAACCCCAATCAATCAAATTAGTGTTTGATACAGCAGCCAACATTTGAAATAATTGTGGTAAAATTGCCCAAAATTAATAATTGCTCTCTCCGAAACTATTTACATTTCTTAACCTTTTCCAACAAACAGACGCTTTCTGACTCCTCTGCAGCAGACGACTTCTGAAATCATTGTGACAAAATGAAAAATTACTCATTATGAGCAATTTCTCCATTTGCCACAATGATTTCAACTTTACTAAACAATCATACTATCATTCATGGAATTTTTCAATATTTTGAACTTGACAATTTAAATGTCGTCTGCTGCAGATTTGTTGTATGTGGGAAAGGATTAATAAAAAATAAAGATCCCAATTTTCTATGAACAAAGTCAGTACACTTTCCATCAGACGTGTGTGTTCAAGGCAGACTACTGCTGCAGAGGGGTCCAAAGTTGGATGTGTCAGGTAAAGTGTTACTGAACCTTTATAATATGAATGTAAAACATGTCAATGGAATTAAACCCTTTCCCACTAGCAGATGCATTTTGACACATCTGCAGCAAAAAAAAATTGAAAACATTGTGGTTTAAAAAGGAGAAATTACTGATTATGAACAATGCTTCCTTTTGCCACAATATGTTCAAACCTTTTCAGTGATTTATCATGCCATACTCACACCTTTGTTTTTACAGATTTACCAAACGTTCAGATGTTTGTTGTAAGTGGGAAAGGGTTTAAGATTAACATTGTATACTTAGACATTTTCATCAAATACCAATCCTTTACAAAATCAATTGACATTTTATTCAACTTAAATTTAACCGTTTCCCTGATATATAAACCAATATCTGTTGCTCTTGCACAATCGACTTTTGAAAATAATGTGGGAAGTTTTACTTTGGTTGGTTAGGTTTGAAAATAGAACAAGAGTTGTCGGAGGACAATATAGCTCGCCTATCAGGGCCATCGTATATCAGGGCCTACTTCAGAACAGTTAAAGTATTAGGTAAAGTCGCACAGTATCACCTATTGCAAGATAATACACCTTTTCAATACTTTTGACAAAAATTCTAAGTTCAACTAGAATGGAGTGCTCCCCGGAGCACGTGTGTCACCTGCCGGCGCCTTGTCAGAAAATTTTAATTTTTGATAGAAAAGGGGCAATAACTCTGATATAAAAAATATTTGGATTATCCCCCTTTTGTGAACCCATCACAAAAATTTATATAAACATTTGTCACAAGTTTCAATCCAATCCTTTGAGCAGAAAAAAAGTAATTTGAATATTTGACAGAAAAGGGGCAATAACTCTGATATAAAAATATTTGGATTATCCCCCTTTTGTGAACCCATCATACACATTGATATAAACATTTGTCAGAAGTTTCAATCCAATCCTTTGAGTAGATTAAATTTTTGACAGAAAAGGGCCAATAACTCTGATATAAAAATATTTGGATTATCCCCCTTTTTGTGAACCCATCATACACAGTGATATAAACATTTGTCAGAAGTTTCAATCCAATCCTTTGAGTAGAAAAAAAGTTATTTGAAAATTTAAATTTTTGACAGAAAAGGGGCAATAACTCTGATATAAAATTATTTGGATTATCCCCCTTTTGTGAACCAATCACACACATTGATAAAAACATTTGTCAGAAGTTTCAATCTAATCCTTTGAGTAGAACAAAAGTTATTTGAAAACGTGACGAAAAAAGTGTGACGGACAGACGCCGGATAAAAAAAAAAATAGACAGACAGACGTCGAATAAAAAAAAAAGTAACATTTGTCAGAAGTTTCAATCCAATCCTTCGGGTAGAAAAAAAGTTATTTGAAAATTTAATTTTTTGACAGAAAAGGGGCAATAACTCTGATATAAAATTATTTGGATTATCCCCCTTTTGTGAACCAATCACACACATTGATATAAACATTTGTCAGAAGTTTCAATCTAATCCTTTGAGTAGAAAAAAAGTTATTTGAAAACGTGACGAAAAAGTTAGATTTTTTGACAGAAAAGGGGCAATAACTCTGATATAACTTGACCCAGGGTCAGGACGGGTGTAGTGGGGTGCGTAGATGGACCAATAGTTCCTAAATGTATAAACTAAATATGAAAGCAATCAATGTCATAATAGTGACTGCAGAGTGATATGTTAAACGTTAAACGCAAACCTTAAACCTTGTAACTGAACCAAGTAGAAATGACCTTGACCTTGACCCAGGGTCAGAACGGGTGTAGTGGTGTGCGTAGATGGATGACCAATAGTTCGTAAATGTATAAACTAAATATGAAAGCAATCAATGTCATAATAGTGAATGCAGAGTGATATGTTAAACGTTAAACGCAAACCTTAAACCTTGTAACTGAACCAAGTAGAACCAAGTAGAAATTACCTTGACCTTGACCCAGGGTCAGGACGGGTGTAGTGGTGTGCGTAGATGGATGACAAATGGTTCCTAAAGGTATAAACCCTTAAAACCCAAATGAAAACCTTAAACCTAGGTGTCTACGCTACCGCCGACGCCGACGGTGCCGACGGTGCCGACGCCGTGGGTAACACATAAGCTCTCCTGTACTTCGTACTGGCGAGCTAAAAATCAGGTATCAGTTAATCCTTTCCCATTTGCAATACTCTTTTGACGCATCTGTAGACATTGACTTTTGAAAACATTATAGCAAAATGAAAATTATTTGCTATGAGCATTTTCTCTTTCACCACCCGGGTTCTATCCCCAGTCGCGGCAATTCGGTCATGGTGGAGTGCCCTTGGGCAAGGCATATTTTCTAGCCTAGTACTGGTTTGTTCACCCACTGAACATGAATAATAAAATTTAAATGCGCGCTAAATGACCTTAGCTGTCGATGCGCCATAAAACAATATACATTCATTCTCTTTCACCAAAATATTTTCAACAGTACTAAATAATTATTTTTTCAATTATAGCGATTTCCCGTACTTTTGCCACGATATTTCAAAGTTGTCTGCTACTTGTATCTGCAATATCTAGATTTTTCCACAATATTACTACATGTTTAAGGATAACCAGAATGTTGATGATTTCAATAAAAATCTAACTAATTTTATTATTATTATTCAATTCAAAAAATAGAGGTAAAGGAGAAAGTGCTCCTTATGACCAAATTCTCCTATTGCCATAATGTTTTCAAAAGTTGTCTAGTGCAGATGTGTCAACATTCATCTTGCATGTGAAAAATGATTTACTAAACGTAACTGGCATAACAACTATGAGCACCTTTGTATACAGACAAAAAATCAGTAAAAAAGTTTAATGGATCATTTCTACATATAATATACCTTCAATCTTCCTTTAAAGATAAACCCTTTCCAACATACATCATGTCTGCAGCTTCGAAAACATCTGGCTCTATGGTAAACCTCTGTTATAAAAGTTTAATCATTTTATAGAGTTGAAATCATTGTGGCAAAGAGGGAAATTGCTCAATTTGAGCAATTTTTCCTTTTTGCACAATGTTTTCAAAGGCCGTCAGAGAGGGTCTGTATGTGGATAAGGGTAAAGTAAAATGATACATGACCAACTAATTTTAACTTTGTCAAAATAATTGACCGTGCATACATCATTCTGACCACTACACATCTATCTGTGTTGAATGTTCAAGGATTGCACTCTTAACCCTTTCCCTCATACAACAAATCTGCAGCAGATGACTTTGAATGTATTTTATCGAAACATAGAAAATCTCCATAATTAAATGGATAATTTATGACTAAAAGTGGAAAACATTGTGGCAAAAGGAGAAATTGCACGTTTTGTGCAATTTCTTCTTTTGTCACTATGTTTTCAAAAAGCCGTCTGCTGCAGAGGCGTCCGAAAGCGTTTATATGAGGGAAAGGGTTAACTAACAATGAAACCCTATTATGTTGGTACGCAAAAGAATTATCTTAGTGAGATGATTCTATTGAGTACCCACATTATAGGGTTTTAAAGATCAAATAATGATGTTGGATGACGGGATACCCCACTTATCATGAGCTCTGAAACATGATTATAATTAACACTGCGATTTTTCACGAAATATTTACGAATCTTTAAGAGCAGTGGTCAATATTTTATGTAAACCTTGAGTATACTTGAATACCCAATAAATATAAATGTTGTAGGGAAATCATTCTTTCAATTTTACAGATGTAACATTTTTCTTCTTCACTTTTGTTTTGCTTTAGAGCCATGTTGGTTAACCCTTTCCCTCATATCGACGCTTTTCGACGTATCTGCAGCAGACAGCTTTTTGTTTCTATTTGTTGACAAAATATGTTCAAAGTCGTCTGCTGCAGAATTGTTGTATGAGGGAGAGGGACATCACATTTAAACCCTTTCCCACATACAGGTTTTATTTTGACATCACGGCTGCAAAAGGAAATATCGCCAATGATTAGTAATTAATTTTCTCCTTTTGCCACAATGTTTTCTAATCTATTTAACCCTTTCCTTAATACAGTCGCATTTTGATGCCTCTACAGCAGACAACTTATGAACACATCATATTGTTTCAAAAGGAGAAATTGCTCATATAAATGAGCAATTTCTACTTTTGTCATAATATTTTATGGTTTTGATAACCATACTTTCATTAACAAAGATTTGTCACATTTTTTATCAGATATTTTCAAAGTCGTTAAATGTGTAAATTAATAAATAATTTTCATTTAGATTTATTTCCCATAGTTTCAACCAAATGTTTTCAAAAGTGTTTGCAATATTTGTTGTATGTGGGGCAGGGTTAGAGACCATGCAGTGTTGCATAGATTCAATAGGAAATGAATTTAAAGTATATACAATACTAGAGACACAATTAATGACATCAAAGTTTTACTGGTAAATTTCGTGGATCTACACCTTCTTTGCGAACTTTTAAAGAGAAATCTACAACATCATAACCTTGCGTAAGACGACTTAAAGAAATAACATCAACGTTTTTATCACAGTATTGTGTAAGTGTTGACTCTGTAATCCCACCACTTGCCTCAATCAAAAGTTTTGGATATTTCTGTTTTAGTGAGGCTGCAGATGTAGTTAATGCCTGAAAAAGACAGAAAGAACATGGAAAAAATTGTAAAAACAATGACACTGATTCTGGCCTTCAGAACAATTGTAAAATTAATGACACTAATTCTGGCCTTCAGTCTATGTTGAGAAATGGCCCTAACAGTAATAAAATGCCTAAATTTCACTTTCCATAATACCGACCAATTCTGATGGCTTTTGCTTCAATTTTGAGAAAGTTTAAGGAAAAGAAGCAATAGCTGAAACAGACAATTTCTCCAACTTTCCAGAATAGTCTAAACATTGTTATGATCAAAATAATTATTCTAATTTTCATTTTTGTTTAACTCGGTTTACTTATTTTTAACTGAGCAACTATCATAAATCTAATTAAGGGTTAGCAAAACTTGAAGCATATCAATTAAATGGTTAAACTCTTTCTCCCATATGACAAATCTAGAGCAGACAACTATGGAAACATCTAGGCTAAAACATGGAAATCTCTGTTAGCGAAGATGTTATCATTAAAAAAACGTGAAAACATTAGGGAAAAAGGTGAAATTTATCGTTTTGAGCAATTTCTCCTTTTATCAGAATGTTTTTAAAATGTGTCTGTTGCAGAGACGCTAGAAAGCGTCTTTATGCGGGAAAGGGTTGAAGTATTCTGCATGAACAATTTCTAAATATAATGTAGATTAAATATGAATTTTTACCTCATACAGATTGCATATGAAGAGTTTGAAGCAGATGATTTTATTTTGAAAATATTGTAGAAACTGTAAATTTGTAGATGACATTTAACCCCCCTTTCTCTCATATAGATGTTTTAAGACGCTTCTGCAGCCGACGGCTTTTTGAAAACATGGTGACAAAAGAAGAAATTGCTCAAAACAAGCAATTTCTTCTTTTGCCACAATGTTTTCCACTTTTAGTCATAGGTTTTCAATTCAATTTTGTGTAGAGGATGACCAAATAGAACTTTTTGCTAATTTCATTTTTTTCAAATCGGGGATATATATATTTTTGACAATTATATTCAAAGTCGTCTGCTGCAGATTTTTTGTATGTGGGAAAGGGTTAAAGGCATCTAAAGTACTGTAGACAACCTTTTAAAACATAGTGGAAGAATGAGAACTTGCTTATCATTTCCTTGATAGAGATTTTACATGTTTTACCAAGATGTCTGCTGCATGCCGATTTGTTGTATGATGGAAAAAACTTTGGAAAATCTCTTTATAAAATGTTTAGACTAGTTCTAGAGTTACGTGTTGAAAAACCTTCAGACAAAAGGAGATATTGCCCATCATAAACTATTTCTCTTTTTAACAAGAATGTTTTCAAAAGTCGTCTGCTGCAGAGGATTTAGTATGTGTCAGTATCAGGTCGGAAAGGCATAACATTTCCACACATACAGACGCTTTCTGACGCCTCTGAAGCAGACGACTTTTGAAAACACAGTGGCAAAGGTAGAAATTGTTAATGATCAGCAATTTCTCCCTTTGCCACAATGTTTTTAACTCTTGTCAATAAATAAACTTAAAATTACAGAGAATTTCCATATTTGAAATAGATGTTTCAAAGTTGTCAGATTTATTGTATGAGGGTTAAAGGCTTTAACCCTTTCACTCATATAGATGCTTTCTGACGCCTCTGCAGCAGACTGCTGCAGAATTGTCGTATGGGAGAAAGGGTTAAATAGTATAATGATAACCATTGATAACATAAGATATGTAATAATACAATGCTTGAATTTAAATTGCCTGATCAATATTTCCTTTAATAATCTATTAACTCTTTCCCTCATACAACAATTCTGCAGCAGACGACTTTGAACGTATTTTGTCAAGACATAGAAAATCTCCATAATTGAATGGATAACCTATGACAAAAAGTGAAAAACATTGTGGCAAAAGGAGAAATTGCACGTTTTGTGCAATTTCTTCTTTTGTCACTATGTTTTCAAAAAGCCGTCTGCTGCAGAGGCGTCAGAAAGCGTCTATATGAGGAAAAGGGTTAAATTCTAACCTATATCTAAGCATGAATAAATTAAAATAATTTATGCCTATAATTTACAACTAATTATATTACAATACATTTAAACTAGTTCTGTCTGTAACCTTAAGTACAGCTTCTCACGTTTTCACCCTTTTCCACATACAACACATTCTGCAGCAGATGACTTGAACAAAATCATCTAGGCAAAGTTTAAAGAAAACAAGAGGGCCATGATGGCCCTGGATTGCTCACCTTAATTATACAATGTACTGCAATGCAAAACACATCAAGACAATTATTCTGAATGCAACCTCCACAGTGTTAATAAGATTTTCCTTCATTTTGCCTAGTGATCTATATTGTTTTACCTGATATGACCCATATTTCAACATGGACTAGATATCATCAAGACAACATTCTGACAAAGTTTCAACTTCCTCAGAGTAAAAATACGGCCTTCGGAAATTGAACAATGTTTTCCTTTATTGATCTTGTTTCTGACCCAATATGACCCATATTCGAACTTGACCTAGATATAATTCAGAAAAACATTCTGACCAAATTTCAAGCTGCTGAAGCAAAAAATGTGGCATCCAAAGTGTTAACAATATTTTCCCATCAATTTGGCCTAGTGACCTAGTGACCCTACCTGACCCATATTCGAACTTGGCTTAGATATCATTTAGATAAACATTCTCATTGAATGTCAAGCTGCTGTAGCAAAAAATGCGTCTTCTACAGAGTTAACAAGACTTTCCTTCAATTTGGCCTAGTGACCTAGTTTCTGACCCAATATGACCCATATTCAAACTTGACCTAGATATCTTACAGACAAATATTCTGATAACATTTCAAATTTCTGAAGCAAAAAATGCAGCCTCTAGAGTGTTAATAAGATTTTCCTTCAATTTGACCTAGTGACCTATCTTTTGACCGAACACGACCCATGATCGAACTTGACTTACATATCATCAAGAAAAACATTCTGATAAAGTTTCATCCTGCTCAAGTTAAAAATGCAGTATCCATAGTGTTAACAAGATTATCATTCAATTTGGCCTAGTGACCTAGTTTTTAACTCGGCATGACCCATATTCGAACTTGGCCTAGACATCATTCAACTCAACATTCTAACCAAATTTCAAGCCACTGAAGCCAAACATGCGGCTTCTACAGAGTTAACAAGATTTTCCCTCAATTTGGCCTAATGACCTAGTTTCTGACCCAATATGACCAATATTTAAACTTGACCTAGATATTTTTCAGACATTCTGATAACAGTTCAAACTTCTGAAGCAAAAATTGCGGCCTCTTGGGTGTTAACAAGATTTTCCTTCAATTTGACCTAGTGACCTACTTTTTGACCCATCATAACCCATGTTCAAACTTGACCTACATATCATCAAGAATAACATTCTGATAAAGTTTCATCATGTTCAAGTTAAAAAATGCAGTATCCATAGTGTTAACAAGATTATCCATCAATTTGGCCTAGTGAAAAAGTTTTTAACCCGGCATGACCCATATTCGAACTGGGCCTAGACATAATTCAACTCAACATTCTAACCAAATTTCAAGCCACTGAAGCAAAATATGCAGCTTCTACAGAGTTAACAAGATTTTCCTTCAATTTGACCTAGTGACCTACTTTTTGACCCAACATGACCCATGTTTGAACTTGACCTACATATCATCAAGACAAACATTCTGACAAAGTTTCAACATGCTCAAATTGAAAATGTGGCCTCCAGAGTATTAACAAGATTTCCCTTAAATTTGACCTAGTGACCTAGTTTTTGACCTCATATGGCCCAGTTTCAAACTTGTCCGAGATTTGATGGAGATAAATGTTCTGATAAACTTTCATGAAGATTGGATGCAAAATGTAGCCTGTAGAGTGTTAACAAGCTCAAATGTTGATGACGCACGACGGACGGATGCACGACAAAATATGGTCACAATAGCTCACCTTGCACTACGTGTATAGGTGAGCTAAAAATAGAAATGAAAGTAAAATTATTAGAAAATCATTATGTGGAAAAGGAGAAATCGCCAGATTGATTCAGAAGTCGACTGCAGTAGTTGTGTCAAGTTGTGTCTGTATAAGGAAAAAGGTTAAAAAGCTCTTTCTCTTGTTAAGATCACGTCAGACAACTTGTTCAGCAAAAACATTTTAAAATCATTGTAGGAAAAAGAGAAATTGCGGAGAACATAAACAATTTGAAGTGTAAATATCAGGCATCAATTGTTGTCTATGGGGAAAAAGGTGAGACAAATACAAAATTAAATGTTACAACAAAAGATGCAATGGTGACAAAGAGTGTTTATGTCTGAGACAGCTAATACCTGAGGAGAATGGTTGTCAAGCATCACCACATCACAACCAGCTTCTGCTGCTTCCATGGCCTCATCGACATTTCGACACTCCACCTCAATTTTAGTTGAAAACCCGCCAACAACTCGAGCATCTTTTACAGCCTGAAATATTTTCAATATAACAATCTTACATATGATTTGTAAACTTTCATTACACAAAACAGACAAGATGTACCTATATCGCTTAATTACCTGTATCTCTACTAGAACTTCAATCATTTTCAAAGCTTTGACTCTATAGTAATATATACATTTAAGGAAAACAGGTCTCATCCCATATTGGTCTTGTTTTTAAATGGATTGGAATAATTTGAACAATTTTGTGTAGAGGATGACCAAATAGAACTTTTTGCTAATTTCATTCCTTTCAAAACAGGGATATATATACTTTTGGACAAAGTGATTTTTAAAGGTTTTACTATATATTATCATACAAGGACATGCTTTTCAATGGATTGACTTAATTTGAACAATCTTTGTAGAGGTTAGATACACAAAGAACATTTGTCCCAAATCATTTTCAAATTGGCCCGGGCCTACATGTTTGGATATGATAAGTTCTCCCTTTATGTTGCCAATAATTTACCTAATGAACATTTCATGAAGTTTGATCAAGAACGGCCCTGTGGTTTAGACTTTCAATGTAAAGATTAAACAAGAGGGCCAAGATGGCCCTAAATCGATCACCTAATTGATAGTAAATTAGTAGCAAATATTTAACTGCAAATATCTGGATTTTTTTTATCAGGGAGTGCAAATGAAACTGAAAGGAGTGGACACTTCTCAAGAAACAGCTTATCAGTAAAGGCCATTTATATCTTGAAATCTAACAAGAACTTTAATAAGAATGGAATTATAAAGTTTTTGTCTTTTTGCACCTTTCCTGATGCCGCCTTGCTGCCCTTTTTTTCAACGAAATCAATATGGCTTCAACAGTTTATTTAGAGGGTCACTTAAGAAACATTTCTACCAAATTATCTTGCAATCGCACAAGTAGATTATGTAGGAAAAGGATTTTAAAATTTGGGTATTTTTCTCACTTTCTGATGCCGCAGCAACCAAAGTTCTCAATGGAATTTAAATCTTTGAACAATTTTGAAAGAGGACCACCAAAGGAACATTCTTCTGATGTTTCGTGGAAATTGGTCTATTGGAATGGTAGGAGTTGGTTGTCATTTGTAGCTAAAAGTTCAATTTACCCTTTTTGTGATGACGCCTGGTTGATATGATTGTGTAACCAATCAAAACGGCTTAAACAAATTAAAAAGAGGATCATTACAGTAAGATTCGTATTATATTTTCTTAAAATCAGACAAACACTTTCATAAAAATGGAATTTTCAAATTTTGTCATTTTGCCCCTTTTCTGATGCCGCCTGACTGCCATGTTTTTCGACCAATCAGTATGGCTTGAACAATTTTTATAGAGGATCACCCAAGGAACATTTCTACCAAATTATATTTGAATCTGACAGGCAGATTCGGAGGAAAAGATTTTTAAAGTTTGGACATTTTGTCCCCTTTCTGATGCCGCAGCAACCAAAGTTCTCATTGGAATTTTAATCTTTGAACAATTTTGAAAGAGGACCACCAAAGGAACATTCCTGTGATGTTTTGTGGTAATTGGTCTATTGGGATGGTAGGAGATGGTTGTCATTTGTAGCTAAAAGTTCAATTTACCCCTTTTGTGATGACGCCTGGTTGCTATGATTGTGTAACCAATCAAAACGGCTTAAACAAATTAAAAAGAGGATCATTACAGTACGATTCATATTATATTTTCTTTAAATCAGACAAGCATTTGCATAAAAATGGAATTTTCAAATTTTGTCATTTTGCCCCTTTTTTGATGCCGCCTAACTGCCATGTTTTTCGACCAATCAGTATGGCTTGAACAATTTTTATAGAGGGTCACCCAATGAACATTTCTACCAAATTATATTTGAATCTGACAGGCAGATTCGGAGGAGAAGATTTTTAAAGTTTGGACCTTTTGCCCCCTTTCTGATGCCGCAGCAACCAAAGTTCTCAATGGAATTTAAATCTTTGAACAACTTTGAAAGAGGCCAACCAGAGGAACAGTCCTGTGATGTTTCACGGAAATTGTCCTTGGAGTTTGGGAGGAGATGATGTTTAAAGCTAAAAGTTAACGCCGGACGGACGACGGACGACGGACAAAAAGTGATAGGAATAGCTCACCTGAGCCTTTGGCTCTGGTGATCTAAAAACAAGACCTCGGGCTGAGGGTGTCTCACCCTTCTAAGAAAATCAGATATTAAATGGTATCACTATGCAAAAAGAAAGTAAAGTTGATAAAATGTGAAAAAGTAAGTGTCTGTCAATGCATTGTTATCAACATGTCATGATAAATAATAAACTCACTACATGTGTATATATCTTAATATATTTATTCACACATGAAGTAAAGAGTGATCAATAATACTACATTAAATTGTAAATAATTGCAATCACTATGATTATGATAGTAAGTTTTTACAGCACGGGTTGCCGAGATATAAGAAAGGGTCAAGTTCTGCACAATTATGACCTTGACCCTAAAAATTATGACGTTGACAGATGTCCCATGACCAAACAATACATCTGACAAAGTTTCAGAAAAATTCAAGCAGAGGTTGCTGAGATATAAGAAAGGTTAAGTTTTGAGGTTAAGTTACCTAATAAAGGTCTAGTTCTGCACAATTATGACCTTGACCCTGAAACTTTTGACGTTGACAGATGTCCCATGACCAAACAATACATCTGACAAAGTTTCAGAAAAATTCCAGCAGGGGTTGCTGAGATATAAGAAAGGTTAAGTTCTGCACAGTTATGACCTTGACCCTGAAAATTATGACGTTGACAGATGTATCATGACCAAACAATACATCTGACAATGTTTCAGAAAAATTCAAGCAGGGGTTGCTGAGATATAAGAAAGGTTAAGTTTTGAGGTTAAGTTACCTAACAAAGGTCAAGTTCTGCACAATTATGACCTTGACCCTGAAAATTTGGACGTTGACAGATGTCCCATGACCAAACAATACATCTGACAAAGTTTCAGAAAAATTCAAGCAGAGGTTGCCGAGATATAAAAAAGGTTAAGTTTTGAGGTTAAGTTACCTAACAAAGGTCAAGTTCTGCACAATTATGACCTTGACCCTGAATTTTTTTTTGACGTTGACAGATGTCCCATGACCAAACATCTGACAAAGTTTCAGAAAAATTCAAGCAGAGGTTGCCGAGATATAGGAAAGGTTAAGTTTTGAGGTTAAGTTACCTCACAAAGGTCAAGTTCTGCACAATTATGACCTTGACCCTGAAAATTTTGACGTTGACAGATGTCCCATGACCAAACAATACATCTGACAAAGTTTCAGAAAAATTCAAGCAGAGGTTGCTGAGATATAAGAAAGGTTAAGTTTTGAGGTTAAGTTACCTAACAAAGGTCAAGTTCTGCACAATTATGACCTTGACCCTGAAAATGTTGACGTTGACAGATGTCCCATGACCAAACAATACATCTGACAAAGTTTCAGAAAAATTCAAGCAGAGGTTGCCGAGATATAAGAAAGGTTAAGTTACCTCACAAAGGTCAAGTTCTGCACAATTATGACCTTGACCCTGAAAATTTTGACGTTGACAGATGTCCCATGACCAAACAATACATCTGACAAAGTTTCAGAAAAATTCAAGCAGAGGTTGCCGAGATATAAGAAAGGTTAAGTTTTGAGGTTAAGTTACCTAACAAAGGTCAAGTTCTGCACAATTATGACCTTGACCCTGGTGGCATAGTGGTGGACATCTTTTACTCAATTAAACTCTCTCCCATAACGGTGCTGCATGGTTTCCTGAATGCAACAGTTGTCTACATGAATATGCGCAAGATAGCTTATCATATTATATGTAAATATTTGTAAATGTTTTGACAGAGGCCCACAGGGAAGACTGGGCATGCCCAACTGTGCAGCCTCTATAATTAAAGTCTTTATTATTATTATTATTATTATTATTACTCTTTTCAGTATCTATACCGTAGTTTATAGAGCTGTTTTAATTTACTTAAAATGTTCTCAAATTCGTCTGCTGCAGATTTTTTGTACATGTATGTGGGAAACGGTTAAGAACATTCAAAATAACATTGCATCTGAGATATGCTGTTAAAGAGTTAAAAGTACTAAATAATAATCAAAATTCATCTGTTACAATGAGAAGATTATGTAAAGTAAAGGCAAAATGAAGAGGAAAATTTGACCGCTTAAACCAGTTCCTGAATTGGACTAAAAGTTAACCCTTTCCAACATATGACAAATCTGCAGCAGACAACTTTGAAAACCTCTTGGCAAAAGTATGAAAAATCCCAATAAATGAGAGCTGAATTATCAGATAAAGTTTATGAGCAATTTCTTTTTTTGCCAGTGTTTTCAAAAGTCATCTGCTGCAGAGGCTTAGAAAGCGGTCTGCATTATCGGCAATATTTCCACAATGTTTTCCACTTTTAGTCATAGGTTACCCATTCAATTATAGATATTTTCTATTTTTTGACAACATATGGACAAAGTTGTATGATGAAAAGGGTTAATCACCCAAACATTATGTTTTTTAATTAAATTAAGTCATCTAATGCAACGGTGTATCTACTGTATGTGGGAAAGGGTTAAAAGGTCAATACACCAATATTATAAAACGGTCTTCTATAATGCCTGTGGAGCATCTACCTGCAAAAATATTTTAATTTCAGTCAATTTGAATATGTTCAAGCATCCAATAAATTCTGACGAGATTAGACCCTTTGCTTTATAAACATTTTACTGAAACATTGCAAAGCTTGAATACAGAAATTCTTTACTGATTAGGTGGAAGAGCATAATTCACCCTTTCCATCATATATAACAAATCAGTAGCAGACTACTTTAAATACAACAAGAGCACCGCGTACGGCACAGACGCTCGACTGATAGGGAGAAAAAAAAAAAAAATGAGCTAAACAAAAAACCTTAACGCCGACGACGCCAGGGTCATGACAATAGCTCTCGTTTTTTTCAAAAGTCGAGCTAAAAATGAGAAAAATCTCCATTAATGATTGTTTAATTATTTTAAAGTTTAATTCATTGTGGCAAAAGGTTAAATGCTCATAAATGTCACATTTTGCACCAGTTGCTCAATCCACTCAATTTCAAAAGTGTACGGGTCTTCGCACTTAATGACCTTTGTCCTGAAATTGACCTTCAAGCAGACAGAAAAAGTTAATGATATACAGACTCACTTAATAATTGCCTTCTATATATACATAATATCAAGAAGAACTTCAATATATTTAATTTACCCCTTTACCAATTTTGTTTACAACACATCTGCAGTAGATAACTTAGAAAATATTAGACATTAATATGTTAACTCTCTATAAATGAAAAAACAATTATTTTTATTGTATAAAATTGAAAACATTGTGGCTAAAAGAGAAAATCTCCAAAAGTTGTCTGCTTCAGGGTCTTCTACAGAAAGCTATTATTTGTATTCGAGAAAGTGTTAAATCTCACACCGGGCTTCTGACCAATTGGAGACCTCTTTCAACCAGTGGTTGCTTAACCCTTTCCCTCATACGACAATTCTGCAGCAGACGACTGAACATATTTTGTCAAAAAATAGAAAATCTCTATAATTGAATGGATAACCAGTGACTAAAAGTGCAAAACATTGTGGCAAAGGGAGAAATTGCTTGTTTTGAGCAATTTCTTTTTTTGTCACTATGTTTTTAAAAAGCTGTCTGCTGCAGAGGTGTCAGAAAGCGTCTATATGAGGGAAAGGGTTAAAGTATTTTTTAAGGATATTTGTTTATGTTTTTACTTTTTAAAAATTCTTTTGGTCCATTTTAGTTGTTTTGAGGTGTAAAAAGGTATTTGTTAGCTCTATTTTCCATCAGGTACTGGGTGCTAAAAGACACGCAACACTATTTTATCTGCCAACTCAAACAACTGAATGCTGACCAATTTGCTACTGGTTGCTGATTAGTTGGCGAGTCACATACTGGTTGCCAATCATGTGTCAATGATCAAAGACAAGTTCTTACATCAGTAAAAATATATGTGTACAGCTGTCATTCTTCCAACAGTTGTCCAGCGATCAATTTTAATATGTCAACATTATATAAACAAGCCACCTTTGGCTTCTTTGTCTTCTTTAAGACATTGAAGCTGTGTTGATCTTAATATCATGCTTCTGCTTAACCCTTTCCCTCATCAAATTATTCTGCAGCAGATGATAATATTTCCTCATAATATATATGATGGGAAGTATAATTATTGAATATAGTTGAAAACAGTGTGGCAAATGGAGAAATTGCTCATTGCCACACTGTTTTCAAAAGTTGTCTGCTGCAGATGCGTCAAAAAGAGTCTGTATATGTGGCAAAGGGTTAAAACTGGTTACATTTATGAAATAATGAGAGATTACTGGCTATATGAATGTATCATGGGTTGTCTTTGATATACATACTGGCAATCATTTTATAACTGTCAGTAACCACTTGCCAATCAGTTTTTAGGTGTTGTCAAATATTCTACAAAAAGAAGCTAACTAGTCAATGATCTGGGCCGGTGCTGCCAGTCGACTTGTGCTCAACAACAAGTCGTACCACTCACTGAATAATATTTTAAAGATTTTTTGACTGACTTTGGTAGCTAATGATTGTTAAGGGGAGCTGCACTTTTTTTTTTGTTATTCGATGTTGCGAGTTGGTTGTGATCCTTTAGCGTTCCAAATATAAATAATTTTTAATCTTGACTTTGGTGTGTGACCTTGAAATTCCTTGAACATATCATTCACTGAGTTAAAGGTATAATCCGTATTAGCACTGTGCACAGAGACATATATATACACATATATTCTTAAATTAGGTCTCTAGTACTATAGATAGTACTCAACTCTAGTTGAAAAGGTCTAAAAAATTAAAAGGATCTAGTGTTATTTTCTGAAATCTCTGCACATGTACTATTTATTAGGTCTTACGGGAATAGAACTTAAGTATATCAGTAACTGTTGTTAGTAGTATAAATTGTTAGATCTTTATCAATCAATTTCCCATGTGTTAACTCTGAATGACTCCTTGGCATCAGAAGGGTTTTGAAAACTTTGAGGCTACAGGAGATACCGCTCATATTGAGCATTTTCCAATTTTGCTACAATGCTTTTATTTCTATTAAAAGTGGTAATAAATAAATACGATTGAGATATTCTATTTATCACATAAAGTGATTTATGAGACGTTTTTCGGAAAAATACATTGCCTGTTTTGGCGCCAAAGTGACTTACGTTCTATAACATCAAACCGCTGACGTGACTTCATTTTTTGAGTCTGGTTTCTGCCTTAGTGTTAACAATGACTTGAGTGTAAGACTGAAAACCAGAGAAGTACTATTAGTGTCATATGATATTTAAGTAATGGGATTTTGACACTCCAGGAGAGGGCTTTTATATGTTATAAAAGAATATACGTTGCCTTTCAATAATCAACAAGAAGAAGTATGAAGGACTTACAACACAGTGATCCCAAAGTATCGCTAACCACACAAACAAATGCCTTAACCCTTTCCCATATCTACAGCAGATGTCTGTAATTACCTCTAAATGAAAAGCCAAATTTTGACTAATGTTGAAAAAATAGTGGCAACATGAGAAATTGCTTGTTTTGAGCAATTTTTCATGTTGCCCCAATGTTTTCAAAAGTCGTCTGCTACAGTGGCGTCAGAAAGTGTCTAAATGTGGGTAATAGTCAATTAGCCAGATCTCTGGAAAAAATTACCTTTGTTATGCTGCCAGCGGTCCATATATGGTTATCTTTCAACATGATCATAGATGACAAGTCGTATCTGTGTGTTGAAACCCCTCCAACAAGAAGCGCGTACTTCTCTACCATGCGGAAACCTGGGGTGGTTTTTCTTGTACCGGCTACTTCACCATGCCATCCAACTTTATTTGCCAATGTGTGTAGTCTCTTAGCTGCGGTTGCAATTCCACTAGCACGTGCAATCACATTCAACGCCACCCTTTCACCGAGTAAGATTTGCCTAACCTTTCCCGATACAGTGGCTAACTGTTTTATGGGTTCGTGGTATGATCCTTCAAGAACATCTTCCCATTGCACGGTGCATTCCAGTTCTTTAAAAACAGCGTCGAAAAAGGGTTGTCCGGCGAGCACGCCTGCACTTTTAATCAACAGCACCGCCGTCTCTTCTTTTTCACCAACCACAAAACCCCCATAGTCAAAATTGGGGGTGTCTTCTTTCAACCATTCGCGAGCTAAATGACGTAACGACACTGGGTGTAAAACATTGCTGAAGTTAGGATTATGGACCTTTTTCAAAACAGAATCGTTTTTGTGAGATGACATCGTTACCTTACAAGATGCGAGTCGAGTAACGTGAGATGAGACCGGTTGAGACCTTTCTGTTTACATATATATCAGAAAGAAATACATATACACACCTCTCGTAAATCTGATTGGTCCAGAGAAATAACAGCTGGTTCCCAAAGCGGAAACTAGGGTACCTCCCATTATTACTTACTATCATAAGAAGCAGGGAACCAGACTAAAGATGATTCATCGCATTTGGTTTCGATGCTTTTAAAAATGCGATTATTTACGAACTCGATATTTTTACTAGATTCTTTAATAATTTAACGCTATAAACCATTTGTTCCCAACGTGTTTATATTTTATTTAGAGACACAAAAACGTGTTTGCAGTTATTAAAGGGAATGTCCGTATCAAGAACATAGAGCATGGTGGAGACTTCGTACCACCGCAATAACGTACCACTGCAATTTCGTACCATCTTCGGCGACTTCGTACCTTCGTATAGAGAGCATGGTCGTCGTATATAAGTTGTGAGAACATGTAGCCATGCAGACCATTTTGCCTACATATAAAATGTATTATGTGTCATTCTGGAGATTTCGTCTAACTGATACTATAGAGTAAATGGTGTAGAGATTTCGTCCAACTTATCGATTATACTACAATATAATCTATATCAATATGATGGCATTAATTATAGTAAGGTGTTAATTGACGTTTATAGTGAAAGACAACAATCAGTTTGAACATTTTCTGATTTTAATTCGTAATTTTATGATTTTAATTCAAAGAAAAAAAGTAGAAGTCGTTAAAAATTAGCGACTGCTCCTTTTCTTACATGAATTATACATTTTCCAAGCTTTCGAATCGATCAAAATTACGGGAAAAGAATAATTATATCGGGTTAAGTCACTCGTCAATTCAAAGAAAATAAGTAGAAGTCGTTAAATATTAGTGACCGCTCCTTTTCTTACATGAATTATACATTTTTCAAGCTTTCGACTCAATCAAAATTACGGGAATAGAATAATTATATCACGTTCTGTCACTCATCAATTCAAAGAAAAAAAGTAGAAGTCGTTAAAAATTAGCGACGGCTGCTTTTCTTACATGAATTATACATTTTTCTAAGCTTTTGACTTGATCAAGATTACAGGAATGGAATAATTATATCACGTTCTGTCACTCATCAATTCAAAGATTTCTTTTCTTACATGAATTATACCTTGTGTGAAATCTCGTGAAATTAATTGTGACGTCACTGACACTTTACTTACTTTGTACAAACTGCTAAGTGCTTATTAAAAAAAAATCAAGTATTAATCTCCAACAGGGTGCGTAGGAAAGAATGTTAAAAGTTTCGCTATTAGTTATATCTTTGACAACTAATAACTAGTATTAGTTGTCCCAGATATAAGTAAATGTTGCGGGAAATAAAATATGTGAAAGTAAAGTAAAGTTGTTTTTTTCAGCTCAAACTTTTAAAGGATACAATTTGATGCATGCTTAGACATACATGTACCTTGTCATTGTCAATTTGTGCTTGAAAATCTGGATCTTTACATTTGTGCAAAGTCTTTCATTGTTTGACATCATAACAAACATTTAATCGACATCATGGCATGACAAACATGTTTTTGCATAATATGCAATGCTAAACCACAAACAGATACATGTATATAATATGCCATCAGTAGGGAATCTTAACAAACCCACAATATCTCTCTTATTGTTCAACCAAACGGGTACTTAAAAAAAAAATATCCGTCTCACTGAGCCAGTCATTTTCAGTACCCACAACCTATGGCTTGACGCTTGAATAAAAGAGTCTCAGAGCATAATAATCTTGCTAAGCACAAACGGACACTAAAATAAGGGAATGTAAACCAACCTTTTCCCAACAATATCTCTTATCCTTCAACCAAACACTTTGATGTGGGTACTCAAAAATCCCCCGTCACACTCAGAGCTTTTTATTTTCAGTACCCACAACCTTGTGCTTGAAGCTGGAAAAAGATTGTCAGAGACTAGCATGCTTAATCACACACTGATGTCAACAAAAGGAAGAGTAAGCAGCCCTTTTCACCACAATATATTTCTTATTGTTCAACCAAACTCTATGATGTGGGTACTAAATATGTCTGTCTTAATGAGATACCCACAATGTAGAAGATGAGAAGTTGAAAACATGCAAAACTACCTTTATCTGATTTAGAGCCCTCCAGAGCAAGCAAGGGGCTTAATTTCTGACCACTCTCCAGCAGATGAACTTTTCAATGCACTGCTTTCAGCCAAAAGGAGCCTAAACATTTGGAGTACCCACAACATAGGAGATAAGAACATGAATAACTAGCCTTATCTGATTTTTACGCCCTCCTGAACAAGTGGCTTTTTGACCACTCTGCAGCAGTTGAACTTTTCAATGCATAATTGCTTCGGGCCAAAAGGAGTGTGTATCAGCAATCAGCATTCCGGGGTTTGATCCTCAGTTCAGGCACATGGTAGAACAAATTTGTTCATAGAGATTTCCTGTGTTCTGGGGGAGTAGATGCTGGTGGGGTAAGGGGTACAAAACATACCTTTTTCACCATCTAACTCTAATGGTTTAACCTAATGCTATGATAGTGGTACCCAAAGTGTGCGTCTCACTGATCTTGGTGCAGGGACAAGACAAGAACAAGTGAACTGCATGAAGGGAAAGAAGTTGTTTCATGACTGATTGGACAAAGGGTTACTGGCCTGGAGCTGTAGGCGTGGAATGCTAATAGAGTACAGTTATATCCCAAACCCACATACAGATGGTTTATGCCACTTTCAAGAAAACTATAGCCATATGACAGGTTGGTTGGTTGGTGAGCCATTGCACATTTCAGGCATAATACTGGTTTGCTTACCCAGGGATCATAAATAAGTGTACTGCAACCTTGACATAACTGAAACTACATTGAAAGCCAATTCAATCATCCCAGTAGTGAGTGGGTAACGCCATGGACTTGGAACCGGGTGTCCCCGGTTGTATTTCAGTCTGGGCCGTCTCGGTGACCCATTAAACATTTCATATATAATACTGGTTTGCATACCCGGCCATCATGAATAAGTGAACTGTTCCCGTGATATGACTGAAACTATTTTGAAAGCCATGGATGGTTCCAATGGTGAGTGGGTTGACTTGGAAACAGGTGTCTCATTTGAATCCTCAGTCAGGGCCATCACAGTGAGCAATTGTACATTTTATGCATAATACTGGTAAGCTCAACCAGGGATCACAAATAGGTCAACTGCTCCTGTGGCATGACTGAAGCAACGTTGAAAGCCACATATCTTGTCAATAGTGACTGGGTAGCTTTAGCATTGTGGAATGTATATTGTTTTATGGCGCATCGACAGCTAAGGTCATTTAGCGCGCAATTAAATTTAATTATTCATGATCCCTGGGTAAACAAACCAGTACTAGGCTAGAAAATGTGCCTTCCTTGCCCAAGGGCACTCCACCATGACTGTAGTGCCGCGACTGGGGATCGAACCCGGGACACCCGGTTTCGAAATCCCCGACGCTAACCACTCGACCACAGCGGATTCCTGTGGACTTGGAACCGGGTGTCCCAGGTTGGATACTCGGTCTAGGCCGTCATGGTGAGCCATTGCACATTTCATGCATATGATATCATCAAAACAAACATCTTAATAAAATATCAACAGATTCCAGTTCAAAATGTCGTCTCTCATAGACTCAAGTATCCATAAGATTCCTCTTAATTAACCCTTTCCCTCATACGACAATTCTGCAGCAGACGACTTTAAACATATTTTGTCCAAAAATAGAAAATCTCTATAATTGAATGGATAACCTATGACTAAAAGTGGGAAACATTGTGGCAAAAGGAGAAATTGCTTGTTTTGAGCAATTTCTTCTTTTGTCACTATGTTTTCAAAAAGCCGTCTTCTGCTTAGGCGTCAGAAAGCGTCTATATGAGGGAAAGGGTTAAATTTTGACCTAGTGAGCAAGTTTTAGACAGAAATGACCAATACTCGTACTTGACCAAGATATTATCAAGACAAACATTCTGAAAAAAAATCATGAATACAAGATGAAAACTATGATTACCCACAAGCAAACTGTTGATGACGACTTCGAATGAACAACAGACATAGGGGGATCACAATAGCTCGAAGTGCGCACTTTTGTGCTGAGCCTAAGGTATGCTTAAAGTTCACTCAGATATTTTCAAAGCAGGCAGCATGCAGTACATGTTGTATCAGGGAAAGAATTAACCTTTTCCCACATATAGCTGCTTTCTGATGCCTCTGCAGCAGACAGCTTTTTGAAAACATAGTGAGAAAGGAAGAAATTGCTCAAAACTAGCAATTTCTCCTTTTGCCACAATGTTTTCCACTTTTAGTCATAGGTTATTCATTCAATTATAGAGATTTTCTATTTTTTGACAAAATATGTTCAAAGTCGTCTGCTGCAGAATTGTCATATGAGGGAAAGGGATAAACACAATCACAGTGCAATGGGATTTAAAAATTCAAATTCATACAAAGAAGATATTTTGATATAATCATATTAATATTACAAATTTCCAAAATGCCACTGCACAAATGTCTGGATGAAGCAAAAGACAGATAAACACAATCACAGTGCAATGGGATTTAAAAATTCAAATTCATACAAAGAAGATATTTTGATATAATCATATTAATATTACAAATTTCCAAAATGCCACTGCACAAATGTCTGGATGAAGCATTACATGATGATGAGAACAAAAGGGCCATGGTGGCCATGTAATCATCAGCTGAGTTCCTTGACTCTATATGATGTCTTCATAATTAATACTTTTACCCTTTCCCACACTCGAGTAGTCTGCGACAAAACTATTGATAATGTCTTGGCTAAATAAAAAATTATTGAATATAATTGAAAACATTTAAACGTTTTGAGGAAAAGGAGAAATTGCTCATCATCAGCGATTTCTACTTTTGCCAAATTGTTTTCAAAGTCTGTCTGCATCAGAAGTTTCAGAAAACGTCATCTGTATATGTACCGTTATATGGGAAAGCATTAAGCTTAAGAAGCCATTTGATAAAAATATATGCAAAGACCTGAATTGACCCAGATTCAAAATTGAAACCAAAATAAAGTCCAACCTGTGTGAACAATCTAGTCTTGTTTCACAGGTGGTCTTTAATTATAGGGAGAATTATACAGAAAATGGGTATTTGAGAAACAAAAAGACAGGCAGGTTTGAATATACATGTACATGTAGTTATCAATATCAAGTATAGGGAGTCCTCCCTTCCTCTTTTTTATCATACATGACCAATATTCAAATTTAGCCTAGATATCATCAACATAACGTTTTGATTTAGTTTCATCATTCTAGAGTCAACAATGTAGCTTGATGGCTTCATGCAAAAACTGTTGTTACTAGATCTTGTAATAAAGGGTGTCCATAAGTTTTTTTACCTAGCTTTTGACCACACACACTTTCTAAAAAGGTTTCAACATGCTCGTCAAAACACAGAAATTAGCACCCTGACCTAGGTTTTTACCACACATGACAGCTATATGAACGTGGTCAAGATATCACAAAGAAAAACATTCTGAATGATTGTTATGAACATTGCTTGAAAGCTGTAGCCTCTTTAGTGTCTACAAGCAAGTTATTGACAACAGATGATGTACAACAGTCTTTTAAATGATGGGACAGACACAGAGTGATCACAAAAGCTCACCTTAAACATTTTGTCCTCTGCCACGCTAAAACAATGACCACAAAGAGATTCTAAACTTAGTGAAACCTTTGCTGTAGATCACATTTGAATAGATTGTTAGAAAAGGTTATATCGCTTATGTAAAGCAAAGAGAAAGGATGGTAGGAGCACATATGGGAGGTTTGTTAATGTATATGTTAAAAATCTGTACCAAATAAAATATAAAAAATTCTCCTGTTGCCACAATGTTTTCAACTTTATTCTATATTTGTTTTTTCATTTAAAGAGTTTTTTTAACAGTATGTTTTCAAAATCATCTGTTGCAGATTTATTAAATGTGGGAAAAGGGTTACCGATAATCATAGTTATATAGTTCCCACTTTCTTATCAGATTTATTTTTAAGCAGATAACTCCAACTGTAACAAAATCATATCAGGTAAAGAAGTTATCCTTGTTTCAATACATCTGTAGCAGACACCTTTCAAATTATTGAAAACAAGCAATTTCGCCTTTTACCACAAAACTGTCCAATTATTATGATTATAGGTTTTCCATATTTTTGTCCAGGTATTTTTAAAGCTGTCTGCTGTAGATTTATTGTCTGTGGAAAAGGGTCAAAACTGCCTATATTTAGCCACAATTTTGTCCTTGCACCATACCAATTGCCATTTATAAATCTTCACTGTATACAGATGACATAGATAACATTATAGGAAAAGGAGAGCTTGTTCAAAATAAGCAGTTTTTCCATTTTCCACAATAATTTACATTCTGTGTAGTAAAACTTTACTTAACAATTTCCAGATTTTGTATTTTTATCATCTTGTATTTTTATCATCTTGTATTTTTATCATCTTGTATTTTTTCAAAAAAGACAACACTTGAAAACTGTAAATGGCTTACAGTTTCCCAAATACAATTCTGAAGCAGACAACGTTAAAAACATGTAGATAAATGTGGAAAATCTCTAAATGAATTAAATTGAATTGAAAACATTGTGGCAATATGAGAAATTGCTCAATATTAGCAATATAATTTGACAGTGACAAATTTTGATGTTGTCAAAATACTAAAACAAGAGGGCCATGATGGCCCTGGATCGCTCACCTTAATTATACAATGTACTGTTATGCAAAACACATCAAGACAATTTTCTGAATGCAACCTCCAGTGTTAACAAGATTTTCCTTCATTTGGCCTAGTGATCTATATTTTTTTCCTGATATGACCCATATTCCAACAACATGGACTAGATATCATCAAGACAACATTCTGACAAATTTTCAACTTGCTCAAAGTAAAAATGCGGCCTCCAGAGTTTGAACAATATTTTCCTTTATTCATCTTGTTTCTGACCCCATATGACCCATATTCGAACTTGACCTAGATATAATTCAGACAAACATTCATTTGCTAAGGCATTCAAAACAAGAAAATGTGTCCATGGAACACGGATGCCCCGGTTGTTAATGGACGAACAGACACACGAACAGACGAACGGACGGACGAACAGTTGGTCCAACCTCAAATTGATACAATTTTTTAAACAATGATATGTTGAATGTCATTTGTGTGAAGTTTCATAATGATAGGACATCAGGTTCACTAAAATCTAACTTGACCAAAAACTTTAACCTGAGAATGGAATGGACGAACAGACAGATGAACAGACGGACGAACAGTTGGTCCAACCTCAAATTGATACAATTTTTTAAACAATGATATGTTGATTGTCATTTGTGTGAAGTTTCATAATGATAGTACATCAACTTCACTAAAATGTAACTTGACCAAAAACTTTAACCTGAGCGTGACGGACGAACGGACGGACGAACGCACGGACTAACAGACCGGAAAACTATATGCCCCTCATACTTCGTATGCCGGGGCATAAAAATGCGGCATTCAAAGTGTTAACAAGATTTTCCTTCAATTAGGCCTAGTGACCTAGTTTTTAACCCAGCATGACCCATATTCGAACTTGGCCTAGATATCAATCAGCTAAACATTCTGACCAAATTTCAAGCTGCTGTAGCAAACCATGCGGCTTCTACAGAGTTAACAAGATTTTCCCTCAATTTGGCCTAGTGACCTAGTTTCTGACCCAATATGACCCATATTTAAACTTGACCTACATATCACCAAGACAAACATTCTGATAAAGTTTCAACATGCTCAAGTTGAAAATGTGGCCTCTAGAGTATTAACAAGATTACCCTTCAATTTGGCATAGTGACCTAGTTTTTGACCCGGCATGACCCGTATTCGAACTTGACCTAGATATCAATCAGCTCAACATTCTGACTAAATTTCAAGCTGCTGAAGCAAAAAATGCAGCTTCTACAGTGTTAACAAGATTTCCCTTCAATTTGGCCTAGTGACCTAGTTTTATCCGTCATGACCCATGTTCGAACTTGACCTACATATCATCAAGACAAACATTCTGATGAAGTTTCAACATGCTCAAGTTGAAAATGGGTCCTCCAGAGTGTTAACAAGATTTCCCTTCAATTTGACCTAGTGACCTAGTTTTTGACCTCATATGGCCCAGTTTCAAACTTGTCCAAGATTTAATGGAGATGAATGTTCTGATAATGTTCTTTCATGAAGATTGGATGCAAAATGTAGCCTGTAGAGTGTTAACAAGCTCAAATGTTGACGACGGACGCACGCCGGACAAAATGTGATCACAATAGCTCACCTTACACTTTGTGCATAGGTGAGCTAAAATTGTGAACTGCAAATAAAACGATGTAGAAGAATATAATCCTCTTGCAGACATTACATTATGTTCACCAGCACATTAAACATTGGACGAATGTTGTATGGAGTACTGGTGCTAGAGTCAGTAAACACATTGTTAATGTGATATAACTGCAACACTGTTGAAAATGGCATTAAACTCCAATCAATCAATAAAAGTAATCTTCCTGTTTATATGGCAAACATATAAGATGCTGATCAAACTTGGTGGAAGTACAGGCTAATTTGGGCTTTTCACTACATGTGGTTACATGAACTATAATTCATGTTAGTACTCTATTTATTGCACTTATTGAGGCGGTGTTTGTTGTTTGGTATAATCATGCTATAAGGATAATGGATGTCAGGATAACTGGCTTCATCTAACTCTTGCATCTGAAATATCAAAAATAAAATAAACAACAGATCCTTAATGATTTCCCACATACAGACTCTTGCTGACACCTCTGCAGCAGACAGACTACTGACACATTTGTGGCAGAAAGAGAAATTGCTCATAAGGTGCAATTTCTACTTTTGCTGCTATTTTTCAATTTGATTCAATAATTGTTCTTTCATTAATAGAAGGTTTCATATTTTTGCCTAGATGTTTTCAAAGCCATCCACTGCAAATTTGTTGTATTTTGGTAAGAGTAAACGTTTCCTACATACAAAATATCTGCTGTAGATGGCTTTAGAAACATTTAATTAAAGAATGTGGAAACTCTGCATAAAATTAAATACATTTGCAAGCATAACTTTGATACCAACTGGAATTGGGCCATTAGAGCCTGTATCGCTCAACTGAATAAGTTACATATCTGCCAAATCATCTTGAAATAAAACAAGCAGTTTCAGAGGAAAGGACTTTCAAGGTTTTGTCATTTAACAACTTTCTAATGCTGCAGAGTAGCCACGTTTTTTAGCAATCAATATGACTTTGACTATTTGTTTGGTGGAAAAATGTCGGTAAAATTATCTCAAATTCAGACAAGCATATTCAGAAAAGAGGAATTTTAAAGTTTTGCCATTTTAGCTCTTTTTTATGCTACCTAGTGACCATTGTTTTTTAAACCAATCAAACTAACTTGAACAGCTTTTGTAGAGGGTCATGTAAGGTACATTTCTACTAAATTATCTTCAAAGAAAACACACAATTTCAGATAAGAATAAATTTCAAATTGCGTTGTTTTACCCCTTTTTTTGTATGCCACCTGACGGCCATGTTTTTTTAAAACATGTGGCTTGAACCTATTTTATAGGTAGAAGAGTCATCTGAGGAACATAACTGTCACATTTTCTTAAAATCATACTAACACTTTCAGAGCTTTATAAAGAGTGTTATAGTGTTTTTGTCATTTTACTCCCTTTCTGATGATGCATCAACCGGAGTTTTTTCGTTAAACAATTTTTGTCAGTAAGCTTGCTTGTGAAATCTGGTTGAAAATAGCTAAGTGCTTTCAGAGGAGATGCTTGAAAAAAGAAATGATTGCTGTCTAGGCACAGCACTGAAACAGGATGACCACAAAATCTCACTTTGAGGAAATTATGCTTTTGTATGCTAAAAAGGGAGAATTGCTTGTTTGATGCAATTTCTCTTTTCCAAACAAAGAAAAAAAAAATGTTCTGTAAAATTTTACTTTTGCAAAAAATAATATTGAAAATTGTTTTTTGGTAATTTCTACCTTTCCAGCTATTATATCAAAACTATAAACATATACCTCATTTGGAGTAAGAGCCCAGCCTGATGAGGCTGACAAGTTATCCTCCAATTGTTCTATAGATGTTGCCCCGGTGACCACTGAAGAAACAACATCTTTCTGTAACAACCAACGTAATGCTACCTGTGGTATACTTCTACCTGAAAATAAATCATGCAGAGGTCCAGATAAGGGTAAACAGCTCTTCTCCCCACAATTTCTTTCTTACTATTCAACCAACCCTATGATATGATACTCAAAAGAATCGTCTCATTGAAACAATTCTTTTGAGTACCAACAACATAGGGTAAGAAGGTCAAATAAGCATAATAGAGCTTGAAAAGGGCCCATTATCTAGAGCTCTGTGAATGCACTAATTACTTACTCAAGACTCATTCAAATAAACATATATATATATACATATAAGTTGATTGAATGTTTGGGGTTAATGCCGCTTCAATAATTTTTCAGTCATATCACGGCAAGTTAACCTACTCATGTTTCTTGGCTTTCTCACACCAGTGCTTCATGCAACATCCTTTCCTGGCTGCTTTTCCACATAGACTGATAGCCCATTGGAATGACGTTCTTCACAATGACTTTAGTCAAACGACGGAAAGAATGTTGGTGGCTCACCATCTGACCAATTCAGAAAATACCCCACTGTCACTACTGGATTACGAACCTTTGACCTCCTATTCCTGAGGATGCATAAACCACTAGACTATCAGGATACATCTATCCTTTTAAAACGGAGTAAATTACAGTTTGAGAAAAAGAGTAATGAATCTCTCCTTCTTCCAATAATGCTTTTACAAGTGTATCTACTAATTTATGGTTGAAATTATGAGCAATTTTCAAAAGTTGCCTGCATGAATAGAAGCAACTTTACCATGATTTTTGGCGATCATTCCGAGTATTTCAATCAAGTTCCAATACGTCTCATCATTCACATAATCTGTCAAGCTTGGTGCCGACTCTTTTGCTCGATGTTGATTTGCCGTAATGTAACCAACCCTACTGCCATCTTTGGGGACTCTCTCTCCCCTTTTGAACTTTCCTGTTAAAATACCACTGCAATAGGAGAAAGGTTATAAAAGAAGAAAGTGAATTACTAGATCTCCTATTACGATTCAAAATATCCCCTTCAAAAACCATGAAAAGTCATGTATCATTGTGACAAAAGTTCTTCTTTTGCCACAAAGTTTTCAAATTAATTTAATAATAAAAGTTTTACTAACAAAAATGGTTCATCCCATCCCTTATACAGAAGATATTTGATGACTGTACAGCTGATGAATTTGGATAAAATTGATCTTCAAGTTTTTTAACGACAAAACTATGACAACCAAGTTAGTTGTTAAGTGTTTATTTAAAAGATTATTTCTGCAAGTGGCCAACAATACTAAAATTCACAACTATTATGTCTTCTATGAATAAGAAGGAAATCTTAAATGTTGCTAAATTCATCTATTATTCTAAAAAGAAGAAAAGATGCCATCACAAAGAAATAAACAATGCATTTCTAATTTTCACAATTAATAAGAATTCAACATCTTTTAATATCTAACTTACCTATTAAGCTGCATGTAATTGTATACACACTGTGTTAAAGTGTTAATACTTATATTCATATGGATTTTTAGATAATTTAATAACAAATCTTCTCTACACTATCTATCATATTGAAAACTACAACATAACCAATATTCTTTGTACTTTTGTATTTTGGTATTTGTACTGTTTGTACATGATTGTAATTAAAATATGTTGTGTTATGTTGTATTGTATTGTATTGTATTTTATTGACCATTGAAATTTTAATATGGGAATCCTGAGTAAATTGATTGATTGATTGATTGTTTGCTGTTTTACGCTGCTTTCAACAATTTTTCAGTTATATCACATCGTTTCCTGGGTAAGTTACAACCTCATTTATCCTGACACCAGCCAGTCAGTCATAATGCTAACCCCGCAACCCTGATTGCCAAGGAGGGCAGCCATTACAACAACTTTTAAAGTATTTGGTATAACACAGCCGGGGATCAAACCAACGACCTCCCACATCTGAGGCAGAGGCTCCTCCACTACACCACCAAGGCAGTGTAAGTCAAATGAACTTGTGCATACAAAATGAGTGTGTCAGCACACATTTGTTATTGGCAGAGTTAGTATCATTAGGGATAACCCTTTCCTTAACCCTTTCCCTCATACGACAATTCTGCAGCAGACGACTTTGAACGTATTTTGACAAAACATAGAAAATCTCCATAATTAAATGGATAACCTATGACAAAAAGTGGAAAACATTGTGGCAAAAGGAGAAATTGCACGTTCTGTGCAATTTCTTCTTTTGTCACTATGTTTTCAAAAAGCTGTCTGCTGCAGAGGCGTCAGAAAGCGTCTTTATGAGGGAAAGGGTTAATACATCATAACTGTGGCAGACAATTTTAAAAACATCTAGGCAATGTATAGATAATCTCAATAAATGAAAGTATAATTATTGACTGTAGTCTACAGTTGGAAAGGTTGTGGCAAAAAGGAGAAATCCACTCATTACATCATGATGTCTTCAAAAGTCGTCGGCTGCAGATGTGTCAAAATGGGTTAACCCTTTCCCACATTTAGACGCTTTCTGACGCCTCTGCTGCAGACGACTTTTGAAAACACTGTGACAAAAGGAGAAATTGCTCAAAACAAGTAATTTCTCCTTTTGCCACAATGTCTTCAACTGTTTTCATTAATTGTTCGTTAATTCATAGAGATTTCTCATGATTGTGCATGGTGGTTTTCAAAAGATGTCTGCTGCAGATGTGTCAAAAAGGGTTAAAGAGGGGCATTAGTTTTACCATTATTGATGAATATTAACAAAACTTAACCCTTTGCCACATATTGAAGTTTTCTGATGTGTTTGCAGCAGAGGACTTTTTGAAAACATTGTGACAAAAGGATAAATTGCTCAAAGTGAGCAATTTCCCCTTTTGCAACAATGTTTTCAACTTCATTTGATAATTTTCCTTCATTTATAGAGATTTTCTGTACATTCGCATAAATGTTTACAAAGTCATCTGCTGCTGATTTGTTGTACAGTATGTGAGAAAGGGTTAATATGCTGATTTCTCTAAAATGCCTAACTGACTTTACTGTCTCAAAATACAAATATCAGCCAAATTTCTGTAAAAATGTTTTCAAAAGTCATCTGCTGCAGATGTGTCAAAAAGGGTTAAAGAGGGGCATTAGTTTTACCATTATTGATGAATATAAACAAAACTTAATTGACGAATTCTCTAAAATGCTTAACTGTCTCAAAAAACAATTGTCAGCCAAATTTCTGTAACAAGTTTTTCAAAAGTCATCTGCTGCAGTAGCATCAGAATATGTCTTCCAGTGGGAAAGGGTGAATAGCAGACAAATTATGAATTACATGCATGAAAATTGATGAAATAATATTTTACAAATTTACCGGTGTACTTTCATTGCATGAATATGTAACACAGATTTAGTGTAAAATATTATTTCAATTTGACAAACAATTGTTCTGCTATATATTTTTCTATAAATCATTTAACCCTCTTCCCCATATAGAACTATTTTGAAAACTTTGTGGCAAAAGGAGAAGTTGCTCAAAATGAGCAATTTCTCACCTGCCACAATACTTTCAACCACATTCTAGAATCACACTTTCATTATTCAGAAAATGTCATATTTTTACCTAGATGTTTTATAAGTAGTCTGGTGCAGATTTCTTGTATGTGGGAAAGGGTTAACCTTTTACCTCATACGACAATTCTGCAGCAGACGACTTTGAACATATTTTGTAAAAAAATAGAAAAACTATAATTGAATGGATAACCTATGACTAAAAGTGGTAAACATTGTAACAAAAGGAGAAATTGTTTGTTTTGAGTAATTTCTTCTTTTGTCACTATGTTTTCAAAATGCTGTCTGCTGCACTGGCATCAGAAAGCGTCTATATGAGGGAAAGGGTTAATACATGTATCATTTCAAGAATATTAGCCTACCCTTTTAAAGGACTCCATGGTAACACTCCAATTCCTTCATTTTTACAGACTTGTAACTCTTCAAATTCTGAGTAACGTGTTAATAAATTATACTGTTGCTGAAAATATACAGAAATATCAAGGTCAGACTTCCCTGAAAACTCCAGAGCTAGAAATTATAATATAAATCATTGATAGAATAATTGGGGTTTAATGAGATTTTCAACAATTGTTCAGATATATCACAACAGCCAATTCACCTACACCTGTATTTTCTGGCTTTTTTCATACCACTACTCCACACAACAGTCATTCCAAGTAACTGGCTGCTTTTTCATGAAAGTCTAATAGCTGAAGATGAATGACGCTTATTGCTTTGAAATTGTCAAACATAGGAAAGAACGTTGACTGAGCTGGTGTTCAAGCTCGAAACCCCCGACTGAGCTAATGGGGCTCAGTAAATTTAAATTCATAGCGGAAATATGAGGAAAATAAGAAATATATTCATTATGCAAAGTTGATAAATGCATACACATCGGTTTTTTTTCCATAATGTTTTTTTAATGACTGCAGGTGTTAAGAGTTGTCTGTATCAGATGAAAGATTTCACTTATTCAATTACATCAACACAAGAGTTTTTTAACGCTTTCCCACGGGTAGGTGCATTCTGACGCACCTGAAGCAGACAACTTTTGAAAACATTGTGGCAAAAGAATGAATTTGCTCATGGCACCTGAAGCAGATGACTTTTGAAAACACTGTGGTAAAAGAAAGAAATTGCTCATGAGCAATTTCATCTTTTGCCACAATGTTTTCAACTTTATATACTATTTATACTTGCATTGATAGAGATTTTCCATGTTTTGCCTAGATGTTTTCAAATTCATCTGCTGCAGAATTTTTGTATGTGGAAAAAGGGTTAAGGAACTCATGCGCTGCCTACCAATAAATCTCAAAATGAAAGAGTTGATTGGATTTTAGCACCATTTTCAACGGTATTTCCGTCATATCACTGCCGCCACTTCCAGGCTTTCTCGCATTTGTACTTCACACAACAATCTTCCCAGGTTACTGAAATCCTTCTTACATGGATTATTTCACCTATTTCCAGAAGATAAATTATGCTTCTCAGTCTATAGTCACAATGACCTTTGTCAAGCATCAGAAAGGATGAATGGCTGAGCCGGGATTCAAACTGAACAGAAATGAAAAGATGATTGACGGGCGGGCGGACAGATGGACTGAGGATGGAGAAGTAATCTCACACTCACCATGCCAAGGCTGGTGACACGAAAAATTAGTGAGATTTTTTCATAAATTGAAAAATGTTGAAGGAAAAGGAAGAATAACGTTATTGTTTTGGGCATTTCCATCTTTTCACATACTATTTTAAAATGGTGATTCCTTCATGGTATCAGCCCTTTACCACATACAATTAGCCTGCAGCTTTAAAAGTATATAGGCAAAAATATGTGATATGTTCTAAATGAGTGTATAATTATTGAATAGAATTGAAAATATTGTGGTATATGGAAAAATTGATTGTCATGAACACTTTATCCTTTTACCACAATGTATTTTAAAGTTGTCTGCTGCAGACTCCTCTGAATGTGACTGAAAGTGGGAAAGAGTTAAAATGGTTCTGAGAGCTGTCAATGATTTATTAACCCTTTCCCTACCACTGTTATCTACATCAGATGAGTTGTCATGATTTATTAACCCTTTCCCACATACAACAAATCTGCAGTAGACAACTTTGAAAACATTTACTTGTCAAAAATATGGAAACTCTCTATAAATAAAAGAACAATTATTAAATAAAGGTGAAAACATTCGGACAAAAATAGAAATTGCTCCAATTTTTCCTTTTGTCACAATGTTTTCAACAGTCATCTGCTGCATAGGTATCAATAAGTGTCTATAAGTGGGAAAGGGTTAAAATTAAAGAAGCTAAATTTCTCCAATTGTACAACATTTCACTTACTTGTAGGCTTATACAAGGGTTAATTCCCATATGTTTGCATGTTTCTACTATTTTCTGCATCTGCCAACCGCAAACATTACTGAAACCAAAATACCGTATTTTACCAGATCTGATCAAATCATCAAATGTCCGTAATGTTTCCTCTAATGGGACGCCAGCATCCCACATGTGTGCCTGAGAAAAATGTAGATAATCGAGTTACATGGGCATGTGAACAATGACTTGATTTTTGGTAGAGTTGCGTAGCAGCAAGACCAAAGCTACAGGGGAGATTTTGATGATGTAAACGACTGAGGACACCAAACATAAGCAAACGTCAAATAAGTAAAATTAGATCCATTTATTCATGGCTATTAAATACAATTACAAGTCTTATAATGTGCTAACATCATATTTGAATCCGATCAATATTTCGGTATTCTTAGGCAAATTAAACCTCAATTCTCATCACATGCTGTTCATGTGAACAAGTTAGAACAAGATAAACACAAATGACCGATAGTGAACTGTCTGCTATACTTAATAAGCATTTAGAACTATGCCTTAAGATGCTGCTATGTGCAGCCTAATTCCAAAACTGAAACACCTTCATAAACTATTGTGATATTTGGTTAAAACAAGAGCACCACGGAGTGAACGCCAACGCTAGTCTGATTTTTTTCTAAGCAGAAAAAGGGGCATTACAGAATAATTGTTAAAGCAAGAGTTATGTGACTTGGTATAGACATGCATATTGATCCTAGAATGAGTAATGAGGTAACGTTAATGTTTAAATCATACCAAACACAGCGAAACAACTGTCTTGGAAGATTAAACTTTTGCTATCATAACACTTCTATTGTGACTTTTAATTTTATAAACATTTATTGATCGCAAACTCTGAATGCATCATTCAGGGCACTGCACTCAATGTATTGGAAGGCAATGTACATGTACTGTCATAATTCTTATGGGTGGGACTTGCATAGAAATATTGGTTAATATTATCATTAACAAAAAATGCACCCTGTGGACCAAATTTCTAAGTTGATGGTCAATTGATTTTTACAAGACCAAGAAGTATTTATGATCTAGGAAAAAGTTAATTGTGACCTTATGCAACTATATTTCATTACTACTAGTCTGTCATGTTGATGTGTTTTTTTACATCTCTGCTTAATTAAACGATCACAATTTGCCTTCTGTACTTTCAGTAAATTGATTATTACACAGCTTTGCTTGACATAAAATGCAATGGCTCTTGCTTTAACATTTCCCCCCAAACAATACATCTACAGCAGACCACTTTAAAAAACATCTGGATGAAAAAGTGGAAACTCAATAACTGGAAGTGTAACTAGAATTGTTTTTGCAAAAAACAGATGTCTCCCCTCAAATATCTGTCAAAATCTCTCAAAACATTCCAACCTATAAATTTGGGACAGATATGGAGCGGACACGAAATAAAGCCTCAAACCTTTGACCTTCAAGCGTGACCTTGACATTGACCCTATATTGTCGAGACGCGGGTTCTGCACGTCGCCTTGATGATGTAAACATGTGACCCAAGTTTCATGAAAATCCTTCAAGCCGTCTGGGAGATATGGAGCGGACACGAAATAAAGCCTCAAACCTTTGACCTTCAAGTGTGACCTTGACCTTGACCCTATATTGTCGAGACGCGGGTTCTGCACGTCGCCTTGATGAGGTGAACATGTGACCCAAGTTTCATGAAAATCCTTCAAGCCGTCTGGGAGATATGGAGCGGACACGAAATAAAGCCTCAAACCTTTGACCTTCAAGCGTGACCTTGACCTTGACCCTATATTGTCGAGACGCGGGTTCTGCACGTCGCCTTGATGAGGTGAACATGTGAGCCAAGTTTCATGAAAATCCTTCAAGCCGTCTTGGAGATATGGAGCGGACACGATTTCGGACAGACGGACAGACAGACAGACAGACAGACGCCCAGGACAAAAACAATATATCTCCCCTGTATACAGGGGGAGACATAATTAGTGAATAGAGTTGAAAACATTGTGGAAAAGGGTGAAATTCCTTATAATGACATTATGGTTTGTGTATATAATGTAGGTTCAATGGGACATTGCTCTGGTGTTCATAAGGAATTCTAACTGAAACTTGCAATGTGGCATTTGCTCTGGTGTTCATAAGGAAATCTTACTGAAACTTGCAATGTGGCATTTCCTAATGGTGGTTTACATTTTCATGAAGTTTTACCCATACCCTCCAATCATATTTTAAATATGTCTACAGAAGGAAAAACTACAGCAAACCAACATCCCAATCACCTTTGACGAGGGATAACAACAGGCAGGGGAGGGCAGGATGGATGGACACATGGTAGGGAATCAAAGCATGAGCTACATGTAGTTATATACATTAACCCCTTCCCACATACAGATGACTTTGAAGGCATCCTAGCAAAAACATCTCTATACCAGTAAACTGAAGTATATTTTTTTAATGGAGTTGAAAACATTGTGGCAATTACTAATTTTCGAACAATGTTTTCAAACGTTGTCTCCTGCAAATATGTCAAAATGAAGGGTTAACCATTTCCCGCGTAAATTTTTAAAAACATTGTGACAAAAGGAGAAATTGCTCAAAACAAGCAATTTCACCTTTTGTCACAATGTTTTCAACTTTTATCAAGAAATTATACTTTCATTTATAAAGATTTACTGTGTTTCACAAGTTGTCGGATGCAAATCTGATGCGTACAAAATGAAAAGGTAAATAATTGGTATTGAATTACCTGATACAGGTCTACATATGAAGTTTTCAATCTCTCGAGGCTCTTTTCACAACTGTTAACAATGTGCTTTCTACTCAGTCCGCCATTATTAACATTGGTATTATCAGTGCAGAACCGAACTTTTGTTGACACAACCATTGACTCCCTGTCCTGTCTGCAAAAAATCAAATCATTATTTTGGATTGTTTTTAAAACCCTTTCCCAAATGTAAAACGCATTTTGATGCATCCTACTGACAACAATGAAACAATAGGGCCAAGACGGCTCTAAATCGATAACCTGTAGGATAGTACTGCTAATAAAGGGGAAAATTTGATCAAGAGAAAAAATGAACTACAAATGAAACAGCTTATCAGTAAAGGACATAAGTAATTAGGCATTAAATCTGTGAATAATTTGAAAGACGACCACCAAACGACTATTCCTGTAAAGTTTGGTTGATATTGGTCCATTGGTTTAGGTGGAGATGTCGTTTGACGCTAAAAAGTAATTCTTACCATTTTCTGATGCTTCCTGGCAGCTGTCTTTTTCAAACAATCAATATGGCTTGAACAAATTATGTAGAGGGTAACTAAAGTAACATTTTGCCAAATTATCTTGAAATCAGACAGGATTTTTAATAGGAATGGTATTATAAAGTGTTGTTAGTTTGCCCCTTTTGCTGATACCATCTAGTGGCGATCTTTTTTAACCAATCAATATGGCTTGAATAATTTTTGTAGAGGGTCACTCAAGGAACAATCAGAGGAGATTTATTTTAAAATTATTGCATTTTTCTCCCTTTCTTATGCTGCTGCAACAAAAGTTTTGTATAAAATTTATATCTTTTGACAGTTTTGAAAAAGGACCAAAGAAAGAAAATTCCTTTTTAGTTTGGTTGAAATTGGTCCAGTCATTTGAAGCTAAAATTTAATTTTACCCCTTTCCTTATGCCACCTGTATGCTATGTTTTCAACTAATCATTATAGTTTGAATAAATTATGTAGAGGGTCACTTAGGGAACATTTCTACACAATTATCTTGAAATCAGACAAGCGCTTTTCATTAGAATGGCTTTATGGAAACCGGGTATCCCGGGTTCGATCCCCAGTTGCGGCACTACGGTCATGGTGGAGTGCCCTTGGGCAAGGCACATTTTCTAGCCTAGTACTGGTTTGTTTACCCAGGGATCATGAATAATTAAATTTAATTGCGCGCTAAATGACCTTAGCTGTCGATGCGCCATAAAACAATATACATTCATTCATTCATTAGAATGGATTTTATTTTTTCATTTTGCACCTTTCTGACACCACTTGGCTGCCACGTTGTTAAACCAATCAATATGGTTTGAACCTTTTCATATACAATTTCACTCTTTTTTCACCTACAGACCCATTTTGATACATCTGCAGGAGACAACTTTTAAAAAACATTGTGACAAAAGGAGAAATTGCTCATTATGAGCAAATTCCCCATTTTGCCACAATGTTTTCAACCCTATGAAATAATTAAACTCTCATTTATGGATTTTATATTTTAACATTTTTGCCATGATATTTCCCACAAAGTGGTTTTTGGGAAAGGGTTAAATCAAACAGTAACGGAAAGACAGACAATGGAGTAGTTAGCCCTATGAACACAAACAAGAGCGCCACAAACGAACGCAAACGCTCGTCTGCTTTTTTCTAAGTAAACGAGTATTATTACTGAATAATACTTAAAGCCAGAATTATGTCAATTGGTATAGACATGTGTATTGTTCCTAGGAATACGTGCACCAACTTTCATTTGAAAATGTTGGACAGTTTTTGAGTTATGAGGTAAGGTTAAAGTTTTGCGACGATGAAGATGCCACAGCAGATGACAATGACAACAAGGGTATCACAATATCCCGATTTTTTTCTTCGATAAACAGACAAGCTAAAAATGTTTATCTCACCTTTCCAACCATGTCCCAACAATTTCCTCAGCATGACCATATCCATAATTATCGGAGGTATCAATGAAGTTTCCACCAAGTTCAGCATATCGGTCGAGTAAATTGTAGGCTTTGTCGTCTGTCAGTTGGGTTGGGTAGTTAAAATACTGAAATCGACAAAATCAGGGATATGAATTTTTTGTTTTTAAAATACTATTCAAAAAGACAAACAAATCATACAGACAATTATTATTTCCTCTTAATCAACTTTTGCTGATTAAGATGCTGTATCCAGATAGATATCGGATTGCGAGTCAATGTTAAATATTACAACAATGATAAGTTACATGCATCGGCAAGACGAACTAGATATTGTATTCGTCAAACTCCAAATATAAACTGCAAGTAATGACAATGGACTATGTCTCTATTCTAGAGCAGGCTAGATTTTAATGCTATCTATATATTTTTTATATAATTTAGATGTAAAACGAATATAATCCTCATTTAAATTTTGAAGTTGACGCTCGCACAGACAAATAACCATGACATAAGCCTGACTAGCATTAATCCAGTTGAGCTTAAATTTGCTCATGATGAACAATTTTACCTTTGAGTTTTGCCACAATGTTTTCAACTCTATTCAATTCATCTAACATATATTTATAGAGATATTCTATATTTTTGCCTGAATGTTTTCAAAGTCTACTGCTGCTGTTTCGTTGTATGTGGGAAAGGGTCAAATTGTAACAGGGCAAGATGAAAAGACATAAATAAACATCTGTTTAGAAAAAGGTAAGTCAAATCTTACCTGGCTGTCATTTCTTTTACCAAATGTGACCGTGCCCAGACAAATGTTGGACACTTTTAATCCAGATTTACCGAGAAAGGTGAAGGCAATCTTTGGTTTACTGTGGGAGGAGGCCATCAGACTGGTGGTCATGGACTGTATCTGTCACCTATATATAATTATGCACAACAATTCAACCATTTCTTACATTCAACAAATCTGCAGCAGACGACTTTTAAAAACATCCAGACAAACTATTTGATCATATCTCTGTAAAGTGTACAGATGTAATTGATGAATTGAAGCAGAACTCTAGAAAAGGTGCGTATTTGACTATTTCTCATTCCAGAATCCCTACTTGACACTCAAACTCAAAGTTGTGTGTACTCAAAAGAATTGTCTCAGTGAGACTAATTCTGAGAACCCATTACATAGGGCTTTGGTTGGGAAATAACCAGCTTACTCTTTCATATCTAGTCCACTGAAATGAGGTGAAAATATTTTGACAAAACTTCATTTCCCACAATGTTTTCAAAGTGTCAAAATGCATGGCTGCAAGTGTTAACCCGTTCCCACATACAGACGCTTTCTGACAACTCTACAGCAGACAAATAATGAGCATTTTTTCCACTTAATAACCACAATTTGTTTAACTGTATTCAATAATTATTCCTTAATTTGAAGAGATATGTCATTTATTTTAGGTAATATTTCCAAAGTCGGCTGCTGCAAAATTGTTGTATGTGACAGTGGGAAAGGGTTACAGGATTAACCTGTTACCTGATACTGATTTTTTTAAAGTCATCTGCATCAACTTGCTGCCATGTTTTAACTTTTCCAAAATTCAACAAATCTGCAGCAAAAAATAAGGAAGTTCATTAAATGAAAGAACAATAATTAAATAAAGTTGAAAACATTGTGGCAAATTGAGAGATTGCTCATTATAAGCAATTTCTTTGAGATCAGTCTTGTTATTTTATATCAGACATGAAGATTTATCAGAGTTTATGAGTTCATGATACAAGGGAAAGTCAAGCTTCCACCTTTTATTCAACCGTTCTCTCTTGGTATAGGAATGAAAGTGAGTGTAAGGAAGAACAACTCTGCAAAGGAGAATGTGTATTGCTCATTATGAGCAATTTCTTTGAATAACAGTTTTGTTATTTTATATCAGACAAGACGATTTATCAGAGTTTAATGCTCTCCTGATATTAGAGAAAGCCCAGCCCCTACCTTTTATTCAACCGTTCTCTCAGAGACTCTTGGTAGAGGAATGAAAGTGAGTGTAAGGAACGACAACTCTGCGAAGGAGAATGTGTATTCTGCTGTATTTCATATCGACAAAAAGGTCAAACAAAGAACTTCCACTAGAACCGTCTTAGTTTTGATGTTACGTCACTGTATAGTTGGCATTCAACATTTTGCCCGATTCATGATTTACTATGACTAGCTATTGGTAGATCTAATACAACAACGAAATATTTGAAAATCATTTAAAGATTAAAGTATATTCACATTTACTTACTTATCAACATGACATATTTTAAAAAGAACGGTGATTTTCTTATTTTCATCAGCAAACGATTATAAACGGCGGAGTAGTAATCAAGGGAAATAACTGATATGTAGCTCTAACGGAGACTATAATTATGTCCTTTGATATCTGTGTTGATTTATTTTATTATGAAGGCCAGATACCTAACAATAAATGTATATATATATCTGTGAAGGCATACGAGTTCACAAAGCTTATATTAAACAAAAACATAGATATTGATGAAAGAATAACCAAAAAATAGAAAAACATTGAAAATTAGTAAAGAACAATCAAAAGATGTGAATATCACGTTAGAATATGTTTCAACAGAAAGAGTATTTCAGGATAGCGTTTGCTATGACACTACAACTGTGTGTACTAAGATTAACACTGCTTTAGGCGATCTTACGAAAGAATAAGATTAGTTGGTCTTAAAAACATTGGTAAACCAGAGGCCTACACTATAGTATAGTACATGTAGTAGCCATAACACACACCTGGTAGATACAAAGGTTTACCAGAACTGCCAAAACTGCTGCTTTAATATTTTACAAAGCAGAGAAATAGTATTATATTGTAACGGGAACTGTGTATATAGGTATACATATACTTCTACATCCCTGCCGTGGAAGCCGGCTTTTATAGCGACGTTGGTAGAGTGGCTGACCATTTCTTAAAGTAAAGCACGTACGTGTTCGTTTATCGCGGTTAGTGCCTGGATGCGTGTACCATGGGTAGGCATACATCACAGGTCACTTTTTATACTTTGTCAAACATCACAGGTCATTTAAATTTATGCAATGAAGTGGGAGGAGTTAAAACAATAATTGACAGGTGTCCCGTCTGTTTACACATATTATATCAGTTAAAGTTTATCGATGAAGTGTTTATAAATAGAAATGTAAACTACAAATGGAGGACTAACAAGGGAAATAACTTTTTTAAATTCTTATTTCTTTTATTCGAAGTTTGACGTCAAATTAAATAAAGATTTTTTAAAACGAATTTCAGAGAGGCCAATATTCTTTGCATCTTCTGAACCTTTATTAAGTACAGCACACGCCTCTTTATTTCGTATTATTGTACGTATGTTTTTTACAGATTTAACTTTTTAAATTAACCCCTGATATTTGTCAACCAAAATAGTACGTTGACAAACACCACAGGACATTCTCCTTCAGTTCAATCTCTCAACACACATGTTCTAGTTGATGGCTTTGTGCATTGGGAAAATGCATTGCACGGCACGCATGTGAACAGACCCTAAATACATTACATATGCGTAAAAATTACCCCTGGTGTTTGTCAACGTATAACTGAAACCAAAACTATACGTAAACATATGCGTGAAAATGACGCCTGGTGTTTGTCAACGTATAAAGTTAACACAAATTATACGTAACATCACAGGACATTCTCCTTCAGTTCAATATCTCCATACACTTATTCTAGATGATGGCTGTCTGTATGGGGGAAATACATTGTAGGAAACAAACTCGCATGCACAAATCACATATGAATGTATATTGTTTTATGGCGCATCGACAGCTAAGGTCATTTAGCGCGCAATTAAATATAATTATTCATGATCCCTGGGTAAACAAACCAGAACTAGGATAGAAGATGTGCCTTGCCCAAGGGCACTCCACCATGACCGAATTGACGCGACTGGGGATCGAACCCTGTTTCGAAATCCCCGACGCTAACCACTCGACCACAGCGGATTCCACAAACAAATCACATGTACACACGGACATATGAACATACCCTAAATACAAAACATGCATGAAAACAACCCTTGATGTTTGTCAACGTATACATTTCCCCAAAAACATACGTTGACAAACATCACATGACATTCTCCTTCAGTTCAATCTCTCCATACACTGATTCTAGTTGATGACTTTCTGCATGGGGGAAATGGATTGTAGGGCACGGTCTCGATTGAAATTATCACATGTACACACGTACATATAAACTGACATTAAACGCATAATATATGCGTGAAAAAGACCCCTGATGTTTGTCAACGTATACATTTCACCAAAAAAATACGTTGACAAACATCACATGACATTCTCCTTCAGTTCAATCTCTCTATACACTGATTCTAGTTGATGGCTTTCTGCATGGGGGAAATGCATTGTAGGGCACAGTCTGGATTGAAATAATCACATATATACACGTAAATATGAAATGACCTTAAACGCATAATATATGCGTGAAAAAGAGCCCTGATGTTTGCCAACGTATACATTTCACCAAAAATATACGTTGACAAACATCACAGGACATTCTCCTTCAGTTCAATCTCTCCATGCACTAATTCTAGATTGTGCTTTTAATACATGGGGGAAATGCATTATAGGGCACAAACACGTATACAATGATCACAAACACATTAACATATGACCAGACCCCAAAAACATAGCATGCATGAAAACGACCCCTGATGTTTGTCAACGTATAAATTGCACCGAAGATATACACTGAAAAACATCACAGGATATTCTACTTCAGTTCTATCTCTCAATACACTGATTCTAGATTGTGGCTTTATGCATGGGGGAATTGCATTATTGTGCACAAACCAGACCCCAAATACATAGCATGCATGAAAACGACCCCTGATGTATGTCAACGTATAAATTTCACCAAAAATAAACATTGACAAACATCACAGGACATTCTACTTCAGTTCAATCTCTCAATACACTGATTCAAACGTCGGAAAGAAAGTTTGCCCATATGCGTGAAAACGACCCCTAATGTTTGCGAACGTATAAATTTCACCAAAAATATACGTTGACAAACATCACAGGACATTCTCCTTCGGTTCACTATCTCTATACACTGATTTTCGTTGATGGGTTTATGTATGAAGAAATACATTGTAGGGCACGAACACTTATAAAATGATCATATTTACACATATATGTACATATAACCAGACCCTAAATACCTACCATGTGTGAAAACGACTACTGATTTTTGTCAACGTATAACATGACAAACATCACATGTCATTCTCCTCCAGTTGAATCTCTCTATACCCCGATTCTAGTTAACGGCTTTCTGTGTGTGGGAAACGCATTGCAGGGCACGAACAAGTAGGAATTAATTACAAAGAAACATGTACTTATGTGTGCAAATGATCCCTGACGTTTGTCAGAGTATAAACACCAAAACATACTGTAACGGGAACGGGGTATAGGTTTAAATATCACTTTTACGGCTTTGTCGTAGAAGCCGGCTTTTATAGCAACGTTGGTAGAGTGGTATACCTTTCGTTTAAGTTAAGCAACGTTCATCGCAGTTAGTACCTGGATGGATGACCCGCGATGGCGTTAGGGCGGTGCACGTTACAATACAAAGACAAACATCACAGGACATTATACTTCAGTTCAATATATCCATACATTCTTAGGTTCTAGGTGATGACTTTGTTCGCGTATTCATAGGAGAAATGTATTGTATGGCGTACACTTATCAAATGTTCACATATAAACACATTCTGGTGAACATATCCCAAATACACAACATGCGTGAAAATGACCCCTGATGTTTGTCAACGTATACAGCACTCAACAATATACGTTGAAAAACATCACAGGAGATTGTACTTCAGTTTAAGCTTTTCGTAGATGGCTTTCTTCGTGGAGGAAATGTATTTAAGGGCGCGTACACGTGTGACATGATCACATAAACACACATACTAATGAACATATACCAAATTCATGTCATTCATAAAAAATGACCCCTTATCTTTGTCAGCGTATAACACCAATGATATACACTGGCAAACATCCCAGGATTTTTTACTTCAGTTCAATCTCTTCAAACACTGATCCTCGTAGATGGCTTTCTGCATTCGTATTGTAGTCCGCGTACACAAAGGAAATGATCACATTTATAAACATACCTATGAACATACCTATGAACATATCTTAAATACATCACAGGCGTGAAAGTTACCCGTGATGTTTGTCAATATATAACCCTCACCCAAAATATACGTTGACAAACATCACAGGACATTCTACTTCAGTTCAATCTCTCTATACACATGTTCTAGTTGATTGCTTTTTTATTGATTGGGGGGGGGGGGGGGGGTTACTGTAGGGCGCATACACGTATGGAATTATCATATCTACATACGTACTTATTTATGATAAGACCCTAAATACATAACATGCGTGCGTAAAAAATACCCCTGATGATTGTTATGTCACCAAAATTGTACGTTGACAAACATCACAGGACATTCTACTTCGAGTCGATTTCTCCAAACACATATTCTAGTTGATGGCCTTCTTCCCGGTGGAAATGTAATTAAGGGCGCGTACACACATATGAAAGGATCATATATATATACAAAGATTCTGGTGAACAGACCCTAAATATATATCATGCAAAAAAATGACAACTTGTGTTTGTCAAAGTATAAAACTCACCAAAGATATACGTTGAAAAACATCACAGGACATTTTTCTTCAGTTCAATCTCTCCATACATAGATTCTTGTTGATGGCTTTCTGCATGGGGGAATTGTATTGAAGGACACGAACACATATGCAATGATCACATATTCATTCAAACTTGTGAATAGACCCCAAATTCGTTTTATGCATGACAATGCCCTCTGATGTTTTTCATGTGTAATGTGATGTTTGTCAACGTATATTTTGGATTGTGTTATACGTTGACAAAGTTCAGCAGTGATTTTCGTGCATGATATGTATTTAAAGTCTGTTCATCAAAATGTTTGAATTTGTGATAATTTCATACGTGGATATGCCTCATAATTCATTTGCCCTACAAAGAAAGCCATCAGCTAGAACCTGTGTATGGAGGGAGATATTGAACTAAATACGAATTTCCTCTGATTTTTGTGAACGTATATTTGTTGTGAGTTTATTCGTTGACAAACATCAGGGGTAATTTTCATGCATGATATTCGTTGACAAACATTAAGAGTTACTTTAATGAATGATATATATTTGGTATATGTTCCTTATTAGTGCGCGGCCCTTCAATATATTTCATCCACGAAGAAAGCCATTTACGAGAGTATGCTGATGAGGAACTTGAACTGAATTAGAATCTCCTGTGATGTTTGTCAACGTATATTGTTGAGTGTTTTATACGTTGACAAACACCATGGGTCATTTCAAAGCTTTACCTAGAAACAGTGTATGGAGATATTCATCTAAAGGAGAATGACCTGTGATGTTTGTCAACGTACAGTTTTGGTGAAATGTATACTTTGACAAACATCAGAGGTCATTTCCAAGCTTTACCTAGAAACAGTGTATGGAGATATTGATCTGAAGGAGAATGACCTGTGATGTTTGTCAACGTATATATTTGGTTTACGTTATACTTTGACAAACATCAGGGGTCATTTCCAAGCTTTACCTAAAAACAGTGTATGGAGATATTGATCTGAATGAGAATGACCTGTGATGTTTTTCAACGTACAGTTTTGGTGAAATGTATACTTTGACAAACATCAGAGGTCATTTCCAAGCTTTACCTAGAAACAGTGTATGGAGATATTGATCTGAAGGAGAATGTCCTGTGATGTTTGTCAACGTACAGTTTTGGTGAAATGTATACTTTGACAAACATCAGAGGTCATTTCAAAGTTTTACCTAGAAACAGTGTATGGAGATATTGATCTGAAGGAGAATGACCTGTGATGTTTGTCAACGTATATATTTGGTTAACGTTATACTTTGACAAACATCAGGGGTCATTTCAAAGCTTTACCTAGAAACAGTGTATGGAGATATTCATCTGAAGGAGAATGACCTGTGATGTTTGTCAACGTATAGTTTTGGTGAAATGTATACTTTGACAAACATCAGAGGTCATTTCAAAGCTTTACCTAGAAACAGTGTATGGAGATATTGATCTGAAGGAGATTTACCTGTGATGTTTGTCAACGTATATATTTGGTTTACGTTATACTTTGACAAACATCAGAGGTCATTTCAAAGCTTTACCTAGAAACAGTGTATGGAGATATTGATCTGAAAGAGAATGACCTGTGATGTTTGTCAACGTATAGTTTTAGTTTACGTTATACTTTGACAAACATCAGAGGTCAGTTCCAAGCCAAGCTTTACCTAGATACAGTGTATGAAGATATTGATCTGAAGGAGAATGTCCTGTGATGTTTGTCAACGTACAGTTTTGGTGAAATGTATACTTTGACAAACATCAGAGGTCATTTCAAAGCTTTACCTAGAAACAGTGTATGGAGATATTGATCTGAAGGAGATTTACCTGTGATGTTTGTCAACGTATATATTTGGTTTACGTTATACTTTGACAAACATCAGAGGTCATTTCAAAGCTTTACCTAGAAACAGTGTATGGAGATATTGATCTGAAAGAGAATGACCTGTGATGTTTGTCAACGTATAGTTTTAGTTTACGTTATACTTTGACAAACATCAGAGGTCAGTTCCAAGCCAAGCTTTACCTAGATACAGTGTATGAAGATATTGATCTGAAGGAGAATGTCCTGTGATGTTTGTCAACGTACAGTTTTGGTGAAATGTATACTTTGACAAACATCAGAGGTCATTTCCAAGCTTTACCTAGAAACAGTGTATGGAGATATTGATCTGAAGGAGAATGACCTGTGATGTTTGTCAACGTATATATTTGGTTTACGTTATACTTTGACAAACATCAGGGGTCATTTCAAAGCTTTACCTAGAAACAGTGTATGGAGATATTGATCTGAAGGAGAATGACCTGTGATGTTTGTCAACGTATATATTTGGTTTACGTTATACTTTGACAAACATCAGGGGTCATTTCAAAGCTTTACCTAGAAACAGTGTATGGAGATATTCATCTGAAGGAGAATGACCTGTGATGTTTGTCAACGTATAGTTTTAGTTTACGTTATACTTTGACAAACATCAGAGGTCAGTTCCAAGCCAAGCTTTACCTAGATACAGTGTATGAAGATATTGATCTGAAGGAGAATGTCCTGTGATGTTTGTCAACGTACAGTTTTGGTGAAATGTATACTTTGACAAACATCAGAGGTCATTTCCAAGCTTTACCTAGAAACAGTGTATGGAGATATTGATCTGAAGGAGAATGACCTGTGATGTTTGTCAACGTATATATTTGGTTTACGTTATACTTTGACAAACATCAGGGGTCATTTCAAAGCTTTACCTAGAAACAGTGTATGGAGATATTGATCTGAAGGAGAATGACCTGTGATGTTTGTCAACGTATATATTTGGTTTACGTTATACTTTGACAAACATCAGGGGTCATTTCAAAGCTTTACCTAGAAACAGTGTATGGAGATATTCATCTGAAGGAGAATGACCTGTGATGTTTGTCAACGTATAGTTTGGTTTACGTTATACTTTGACAAACATCAGAGGTCATTTCAAAGCTTTACCTAGAAACAGTGTATGGAGATATTGATCTGAAGGAGATTTACCTGTGATGTTTGTCAACGTATATATTTGGTTTACGTTATACTTTGACAAACATCAGGGGTCATTTCAAAGCTTTACCTAGAAACAGTGTATGGAGATATTGATCTGAATGAGAATGACCTGTGATGTTTGTCAACGTATAGTTTTGGTGAAATGTATACTTTGACAAACATCAGAGGTCATTTCAAAGCTTTACCTAGAAACAGTGTATGGAGATATTGATCTGAAGGAGAATGACCTGTGATGTTTGTCAACGTATACTTTTGGTTTACATTATACTTGGACAAACATCAGAGGTCATTTCAAAGCTTTACCTAGAAACAGTGTATGGAGATATTGATCTGAAGGAGATTTACCTGTGATGTTTGTCAACGTATATATTTGGTTTACGTTATACTTTGACAAACATCAGAGGTCATTTCAAAGCTTTACCTAGAAACAGTGTATGGAGATATTGATCTGAAAGAGAATGACCTGTGATGTTTGTCAACGTATAGTTTTAGTTTACGTTATACTTTGACAAACATCAGAGGTCAGTTCCAAGCCAAGCTTTACCTAGATACAGTGTATGAAGATATTGATCTGAAGGAGAATGTCCTGTGATGTTTGTCAACGTACAGTTTTGGTGAAATGTATACTTTGACAAACATCAGAGGTCATTTCAAAGCTTTACCTAGAAACAGTGTATGGAGATATTGATCTGAAGGAGATTTACCTGTGATGTTTGTCAACGTATATATTTGGTTTACGTTATACTTTCACAAACATCAGAGGTCATTTCAAAGCTTTACCTAGAAACAGTGTATGGAGATATTGATCTGAAAGAGAATGACCTGTGATGTTTGTCAACGTATAGTTTTAGTTTACGTTATACTTTGACAAACATCGGAGGTCAGTTCCAAGCCAAGCTTTACCTAGATACAGTGTATGAAGATATTGATCTGAAGGAGAATGTCCTGTGATGTTTGTCAACGTACAGTTTTGGTGAAATGTATACTTTGACAAACATCAGAGGTCATTTCCAAGCTTTACCTAGAAACAGTGTATGGAGATATTGATCTGAAGGAGAATGACCTGTGATGTTTGTCAACGTATATATTTGGTTTACGTTATACTTTGACAAACATCAGGGGTCATTTCAAAGCTTTACCTAGAAACAGTGTATGGAGATATTGATCTGAAGGAGAATGACCTGTGATGTTTGTCAACGTATATATTTGGTTTACGTTATACTTTGACAAACATCAGGGGTCATTTCAAAGCTTTACCTAGAAACAGTGTATGGAGATATTCATCTGAAGGAGAATGACCTGTGATGTTTGTCAACGTATAGTTTTAGTTTACGTTATACTTTGACAAACATCAGAGGTCAGTTCCAAGCCAAGCTTTACCTAGATACAGTGTATGAAGATATTGATCTGAAGGAGAATGTCCTGTGATGTTTGTCAACGTACAGTTTTGGTGAAATGTATACTTTGACAAACATCAGAGGTCATTTCCAAGCTTTACCTAGAAACAGTGTATGGAGATATTGATCTGAAGGAGAATGACCTGTGATGTTTGTCAACGTATATATTTGGTTTACGTTATACTTTGACAAACATCAGGGGTCATTTCAAAGCTTTACCTAGAAACAGTGTATGGAGATATTGATCTGAAGGAGAATGACCTGTGATGTTTGTCAACGTATATATTTGGTTTACGTTATACTTTGACAAACATCAGGGGTCATTTCAAAGCTTTACCTAGAAACAGTGTATGGAGATATTCATCTGAAGGAGAATGACCTGTGATGTTTGTCAACGTATAGTTTGGTTTACGTTATACTTTGACAAACATCAGAGGTCATTTCAAAGCTTTACCTAGAAACAGTGTATGGAGATATTGATCTGAAGGAGATTTACCTGTGATGTTTGTCAACGTATATATTTGGTTTACGTTATACTTTGACAAACATCAGGGGTCATTTCAAAGCTTTACCTAGAAACAGTGTATGGAGATATTGATCTGAATGAGAATGACCTGTGATGTTTGTCAACGTATAGTTTTGGTGAAATGTATACTTTGACAAACATCAGAGGTCATTTCAAAGCTTTACCTAGAAACAGTGTATGGAGATATTGATCTGAAGGAGAATGACCTGTGATGTTTGTCAACGTATACTTTTGGTTTACATTATACTTGGACAAACATCAGAGGTCATTTCAAAGTTTTACCTAGAAACAGTGTATATAGATATTGATCTGAAGGAGAATTACCTGTGATGTTTGTCAACGTATATATTTGGTTTACGTTATACTTTGACAAACATCAGGGGTCATTTCCAAGCTTTACCTAGAAACAGTGTATGGAGATATTGATCTGAAGGAGAATGACCTGTGATGTTTGTCAACGTATAGTTTTGGTTTACGTTATATTTTGACAAACATCAGAGGTCATTTCAAAGCTTTACCTAGAAACAGTGTATGGAGATATTGATCTGAAGGAGAATTACCTGTGATGTTTGTCAACGTATACTTTTGGTTTACATTATACTTGGACAAACATCAGAGGTCATTTCAAAGTTTTACCTAGAAACAGTGTATATAGATATTGATCTGAAGGAGAATTACCTGTGATGTTTGTCAACGTATATATTTGGTTTACGTTATACTTTGACAAACATCAGGGGTCATTTCCAAGCTTTACCTAGAAACAGTGTATGGAGATATTGATCTGAAGGAGAATGACCTGTGATGTTTGTCAACGTATAGTTTTGGTTTACGTTATATTTTGACAAACATCAGATGTCATTTCAAAGCTTTACCTAGAAACAGTGTATGGAGATATTGATCTGAAGGAGAATGTCCTGTGATGTTTGTCAACGTACAGTTTTGGTGAAATGTATACTTTGACAAACATCAGAGGTCATTTCAAAGCTTTACCTAGAAACAGTGTATGGAGATATTGATCTGAAGGAGAATTACCTGTGATGTTTGTCAACGTATAGTTTTGGTTTACGTAATACTTTTACAAACGTCAGGGGTCAATTTCAATGCTTTACCTAGAAACACTGTATGGAGATATTCACCTGAAGGAGAATGTCCTGTGATGTTTGTCAACGTATTGCTTTGGTTTACTTCATACGTTGGTAAACACCAGGGGTAATCTCCACGCATATGTTGTCTACTTAGGATCTGTTAATATATACGTGTGTATATGTGATCGTTTCATACGTGTTCGTGCCCTACAATGCATTTCCCCGATACAGAAAGCCATTAACTAGAATAAGTGAATGTCCTGTGATGTTTGTCAACGTATATATTTGGTTAACTGTATACGTTGACAAACATCAGGGGTCATTTTTACGCATTTTATGTATTTAGGGTTTGTTCATAAGTACGTGTCTATATATGATCCTTTTTTTATGTGTTCGTGCCTTATAATGCATTTTCCTCATGCAGAAAGCCATCGACTACAATCAGTGTATGGAGAGATTGAGCTGAAGCAGAATGTCCTGTGATGTTTGTCAACGTATATTTCTGGTGAAATTTATACGTTGACAAACATCAGAGGTCGTTTTCATGCATGTTATGTATTAAGGGTCTGGTCATAGATACATGTGTATATGTGATCATTGTATACGTGTTCGTGCCCTACAATGCATTTCCCCCATGAAGAAATCCGTCAACTAGTAATCAGTGTATGGAGACATTGAACTGAAGGAGAATGTCCTGTGATGTTTGTCAACGTATAGTATGGAGACATTGAACTGAAGGAGAATGTCCTGTGATGTTTGTCAACGTATAGTTTTGGTTCATAAGTACGTGTGTATAATTTGGTGATCATTGTATACCTGTTCGTGCCCTACAAAGCATTGCCAACATACAGAAAGCCAACAACTAGAATCAGTGTATGGAGAGATGGGAGAGATTGAACTGAAGGAGAATGTCCTGTGATGTTTGGCAACGTATAGTTTTGGTTAACTCTATACGTGGCCAAACCGGGCAAACATCAGGGGTCATTTTCACGCATAAGTTATGTATTTAGGGTCTGTGAATATGTACGTGTGTATATGTGATAATTAAATACGAGTTCGTGCCCTACAATGCGTTTCCCTGACCTTCCTCTAGAATCAGTGTATAGAGAGATTGATCTGAAGAGAATGTCCTGTGATGTTTGTCAACGTATATCTTTTGGTGTATTTTTTACGTTGACAAACATCAGGAGTCGTTTGTATGCATGATATGTATTTAGGGTTTGTTCATAAGTATATATGTGATCATCTCACACGTGTTCGTGCCCTCCAATGCATTTCCTCCATGCAGAAGGCCATTAACTAGAATCAGTGTAAGGAGAGATTGATCTGAAGAAAATGTCCTGTGATGTTTGTCAACGTATATTTTTGGTGAAATTTATACGGTGACAAACATCAGGGGTCGTTTTCATGCAAGATTTGTATTTAGGGTCTGGTCCAAACTACTTGTGTATATCTGATCATTGTATACCTGTTCGTGTCCTACAATGTATTTCACCCATGAAGAAAGCCGTCAACTAGTAATCGGTGTATGGAGACATTGAACCGAAAGAGAATGTCCTGTGATGTTTGTCAACGTATAGTTTTGGGTCATACATAAGTACGTGTGTATAATTATGTGATCATTGTATACCTGTTCGTGCCCTACAAAGCAATTCCCCCATGCAAAAAGCCATCAACTAGAGCCCGTGTATGGAGAGATGGGAGAGATGGAACTGAAGAAAAAATGTCCTGTGTTGTTTGGCAACGTATAGTTTTAGTTAACTCTATACGTGGACAAACATCAGGGGTCATTTTCACGCATAAGTTATGTATTTAGGGTCTGTGAATATGTGCGTGTGTATATGTGATAATTGCATACAAGTTCGTGCCCTACAGTGCATTTCCCAGACCTTCCTCTAGAATCAGTGTATAGAGAGATTGAACTGAAGGAGAATGTCCTTGTGATGTTTGTCAACGTATATTTTTGGTGAAATTTATACGTTGACAAACATCAGAGGTCGGTTTCATGCATGATATGTATTTAGGGTCTGGTCATAAGTACGTGTGTATATGTGATAATGGTATACGTGTTCCTGCCCTACAGTCAACGTATATCTTTGTGATATTTATATGTTGTCAATCATCAGAGTTCATTTGCATGCATGATATAATTATTTGCATCTGTTAACCAGTATGGTTGTAGGTGTATGTATACATGTATGCGCCCTACAGTACATTTCCCTCGCGGAGAAAATCAGCAATTATAACCTGTGAATGGAGAATACTGAGATATGGACTCTTAAACTCTAACCATAATTTATAAGTAAAGAAACAACAATGCAATACATGTAAGTTTAAACTTATTCATTTAACATCGATTGCGAAACAAGCTTTAAGCTCGGCGTCTGCTTCATGGATTCCTAACCAGGCCCTGAAACTATAAAACTTTTAAAACGTGCTCCATGCTCAGAAATGAACTCCATGCTCCAAATAAGGCTTTTGATTGGTCAATTTGGAGAACGAATTTGCTTCTGGCCAAACAGATACTTGAGCACAAATTCTGAGCACAGATTAAAATTTTATAGTTTCGGACCCAGTACTCGCGCCGTTTGTGTGTAAAAATCCAAAAGGCAGAACCAGCTCATCACGGGACCGTTGACGCTCTACCTCTGTGCCACGGTCTCCCAAACGTATACATGTAGTATATATAAGCATGCACATTCGTACTCGCGCCGGTTGTGTGGAAAATCCAAAAGGCAGAACCCGCTCATCACGGGACTCTAACCCGGGACCGTTGACGCTTTACCTCTATGCCACTGTCTCCAAAACGTATACATGTAGTAAATATAAGCAAGCAAATTCGTACTCGCGCCGGTTGTGTGGAAAAATCCCAAAGGCAGAACCCGCTCATCACGGGACTCGAACCCGGGACCGTTGACGCTCTACCTCTGTGCCACGGTCTCCAAAACGTGTACATGTAGTATATATAAGCATGCACAATCGTACTCGCGCCGGTTGTGTGGAAAAATCCAAAAGGCAGAACCCGCTCCTCACGGGACTTGAACCCGGGACCGATGACCCTCTACCTCTGTGCCAAGGTCTCCCAAACGTATGTATACATGTAGTATATATAAGCATGCAATTTCGTACTCGCGCCGGTTGTGTAGAAAAATCCAAAATGCAGAACCGGTTCATCACGGGACTCGAACCCGGGACCGTTGACGCTCTACCTCTGTGCCACCGTCACCCAAACGTATACATGTAGTATATATAAGCATGCAAATTCGTACTCGCGCCGGTTGTGTGGAAAAATGGAAAAATCCCAAACGCAGAACCCTGTCATCGCGGGACTCGAACCCGGGACCGTTGACGCTATACCTCTGCGCCACTGTCTCCAAAACGTGTACATGTAGTATATATAAGCATGCAAATCGTACTCGCGCCGTTTGTGTGGAAAAATCCCAAAGGCAGAATCCGCTCATCACGGGACTCGAACCCGTGACCGTTGACGCTCTACCTCTGTACCACGGTCTCCCAAAACATATATACATGTAGTATATATAAGCATGCACATTCTGAACCAACGTGTGATGCGGACGCCAGGTTGAGTAGAAGAGCACTCATATTTTTGGATAAGTCATACTTAGAATGGATAACAAACGCACCAATATACTTTCAAAACATGTCAATTTACCAGGGCCGACCGAACCCGAGGCCGAACTGACCAGAATTCACTAAATAAAATACATAAAACGAATAATTGCGGATAACTATTATGTTTAAATAGCTTGCTCTTCAGCACATCCACCCGCGATGGCGAGAATCCGTTATAACAAATAAGGGTGTCCCAAATAAAGGTAAAAGCAACGCCCTTTAATAGGTCCCGCCCACACCTCTGGTGTTTGTCCGAAAAATTACCTGCGATGTTTGTCATAGTATGTTTACCGATCTGGTACACGTTACAAATGGTGGCAGCGGTGGGATTTTGGTTTGATATCACCATCATCCCCGGACCCCGGAGGTTCCCAGTGATGTTAAATAGACTCCGCTCTGGTGTACTGCTTGTGTTCAGTTGTGTGACTTCGGGTCGAAGTCAAGAGAAAGATGGAGTAATGTAACGGGAACGGGGTATATGTATATCACTTATACAGCCTTGCTTTAGAAGCCGGCATTTATAGCGACGTTGGTAGAGTGGTTGACATTTTCTTAAAAATAAGCAATGTTCATCGAGGTTAGTGACCCGCGATGGCTTAACTCCGGTACACGTTACAGTATTTACTAGATAATAGGCCTAATACCTTTCATATCAATATGTTTTCTCTGTGTGTATACATATATATTGGCGTGTGTATAAAAATAGTTTTATATTGCTGTGCACAGTTTAAAACTAAACAAAACATGCTTCTGGTCCCTGATTGCAAATGATTGTTTGGGTGTTTTACGCCGCTTTCAACAATTTATCAGTTATACGGCATCGTTTCCTGGGTAAGTTACCAGTATTACTGGTCCATTTATACTGACAACAGTCAGTCAGTCGTCATTTTAACAACGCATCCCAAGCGCGAAGGAGGTAAGCCATTACTACCATATTTAAAGTATGACCCGACCGGGGATCAAACTCGCGACCTCCCGCACTCGAGGTGGACGCCCTACCATTACACCACAGAGGCGGGTAAAGCAAAACGTATTGAAGCGTGATTTGACAAGTTGCATGAATCTGTAAGATTCAGCAAATTTATATTGGGGGAAAAACTAACACGAGGGGTAGTAATGGCTGCCCTCCTTGGCGCTCAGGTTTTCGGGGATAGCATTACGCATGACTGGCTGGTATCAGTATAAATGGACCAGTTATACCGGTAACTAACCCAGGAAAAGCCGTGATATAACTAATATTGCTGAAAGTGGCGTTAAACACCAAACAATTAATCAACCGTTTAACGTGTGCAAGAAATAAATTAATATTTGGATGAATTAACTAATTGATATGTTTATTTTATTGGTATAACAACAGTATTTCAGTCATTTCACGGCGTTTCCTTGGTAAAATACCTGTACTGTTGGTAAGCCTACTCTGACACTAGCGCATCCGTTGTAAGGCTGTCCCTGCAATCCTGAGCACCAAGGAGGGAACCAACTACTATATGTTGTATAGGCTTTAGAATGGCCCTACCGGTGATTGAACCCGGCCTGGTCTCCCGCTCTCGAGTTCCACTAACCAATACATTAACGAGGTGGTTTTACCTTATCCCTTTCCCATTTATTGACGCATTTGTAGTAGACGATGTTTGAAAACATGATGACAAAAGGAGAAATTGCTCATAATGAGCAACATCTCATTTTGTCATCAAGTTTTCGACACTACTCTATAATTACATTTTCATTTAAAGAGATTTTCCATATTTTTACCTGATGTTTTCAAAGTAGTCTGCTGCAGATTGGTTGTAAGTGGGAAAGAGTAAATTGACATGTTTGCAGTCAGTGCGCTTAACTCATGATAAAAAGGTCTTGGGTTCGGATCAGGTGATAGTGTTGTTGAACATTGGGATCTTCCAACACACTCGGCAGAAATATGCTTACTGTCTGAGTGTCCAAGACATCGAGAATAACTGAGCTCGTCTATGGGAAAAGGTTTCAGTTCAACATGTACATCTACTTTGTCTGTGTACTCAATAAATGAGAATTTAATCAATTATAAACAGAGTAGTAAATACTGTGGAAAAGGGAGATATTGCTTATGATGAGAAAGTTCTCCTTTTGCTACAAAGTTTTCAAAACTCGTCTGCTGCATGACGTCAGATAAAGTCTGTTTGCGGGAAAGGGTTAATTCTCCAAAGTCAGATTACAACTCCTGAATGACAACACCAGATACCTCCTCTGTGGAGTAGTGATAGAGCGTCCGCCTCGGGTGCGAGATGTCGCGGGTTCGATTCCCAGCCAGGTCAAACCAAACACTTTAGAAATATGGCTTTTTCTCCTTGGCGATTGAGTGTTGTGAGATTAGCATTACGACTGACTCGCTTGTGTTATGATAAATGGACCAATTGTATTTGAAACTAACCCAGGAAACGCCGTGACATAACTGATAATCATACACGACACTCTCAGTCACTCAGTGACGTCACACGAAACCCGACCTTCGGAACTTTGCATCGTGAAATGATCCATAATTAAGACTGCATCCCTTCCGTGCAATCTGATCAGACTAGTCTGATCCCTTGTCGATATATTGTTGTTCAGTCAATATACAAGCACACGGAAAAAGTTTTGACTTATTTGTTTCCGACATAGGACATCAGGAGCAATTTCTTCTTTTGTCACTTAATTTTTAAAAGTCGTCTGAAGCAGATGCGTCAACATGTATTTACGAGTGGGAAAGGGTTAAGACCGACCATACATGTGCGTATTCTAATATTAACTGGTTCACAGAACGAACTACACCATTTACCTCACCTGGTGCTTAATTTGAAAGGCAACGTGTTGAAAAGAGGAAGATCAAAGTATGGTGGCTTGAGCTGCCACCACACGACTGACGCAATTTATTTTCTGTTAGTGCTTTAAACTGCCACCATTTAATAACTAGATAAACGAAACTTTTCAAGATATTTTGTTTTTGTTTCATTTCATCAAAACTTTTACGCAAGTTTTGGCTCATATATTTTTTGTTTGGGGTTTTTAACATTGTCGCCGGCATCCAATGTAAAGTGGGTATATTCACCTAATTCAGTATTTTTTTTAAGAAACAAGTTTCATGAACAATTCTCAAATGGTTTCATGATATGTTTTAAGATTTCATAAAAACAAGGATGAATATCCTGAACATTTTCGTTATCCAGTTATTAAGGTGGTGGCAGTTTAGAGCACTTTCAGGAACATTTTCGCGTTACGTTATTTATTTCGATTTCATGATAAACTCAAAATTATCATAGATTTTATAATCATTGTGAAATCCTCCATTGCTTTTGCGAAAATTATCTGGTAAGCTGTTTCATATTTATGCCACCATAATGAAATTGGCATATAACTGCCACCAAATGACTTTTCATAATTTCAGTATGCCCATGGGTTTTTGAATTGACTATGTCAATATCATTCTGACTTTACAATGCTCGTGTGAGGGGTGGGGTTGGTAATCACACAAGGGAAGTAGCCAGCAAGTTATTGTAGATTAAAGTGTTATTAGGAACGAAGTAACTCCGAAAAGACGTTTATTAAAAGTGTAGTTTGTTGACTCTGGAAAGGATGTCTGTCGACAACCGTCCCAAAAACGTTTAAACTGACAAATAAAGGCTTCTAAGTATATAAGCAAAGAGTTCCCATATATCTCAATAAAGAGGTCGGTCTTTAGTACTCGTTTAAAAGAAATACACGTGTCACAGTCCTTTATTCATGCTAGAATGGAATTCTATAGCTTTGGGCAACAGTTTCTTAAGTTCTAGCACCATATATTGCGGTCCGACTTCTTGGTACTACTAGTGTTAAAGAGGTATCTTTTCATCTTTGGTCTCGTTGGGATCTTTACATCTAACATATTATTTGACATATTCAAGGCTTTGTATGTAAGAGTTAGTGTTTTGTACTTTACTCTGTACTGTACAGGTGACCAGTGAAATTCTCTGAGAGTGATGTTGCTGTAACGGGAAGCCCTGGTAATAATACGAACTGCTGTGTTCTGAAAGTTTTGCATTCTTTTCATCAAGGTCTAATTAAGGCAAGCCATTTCGCAGCACGTTAAAGTAGTCGAGTCTTGATGTGAGTAAAGAGTTTACAAGAGATTTCTAGGCGCCACAAGTAAGGTATCGTCTGATACGACCTATCTACCGTAATTTTCCATAGCAATATCGACAGACCTAGTTCTGATGCTGCTCCATGTCCATCAACGAATCCAGCATCGTTCAAAGATTTCTGACGCAGGTAGCTGGCTTTATCTTAGCAACTTCAATATTCACAGATATATCAGAAACGAGATCGCATTTAGCTTTGATGTAACAGTTTTACTTATGTTATGTCAGCGTTCAGTTGCCATGCATCCAAGACATAATATCAGTAAGACAGGCTTCAACCTGGGAATCCAAATATGTTGATTCAAAATATAGGTATAGTTGTGAATCACCGGGATAAAATGATGCTTGAGTCTATGATTTCTGCAAATATCACCACCTTGCTGAGTATACATGATATAGTTTGTGGGTCCTAAAACCGATCCTTGAGGCACGCTGAATTTCATCAGTACTGGTTTATACAGTTCAATACCCACATTCTGATAAAGATTACTGAGATATGATATGGCACTCGTGCGAGCGGTTTCCAAAGTATTGCTTTAAACGATTTAAAAGAGTGTTGTGATCGATGGTGTCATAAGCTGCAGGTTTATCAGATTGAAAGATCAATGTAACAATACAATGGTCTCGTGTCACTTAACCCCTATTGTCAGAAAGTCCAGGATCCTTTCACCGTTACATTATATTCTATGTTGTATGTATCCCTGATGATTACAACATCCAGTTGTGTGGCCACCGACATTTGTTGGTTCATTAACATGTTGCCGCATGCCACATGATTCAAGAGTGCTTGTTAACTTTGCAGCATCCCGGTCCGCGAGAATGAAAAGATGGAAGTTTAAATCCCAAAATATTGTAATGTTCTTGTCTAGCGTTGCATATCTGGCCAGGAAAACTGGCCATTTCTATTCAAGGGATACAAAAACCGTTTTCCGATGTTGAAGGTTGCTTATAATTACCGCTAGGCAAAGAGAGTTCATATATATTCAAAGTCACAGCTAAATGTAACAATACGAAAGTCTGTTGCAGTTTTGTATATGAGAGCGACGCCCCCGCCACGCCTACTGCCACAGCGAAGGACGTGTTTTATTTGGTGGCCATTTGGTAAAACTTCACTGATGCATGCTTTATCCACCGAAGAAGCTAGCCAGGTTTCATGTGTTGTAGAAACTTGTCTTACTAATACATCAATGTTGATGTATTAGTAAATAGTGAAAACAAATCCTTTTTTAGAATTAAATCCAGTACCAGTATCGAACAGGCTACGATACTGGTACCTGACCACAATTTACATAGAGTTAAATATTCAAAGTCATTAAATTGCATTTGTCAAAATTGTGCAAATTTTCTCTGTGGTTTTAGTAAACTAGTAAGATATCCAAAATTTCGTTTAACCCTTTCTCTCCTACGACAATTCTGCAGCAGACGACTTTGAACGTATTTTGTCAAAACATAGAAAATCTCCATAATTGAATGGATAAATTATGACAAAAAGTGGGAAACATTGTGGCAAAAGGAGAAATTTCACGTTTTGTGCAATTTCGTCTTCTGTCATTATGTTTTCAAAAAGTCGTCTGCTGCAGAGGCGTCAGAAAGCGTATATATGAGGGAAAGGGTGAACTATATTGATTCATTTGAATGTTATTTAGAAAAACGTACGTTTTTATAGATGTAAAAATCGCTATACTTTAAATCCATTTTCCGGCTGATATCCAAGCAGCATATCACTTTTTGTTTGTAAGACAACGATTTCTTTCTTCATTTGGTAGTTCAAATCTAGCAGCGTTGGACTAGATTAAAACCACTCCATTCATTTTTTAAATATTTCGCAGATTTAAAATCTGTTAAAACAAACCAAGACATTCCTCTGAACCCGAAATGGTCTTAAGTGCCGGGAAGCTACTATAGAAAGAATGATATGAAATTATTCGATACAGATATAATAAAACTATTTCTTCAATAAGGAATGATTCAATTCTAGGTTTCGACGATTGTCTCGAGAATACGCAAACAATAGCAATCTAACGAGCCCCTTCCTTGAACACCAGTGTAGTTATAGATGTGCTACACTCGTATGGCACACATATTGTTTCCATTGTTAATAAACAAACATTAATATACCATTAGTAAACAGGTTTTAACCGTCGCTCATAAATCTCCGCCTGTCTTCGTTAATATTCGGTTGTGTTATCGTTACCTATGTTACCTATGTTATTATACGTAGATAATGAATTTATTAAACCTTTCCCTCATACGACAATTCTGCAGCAGACAACTTTGAACATATTTTGTCAGAAAATAGAAAATCTCTATAATTGAATGGATAACCTATGACTAAAAGTGGAAAACATTGTGGCAAAAGGAGAAATTGCACGTTTTGAGCAATTTCTTCTTATGTCACTATGTTTTCAAAAATCCGTCTGCTGCAGAGGCGTCAGAAAGCGTCTATATGAGGGGAAGGGTTAAAGTAGGTGTTTAAAACTACACCCACCGTCCTGATAGCTTTAGATAACTTTTCATATGTTCGATTCTCATGCTATTCGAACATTTTTGTTTTTCTTCTTTTTTATCCTTTCCTATATTGATGTTTTATCTAATTCGACCATCTAATTTTCTTTTCAGAAAATTTTGGAGTCAATCCTAAGATTCATTTCTCGTTCAAATGTCACAAAGAATATTTATTATTGCCCTAAAAGTAACAACATAGGCATATATGTTATTCTATCAGGTAGATCCTATATTTGGATATATAAAATACATATAATTAGTTGCCCTAAAAGTAACAACATGGGCATATATGTTATTCTATCAGGTAGGTCCTATATTTGGATATATAAAATACATATAATTAGTTTGTATAAACATACTTTAATACAAAACATGAATTCTCACATAACACGAAAAGAGTTTTATTATAACAAAAGTTAAACATATTTAAAGGGATTCGAACCCGCGACTACTGTATAGGTAGCTATGTGTGTTACGTAAAATGCTATAAGGATATAAATTTAAAATCGTTTAAAATTGAACATTGTATTTTTACTGTTTGTTTCGAAATCTAAATTAGTAGTTTATGTTGTTGTGCCATCATACTGTGTTATGGGTAAAGTAAGTTTATGGAAAATCATTGGGTAAGTTTGAGTCTTTTGTACTTGTTTTACACTTGCCGAGGAGCCAACACTGTAGATCCGGTACAAATTTATTGATACCACAGGAAGGACAATTCCACCAAAAACCTCGTTTGTACAATGATTCACTGAAAAGAGAGAAAACACAGACAGTAATTTACGATTTTAGGGAAATTACCATCCGGTTGTTTGTGCTAAAACTCGTTGCACCGTTTTGTATGAGAAAAATCGATTTATTGAGATTTTAAAAAAGAGCTACCCGCTATAAGCAATATTTAACTATATATCATTGTACTGTTTAGGACAAGTTTTAGCTACACTTGCTTCATTTCAGACCAAGATCAGCATGGACAGTCTAATCTCGATCTTAAAGGTGGAATTGATTGATTGTGGTTTTACGTCGTTTTAAAAAATAAATCAGTCATATCCGGCGGCAAGTTCACATACTCATATGTTTCCCGGCTTTCTCACACCAGTACTCCACTAAACAGTCTTTCCAAGCAACTGGCTGCTTTTCCTCATGGATTGTAAGCCCATTGGTGGAAGACGAATGACGTTTGCCACAGTGACTTGTCAACCGCAGGAAAGAAGGTTGGCCGAGCTGGGGTTCGAACTCACAACCCCTGGATTGACAGCGAGCGTCGCTACCGACTGAGCTATCGGGGCTAGGTTCTTATAGTGGTGGCTACTCTTTTTTAAAACTTAGTCGAGTTCTATAATAAACTCGGATGATTACGACAAGGTCGTGTCTCATTGTTCGCTTCTCGTCGAGCCAACTCGACAGCTCAGTCTGTTAATCTAGGGATCGTGGGTTCAAACCCCGTCTCTTCCATTCATGTTTACACATGACTGATACAAGTCATGGTGAATAGCGTTAGTCGTCAACCACAAATGGGTTAACTATTCTATGCGGATAGATAGCCAGTTACATGGGAAGTACTGGTGTGAAAAAGCAGAACAAACAAGTAAGGTGAATAGGCCGTCGTGATATAACTGAAATGCCATAGAAAACAATATAGCAGACGTTTTAATTGCTCGTAGGAACTGTTGCCCTACTGTTTTCTTGATAATATTTGATTTCTAGCTTCCTTTCATAAAAAACACCGACATCTAATTGAATCACAAAGCTGACAATACATCAATCAATTAAGCATAACGCCAGCAGCGATCACTCGAACACGTTGTTAACTCAAAGTAATATATGGGTATTTTCGACTTCGAGTAATCGCGAGTCTACTATAGTAGTTCGAAACCAATGAAGCTTAACCCACGGAAGCAGTGACACACATATTATGCTGATAGAAGCAATTCCAAGCGAAAACAAAACCGATACTGGGGATTTCGCAAACATTGCATATTCTGTGCTGTCTAAATACGATCTTCCACGTTTATTTTCAAAGCATACCATCACATGGAACATGCTTTAGAACAGCTAGGACATCCAGGAAACGATTTAAGAACAGCTTCCTGCAGACTTTATCTGTACCTGCGCCGTTTGTGTGGATTGTTTGTATGGTGATTACACCGCTTTCAACAATTATTCAGTTATATCACGACGCTTCCTGGGTAAGTTACCAGTACTACTGGTCCATTCATCCTGACACCAGCGAGTCAGCCATAATGCTAATACCATAGTCCTGAGCGTCAAGAAGGCAATTCCATTTCTTCCATTTGTATTGTCTTTGAAATGACCCGACCTGGGATAGAACCTGTGACCTCCCGCAGCCAAGACGGACTGTTTATCACTACGATACCGAAGCGGCGCCGTTCGTGTGAGTAACTCTCAAAGGAAGAACCTGCACTACACAGGATTCTAACACTGGACTCGTGTACTGGTATTTATTTTTAGCAAGCATGCATACAACGGGGATGATTGGAATACTTTCAAAACAAACAGTTTCAACATAAACAACTTACTTTAAAAATCTTTTCTTTATCTCTTCCAATTGTTCCACACTCTTCACGTGTTTCAATAGATTGAGAAACGCACGACGCCTTACACTCGTTTGAAGCGAAGCACGAAGTTCTCTTAACGTGTTTAGTTCTTCAATATCGCCATCTAGTGGTTCGTCCTTGTCGTTCCGTTCAGCTGGTCCATCACCATCTCTTGCTGCAATGTCTTCGTTTTGATAGGTATTGTCGCGTTCAACCTCTGTGATTAATGCATTCAATCTTATCAAATTCCGAACACGTTCCAAATCCCTGTCATCCTGCAGTACATCGGGGGGAGCTGGTATGAACGAGAAATACTATTATTAATATTAATGATGATGATGATAAAGATAACATAATTATAAATGATCAAAACAATAATAGCAATGATGAAACAAACAATACTACTATGATGATAATGATGGTGGTGATGAATATAACGATGATGGTACTTTGACGATAATGCTGTTCATGATGATGATGATGGTGGTGGTGATGACGATGGTGGTGTTGATGACGATGGTGTGGTGATGATTGTAATGATAATGATGGTGGTGGTGGTGATGGTGATGATGATGATGGTGGTGGTGATGATGATGCTGATGAAGCTGCTGCTGCTGCTGCTGCTGCTGCTGATGATGATGATGATGATGATGTTGATGATGATTGCGATTACGATAATCAGCAGAATAGTAAGGAAACATATGAAAAGGCACTTCGATTATCAAAACTTAACTCTGTTCTCAAGAAGGTAGAATTATTCACTAATCGGAAGACTCTTTATTCAAAAACAGAGTTCACTCCTAACACAGTAAGTCATTCCCAGAATGTTATAGTTTCGGGCATTAGCTGCCTTGGTATTATTGATATACTGTTGTGAATGGTGTTAGAACTTAACTAACGAAACTATTAACCAACGTCAAAAAACTCATATTTTCTTCTTTATTTACCGTCGGAATGTTAAATTAAATGCTGAATCGAAGAAAATACATTTCAAATTGAATGATAGGAATACATTACCTCCATGTATATTCCTAAAACAAAAGCACAGAAAACTCGCCAAGTAAAATACAAGCATTTTTAAAAAGAATAACCACTTTATGAAATATATCTTAAGTGATAACTATATATATACTTTAAAAACTCATTTCCGCTTCAGTTGAATATTCACCCTTTAGGATATAACCTTTTACTTCTGTAATGAAATGGATTTCGGAGAGAAAGAAAAAAAAAACTTCTATGGAAATATAAACATTGCCTTCTCAAACAGCGTTTTTTGCCATTCTTTCTTGGATATATATAAAAAATGATTTAGATTTCCCCATCATTTCTGAACGTATGTATAGTTAAGACGGGTTCAAAGTATGATATCATGTAGCGTAAAAGGTTGATTCAATCCCATATACAACCATTTTGGAGCAGACGACTTCGATAACATCTTTTCACAAATGTGAAAAATCTCTCGGAATGAATTAACATAACTGGAAACATTGTGGCAAAATGAGAAATTGCTCGGTTTGAGCAATGTCTCCTGTTTGTAACATTGTTTTCAATAGTAGTCTGCTGCAGAGGCGTCGAAAGGCGTCTACGTCAACGTTGGAAAGGGTTAAGTTATCGGTGTAAAATGTATGGCTCAGTTAAATCCACTCTAACTATTACTAAGTGACTGAATCGTATGCTTTATGATGCGTGTACATCCGTAAATGAGATTTATTTAAAGTCGGGTTGATTGTTTTGAATTACGCCCACACAATTTATAACATCCGTTGTCCTACTCATCTGGTGGTGACTCAGGTTAATATTGCCACAAAGGAGCGTTGTTTGATTTGATTTATTCATTAATTCTTTCTGTCATTTTTTCATTTATTCTTCGTTCTTTCGACCGACTGTCCATCGAGTGAACCAACAATTTGTTTATTCATTCATCATCATATGCTATGCAAACAAATACTCGTATTCTACATACTGTCTATACTTAGTTAGGAATTTTCAACTTTCTTTAGTTAAATTAACTTATTTATTAGGGGTTAACATCGTTTTCCACACATTATTTCAGTTATATTACAGCGACGGTCCACTTTTCATGATCCCTGGATAAACAAACTAATGTTGGGCAATAAATGTGTGCCTTGCACAAGAGCACTCAACCATGACCGCCGCGATCGGGGATCGAACCGGGACACCTGGTTCAAATCCCCTACGCTAACCATTTAGCCACGGCTGATTCCTTTATCTTGTTTAAAATACCAACCGTTAAATCGTTTACTGGTTTATTAACTCTTAAAAGTAATCTAATTTTATAAAAAAAAACCTGAATAAAAAAGTTTCGAGAAATCAGGAATACCCCAAGGCCTGACGCTCATAATATATATTTAAAAAAGGAGGGGGGGGGGGGGGGGGGGGGGGGGGCATACGACCATTGTGCAGATAAATAGAAGCCTATAGTTTCATGCAGTCTGGTCATTCATTCGATTTTTAATTGGGCAATTAATGATGTATTGTTCTGATAGCGAACAGAGCCAGTCCTCAGCAGACTGTGCCAACATCTAATAGACTGATTTGAATCTATCTGAAGTTTCGTTTCCCTGAACAGAGGATCATTGATGCATTAACATGAAACGTAATTCAATGAACACACAGGCCATTTGCATATTTCAGTATCGTATGTAAACATGATAATGAGCAACAATCTCATTAAAACCAGACCTAAACTTCGCTTGCTTGTATATTTAGATCTGATGACTGCCCCATACAGGCCGGCTCAGATTGACCTTTACGACAGCCAATCGAATTGTCGTTCGGTATAAAACGGGTATGATAACCCATAAAAATAAACGATATAGAAAAGCATTGATTGTCGAGTGTTCCAATTGTATAGCATGGACGATGGTTGTATCATCCGATTTCAATCCAGACATAATCAAAGCACCAAACGTGCTGGTGGGTTGGAATGTTGTGTTGATGATTTTAGCCAATCAAATTCATAGAACGTATACGTAGTAAAATGGCGAACAAGTTTATATTTTAAAATCAAAGCGCCGAAGGTACTATAGTGGCGATCGTGTAGAAAATCCTGCAAAGTAACAAGCAGTATCTCGGTGTAGGCCTTGCGGTTTTCAATAAAAGTGAACTCTGGTGCGGGTAAATTTGAGTAACGCTCCATCATTTGACAGTAGAATAATGTTAGTTTGCCAGAAGTTACGGTTTAAAAATGGATCCTGATGTGTTTAAAATAAGACCATACCACATTTAAGAAACATTTAGTTGGAACTCGATAGACCTACTTTTTAGCTCAAGAATGATGGAACAAAAATTGTTTAGTTATTTTAACAGTTTTATTTGTATAATATATTTCTGCGTCTTTGATACGATTGATCTATAAATTTAGCCGTATGAACAAATTCTACGTTTAAAAGGTAGTCTAAAGCATCGTTATCATTAAATGAATCAAAGTTTGAACATCTGCTGCTGATTTTATCATCTTTATATTTTCCCCATTTTAGCAGGAAATGTATTTTGTCTACCACTGTGCTCATTTCACAAAAGGAACATTTACGTTCATTTATAGGTAATCCAAAAAACCTACCGGTTTCTATTCGTAACGGTAGAATGCCGCATCTAAATTTTGCTTCGAGATAGATGTAAATAGATAAGGTTCTGTGAAAAAGCTATTTTTGAATTTAACATATGCTCTGAGTTTTGGTACCTTTTGCACTTCTGTACGCCAGTTTTCGATACTTTTTGTCAATAGCACATTCTCTATATGCTTTAAATTGATAGTACTTTTTGAATTGTATTTATCAACGCAATCAGTTATCTCCATAATTTATTTAATTTCATGACACAAAGATTTTTTGTTTGATTCAAAATCATGGTTAAATATTGCCTTTGGAATTCGTGTATCATCCATATTTATAAGCCGATTTCACAATTTTGCAAACCCATATCTGCAGCAACGGACAGTAATGGTGCATATTTATGAACGCCTATAAAATATCTCGAGAATCGGTTATGAATCATATCTACCTTTTTAAAATCTTTGAACCCCCCCATGTCAAAGAACAATAGTCAATGACAGGTATAACACATGAATTATATAATTTATTATATGTTTTAAATCCTATATCCTTGTGATTATGTGTTTTTGATATAACCGCTCCAAGGGCTCTGCTTCCAGCTTGTGCTAGAGTGCCTGCTGTTTGTACATAATCTGGGTTTTCGTGGATTAGGACCCCTAGGTATTTGTATGAGTCCGTATATTGTAGTATTTGGTCTCCCACTTTAAAAGGGATTTCGCTACGTAATTTTCCCTTGTTCCTAAAATGAATGCAGTTTGACTTTTTGTGGTTTATTCGTAGTCTCAATCTACGGCACCAGTCATTCACATACTTAAGCATACTTTCCATAACTAGTTCTGTTTCAGACATCAGAATGATGTCATCTGCATAGAGAAGACAGCTAAATTGTTTGTCACCAAACTGCAATCCCTTATTTAATGAATTTATACCTTCTACAAGGTCGTTAATGTTTAAGGCAAAATGTGTAGAAGAGCTTGTGTCTCAATGTCTTACCCAAAAAATTGTCAGAAACCACCCCGACCGCATCCCGTTTATTTTAACGCAGGATTGCGCTTTTAGCGAGTTGTAAAATTTACCGTTGACTCCGTTTATCAGTAGTTTAAGTAACAACATGTCTCTTGTCAACATAATCGAAAGCTTTTTGTAAGTCGATGAAAGTAGCAAATGTTTCATTTTGACAAAGTCTATTTCTAAGTAATGTGCTTACCGAAAAAACGTGTTCTTCACATGACCTTTTTGGACGAAAACCATTTTGTTACTCAGCAAGCATATTATAACTCTACACGTATCGTATTAAACGCTTGTTTAATATATTTGTATATAGCTTACTTATAACCGATATTAAGCTGAGTCCTCTATAGTTTAACGGAATATGCTTATCTTTCACTTACTTTGGTAGCATCTTTAGGAATAGGAGCTATTATTGAGTTTCTCCATATAGAAGGAACAATACCCATGTCTAAACAAAAGTTAAAAAGTGTTTGTAAAACATCGATGATAACAGGGAACTTAAGTACATCATAGGGGATTTTATCAATGCCGACAGACTTTCTTTTTTTGGCTTTCATTACGACATCTATCAAGCAATACGCATTTTGACCTTTGACCTCTACGGGTGACCTTAACATTTGAGGTACAGGCCTCAATTTTGTGCACGACACATCACCTCATCATGGTGCACTTTTGTGCCAACTTCTTAGAAATCTTATCATGCGTGGATAAGACGAGTACTTGTGGGGTTTGGGGCCCAGCAACCACCCTTGTAAAGACACTTAGATAAATAGTTTTTTTTTATTTTTTATAATGGGTATCTCATTTGCATATTAATGTTATTCATTCCGTAAAAGGGGGTTAATTACGGAATGAATTGCATGCTTGTTGGGTTAACCCCACACAAAAACATCAAAGGAAATAACCCCACAAATACACGCCATCAGTACGGACGGACGGACTCATGGAAGAGTACTTGTGGGGTTATTTCGTTTGATGTTTTTTTGTGGGGTGCACCCCACAAATATGCAATTCATTCCGTAATTAACCCCCTTTTACAGAATGAATAACATTAATATGCAAATGAGATACCCGTTATAATTTTTTTTTTTTTTTTTTATCTAAGTGTCTTTATAAGGTTGGAGGGTGGGCTTTAGATAAAACACGCACCCCACAAGTACTCTCTCATGCGGACTCGTCTGTATGTAGGGACACACTCACCGAACCGCCATTGCGGAAGCTTTATGTCGAACTCACCAAAAGCAGACTCGACAAAACGCGATTTCAGACAGTAAAATGGTTATCAACAACAGGCTACTAAACAACCCTTTCCAACATTCAACAAATTTGCAAAGGAAGAGCTGCTCCTATTGATACATTTATTGTAGCATTATATTCTATAATGTGTTTCCTGGCTGTCTCACACCAGTACTGACTACTCAACAAAACATTCTTTCCAAGCAATTGGCTGCTTTACCACAAAGTCTGTTAGCCCATTGGTGGAAAACGAATGCCGCTTGTCACAGTGACCTTTGTCAAACGTCGAAAGAATGTTCGCCGTGCTAGTGTTCGAACTTACAACTCCTAGATTACTTTAGGAGTGCTCCAGTTAGAGATCAGACAAATCATATCAAACTAAATTTCACTTATTAAGGGGATATAGCTCTGGCATAACTGGACAAAGTTGACTTGAAAGTGAGTCTGTCCTTGAAATTACTCTCATATACAGTCACACCTGTGCTAAAGTCAACCTTTGTTAAGCAATACCCTGTATAAAGCAACCAATATTTCCCAATCACTCAGTTTCTGCACAAATTACCCTGTAATTAACCCTTTCCCCAAACCAGACGCTTTCTGACACCCCTACATCAGACAACTTTTGAAAACGAGCAATTTCTTCTTTTGCCACAATGTTTTCATTTTTTTTTTTATTAATTACCTACATTGTTTTTGCCTGGATATTCCCAAAAGCATCTGCTGCAGATGTGTTGTATAATGGAAAGGGATTGTTCTCTGCCCATGAATGGTCTTTTAAAATAGGTCTGCTCAAGTAAGAAAGGAACATTTAAGTGGAACTTCTCAGTCTTAAACCTTCCCCACATACAGACGCTTTCTGACGAGAAGCCGGTTTATTACTTTTGTTACAAGGTTTAAATGTATGAGAATTTCGGCACAAGCTAGCACAAGCAGGTGATGCCTGCTTCTTCTTCTCAAATGTAGAGGCCGAGCATCTACTGTTATGATCTTACAAGAAGCAAGAAGATCTAGTTGAAAGCTTTTTTTTTTTTTTTGGTCTCGGAGTATCAATTTCAGTTAATTTCAATTATATAAACTATTTCAAGAAAACATCTCAGCAACTCTATATTATTGAATCAAAATATTTTCGATTTTTCTCCAACTCGGTTACAAAATATAACTTAATAGAAGGATTTTACTTCGAAAAGTGTTGAATAAATGTATTTGTACTATTTTCAACACAGAATCTAAGAATACTGTAATGATTTATAAATGACCAGTCTGGTAAGCTATTTATAGGACGTTTTTGAATTTCCAGACTCATGCGTCGTACTTAGCATGGCTGATAAAACGCTCAATGATATGTATTATCTGCCCAAACATGTAGAATGCTAATATTTACATATTTTAACTCAATGTAGATCATAAGCTCGATACATCTCAAATCTTAGTATCAATCCGGTGCCAATCAAACGTCGGGCACCTGCTTACTACGTCACTCCTCAATGAGCGTACGTCTCGCGCAATAATATTCTCTGTCACCAGACACGAAGAAGGCTAATGTTTACATTTTTTAACTCAATTACATCTTAGTTCGATAGTTCTAAAATCTAAGTATCAATATTGTACTAAAATAGCACTGACATTATTATTGTTAACCATGTCTTTGCAGAAATGTTGGAACTATTTGGCGGTAAACGTTTTGCATTAAGCATTTATGACGTACTGCCGAAATCTCCTTATATATTGTTCTTCTTGTGTCATAGTACAGTGGTTATTGTTACCATAATCGCCTCAACTTGGTATGTTGGTCGGCGATGTTCCATTCCATGTGTTTTCTGTACATTAATTTACTTTGTTTGTTTAAGCGCAGGCGATTATTCCGGCACAAGTTTGGTTTACGTGTTGCGTGCGTGCAGTTTGACGCAAATGTTAGCATTTGTTTTCAAAAGAAATATATCCAGGTCGTTTATATTATGTGTTGTTCACTGTTAGGTGGTTAATCATTTAACCATGCAAATTAATTTAACTTTCAATAGTATTTCTAAATCAAAGTACTGGAAGTACTGCTGTAAGTTGATTTTAGAATGATGTGAGCCAGATGCAGATGTGGTAATGAAATGTATGCAAGGTAGGAACAGATGATCATAGTAAGGATATGTGGATAGCAACAAACGAGATGAAATATTTTGAAAATAATAGAAACAAAGAATTTAAATTATCAAAACTTCTTATTTTTGCTACATTTTCAGATTAGGTGATTTTTATACAATATAAAATCACACTTACAATTGTTGTTAAGTTAATTATCTTGTACTATATAATTTCGGAATTACGCCTTCATCAATAGAATACTATGAGTATATAAAAGAAAGCAAACTTTAAAATTGGTGACACCTTGACATAAAAGTTATATTTATGAACAAATTCTACTTTTGCAACAGTATTCTAGACGTGCCTTTCCAAATAAGCCCCTGCTTGTTTTAAACGGCTGAACGCATATGTTCTTTACATCTTTGTTGTTGTTTGGTGACGTTGTTTACCCTCGCACTCGGCATTAATGCCATTTGACGAGCAAGAAATCTTACAAGTATGACTTTCAATGCGTCTGCAATAGAAAAAAGAATACAAACGAGTGTCAAAGCAAATTGGCACAACAGATATAAGCAGATCTATAAATGAAAGCTTAGTTAAAACAATACAATATGATTGTAACAATATGATAAATTTGCTCGACATGAACACATTCTACATTTGCCACAATCTTTCAAACGTATATAAATGATAGTACATCAATGATGTTCTTAATAATCATTACAAAGACGACTTTAAATGGTCTGCATAAGGACAATGCATGAAACGGCTGTCAAAGCATATCAAGATAGTCGAAAAGGTGTACAAAGCATAGTAAACTCTGTGCATGGTTGATTGTTCGGTGTTTTACGCCGCTGTCAACAATTTGGCAGTTTTAGCACGGCGTGTCCTGTAAGTTACCAGTACTACTGGTCCTTTTTTCCTGACACCAGCCAGTCAGCCGTAATGCTAACCCTTAAACCCTGAACGACAAGGAGGCAGCCATTACTACCATTTTTTAAGTATTTGGCATGACCCGGCTGGGGATAAAACCCGCGACCTCCCGCACCCGATTCGGACGCTATACCTCTACGCCACTGAGGCGGTTTATGAATGAAAGTATGATAAATTAGTCATTTCTGATAAACTGCGTCTGTATGAGGAAAAACGTAGAACGAAAAATTGTTCAATGAATGAAAGCATAATTAAACTTAAGAGTGCCTTAATTTAAATAATTTCGAAGATTACAAACCAATTGAGAAAGTGTTATAAATAATACAAGACGAATATTTGACGCAAAGCATGAAAAAGAAGCCGCAATATTTCGTTGCACATGAAGAAAAAAAATAAACATTTAGATCCTCAAACAATAGACAAATTTAATCTGTAGCTAGTAATGCAGATATCGGTATTTGAAGATTTAAGTATTATGTAGGATATTTAACCTGGCATGGTCTGTGTTTTAAGTGAATGAGATGATTTAGAGTTAAACCGATCATGAAAAGTGACATACAAGACTAAAACTAAAGATAAATGGACAAGAGGTTATGATAAATTTCAATTAGTACCAAAGACAATCAACTATTTGTATTGAAAATAAGCCCTGTTAAAATATTTTTTTGTCAAATAAGGCAGTCACACAGAAACTCTGTTTTTGTTTTGTATCGGTAAGTCATGATAGTAGATAAGGGTTTAACAACTTCCCACATAAAACAAATCTGTAGCAGACAAATTTGAAATTATCAAGTACAAAATAGAAACAATCCATAAAATGATGGTATGATAACTGAAAAGTTTTCAAATATATTGTGGTAAATGCAAATCATGATTGCATTGATGTTTAACCTGACAGACTTTTAATTCGTCAAGTACAAGATATAGATAATCTTTATAAATTAATGTTAGATAATTGAAAAGAGTTGAAATTGTTGTGGCAAATGGAGCAATTGCTCATTATGAGCAATTTCACTTTTCGCCACAATTATTTAACAAGTCGTCTACTGCAGAGACTCATAAATGGTATATACTCGTATGTGGGAAATGGTTAAAACCGTAAATGGAGAAAATTAAGCTCATTATGAGCAATTTCACCTTTTGTCACAATGATTTCAAAAGACGTTTGTTGCAGAGGCTCATAAACTCGTATGTGGGAAAGGGTTTAAACCGCAAATGGAGAAAATTAATCTCATTGTGAGCAATTTAACCGTTTGCCACAATGATTTTAAAAGTCGTCTGCTGCAGATGCTCAGAAAGGGTATATACTCGTATGTGGGAAAGAGTTAAAACGGTAAATGGAGAAAATTAAGCTAATTATGAGCAATTTCACCTTTTGCCACACTTATTCCAAAATTCGTCTGTTGCAGAGGCACAGTAAGCGTATATATTCGTATGTTGGGAACGGTTAAAACAGTTAATGGAGAGAACTAAGATCATTATGAACAAGTTCACATTTTCCCACAATTATTTCAAAAATCGTCTGTTGCAGAGGCACGGTAAGGGTATGTTTGTGGGAAGGGGTTAAAACCGTAAATGAAGAAAATTAAGGCAATACATATATGGTCATAACCCGATTTAATGTTAATTTAAATTGTTATTGGAGAGGGTTCCCTGTGGAGATATTTTAAAAGACCAACAACATTGAATGGGTATACAAATATGAAAAGTAAAGGTTTACAACACGAGTAAACTGCAAAAACACCACTTTCTTATATTGTTTCATCAAAATGTCGAACGAGCATACGTCCTTTTCTCGTTCCGGTTCAAGCAATTACATCACATAGAAAAGCGAATGAAGCAGATAAGGAAAAGAGAAGATAACCATAGTATATGTTATGCTTGTTTGAATATAACGGATAAGCTTAAGTGTTTATACAACAGTGACGTGATAATAGCGAGATATAGCGTCTTCTGGAGTTCCTTCCTCTTATGACTGCGTAATATATATAATATATATGACAAGAGAAAGTTGATGCAAGGCATCAATGTCGCCTGAAAAGACTGCATTGATTTATTTTTTAACACACATGTATTCTTGACTTTCATTAGTCTAAACATACACATAATGTTTTCATTTTTTTTTGGTCAGGATTTTGGATTTTTTGTATTTGTCAATAACATCACAACAAATACAGTTTGTGATTTAAATATACATGCAATAAAAAGCTTTTTAACTCTTTCCATGTCTGAAGCAAAAATGAAATCCATTAAACGTTTAAAACATTGAGAAAACGGTTAAATTGCTGAAGACATGAACTTCCTCCTTTTTAAATAATAATTATAATAAGTATTTCACAGATGTTTATCCTCATATGTTTAAAGAGAAGACCAATTGTTCATTTAAATCATGGATGCATACAATATATGTATGGCGCAAGAGAAATGCCGGTTGCGAGTCACATTTAAAAAGGTGGCAAGTATGAAATTAATTGGGTGCGAAAGACTAGATTTTCTTTATTTCTAAAATTATTGTTACTCCGAGTTTGTTCTTTTCTTAATTTGTTTCAAGCCAAATAAACGTTTAATATCACATATATGTAATCATTTAAGTGTGTAATATTAGCTATCTATCTGTAATATATTAGGTGTTTGAGCATTCTTTCGAAATGTTGAGCTCGTGTCAAGATCGAGTCGTTTTGACATCGAAGAAAGTGAATACAAAATCAGGCAAAGCTTTAGTGCATGTTTTATTCTACTGCAACCGAGAGAAAAAAAGCATTTCTATATTATATTTCTTTCTCCTACATTCGGCCCATGCACTCGTTTCGTGACGTTTAAGAAATCAATTTCTCGAGCGACTTTTTTTTGTCTGTATAACTCGTCACTTTTCTAAGTTTACATTTTACTTCCGGTTATTTCCCTTTATATTTTGACAATATGAAACTAGGTCACAAACTGAGGAAAGCGTTTTCACGTTCACGACCGATAAACAGGCATATATTTGAGACATATTTTCAACAAATATTTCTTATTTTTGTTTATGTTACCAGTTTATGTTGATACTTATCTGAAATAAAATAATAGTTTGACCACTCGCTTCTTCATATCAGGGACAATATATACACGGTCCCTGTTCATATTGAAATCTGCAAGCGCGAAAATCGATGTTAAAGGTCACTATATTTAGCTTAGAAACAGTTCCTATTTTAGATATACATGGATTAATATTATTAAATGACGTCTACACAAATCAAGACATCTCTTTGAAGATGAAAATAACATTCAGTAAGTTAAAATTGCTATAAAAAGGAGAATTCGACGTGGTTTTTACCTCGATATTGACAAAGTCTGCAGCAAGTCTACCAGGGACTCTTTTGTCTTCGTAAATAAGGCAAACACACATAAATGCGAGTCAAAATAAAGAAACTGCAAATACTTAAAACATCGGATTATTTATTTCATTTAAGATGTATCGTAACTTAGTGTTTATGAACAAACACAATTGTAATATGTTCAAGACATTTAAATTTGTTTTTTTCTAATAATAACTCTGCTCCCATGTCATTTCCGAAAAGCTATTAAAAATAGAAGTCGCGGGCTTCTGCCCGGCGACTAATGAAAGGAACCAGACTACATTTAGCGCACCTTTTTTCGGTTCCCGGTTTGAGAACTATTGAAATAATAAAGCGTATGGGGCAGGTAACCAATTTAGTGCTAAATTTCAAAGCATTCCTACAGGAAGCTTCCAATGACTGCTCAGTAGCACACGACTATTGAAACTAATTTGTGCATTACCAGCAAATTAAAACTTCTCTGCAGCACACGACTATTGACTACATTTTGTCAAAATAATGAGGAATTTATCCCAGGATTCCAAATGTTGCATCTGCAAGTGTTAACTGTATGCAATGATTTTCAAGGAACCTGCAGCAGACGATTTTGAAAACATCTAAGAGGGAATCTCTCCTTTTCCCACAATGTTTCAATTTGTAAAAATAAATCAATATATCTATAATATTGTAAATTATGTAAATACTTAAAAAGGAATATGCTAGAGAAAATGTAAGAAATATAAATGAAAAAGTAATTAAGGATAAATGAAAACATTTTGGGGAACGGAGAAGTTACTCATTGTGCTTAAATTCTCCTTATCGCACACTTTGTTTTTAAGAAATTTACAGCAGACGGTGTTGAAAAAATTTAGAATCCATAACTGAAAGTGTCTTTTAGGATAGATATTGATTTCACAATAAAATGATTAATCATTCAATTGTTTGTTGGTGTTTTTCCGTTAATTTTGATCCTATATTATTTTTTTAGTTAGAAAATAACTTGAAAATAGCCCTTTCATTTGTCCCCACTTTCACTCCGCTAAAATGGTACTGGCAAAAACAGCAACTTCATAAAGCCTTTCCCAAATACAACAAGTGTGCAGCAGATTATTTTGAAAACATATGGACACAAGACTAAATAACGAATTAGTTTATATAAATATATGTCCAACATTGTCGAATTGCGTAGAGGGAGTGGTACGAAACATCCCGCATCATATGATAACAATATAAAATATGAAATGAATTCCATTGATTAATTATATATCATAAATCTAAACAATTATGCATTTTACACGTTGAATGGTATAACTTTCTATGAATAATATATAATTTGCATTCTCTTCTAAATGTCGTACGATTTGTTTCTATTTTAATAATTCGACGACACGATCGGTCCTCGAATTGACATAATTCGTCTACTTATATGTCTCTGGTCCTATGTAAAGCAGTTGTTCGCAAAATTGTGGCGCGTAGGAATATGCATAAAAATGTTTACTGCCGTTAGATTTGTATTTCTCAAAATAAAATCCACTTTAAAAGCCGCAAAATTCAATTTTAGTTTGAAAATAGAGTGTCCAAACTATATTCTACATTAAACTGATTGTATATGAACAGACTATTAGAAAGATTTTACTTTGAGTTTATCGCACTATATTAATTAGCGTATGTATTAAAATGGTTGTTATATGTCCAATTTGATTAAGGTCACAGTCTAAACGCATAGGAAGTAGATTTCTACAATTAATTTATGTGGATTTTGAGGGGGGGGGGGGGGGGGGGGGGAAGGCATCATTTAATATTAAGATGAAATTAGATTGTTATGTAATTGATAAAGTTGCTACATAAACAGTTTTCCGATAAGGTTCTTGACAATTGGTTTTAAATATATAAAACAAAACATTCAAATTTAGCGTGCAACAATCTATTTGTGT
>JASEVX010000730.1:0-55711 GCA_031761405.1 Serripes groenlandicus
GTTTTTCGACCAATCAACAATTCTTGAAGGAATCTAATAAAGGGTCACCCAAGGAACATTTGTACAAAATTATTTAAAAATTGGCTTGCCACTTTCGGAGAAGAAAATTTTTAAGTTCACACTATAGCCATTTAAGGCAAAATAGCCCCGCCCCCTGGCGGCCATATTTTTCGACCAATCAACATTTCTTGAAGGAATCTAATAAAGGGTCACCCAAGGAACATTTGTACAAAATTATTTGAAAATCAGCCCGACACTTTCGGAGAAGAAGATTTTTTAAGTTTTCACTATTTTTTTCTTTCGGTTGCCATGGAAACCATAATTTAAAATCAATCAAAAAAGATTGAAGGAATTTAGTAGAGGACATTGAGACGATGCTTCCTACAAAGTTTCAACCAAATTTGTCAAGTGGTTAGGGAGAAGAAGTCGTTTAAAGAAAATGTTAACGCACAATCGCACGCACGACGGACAATTCGCCATGACATAAGCTCGACTGGCTTTCAGCCAGTGGAGCTAACTAGGCAAAGTAGAGTTATTGTTCTTGCAAACTGCACTTTCTCCCAATGTACTGTGGTGAATTTGTATTGATTTTACTGTTAAACTAATTCCATTATTATATGGCATTGACCTGACAGTAAAAATATATACAATACATAGAGGTCAAACTAGTGTATTTTGGTGTATGTTCCAGATGGGATTCATAGTCGTAAAATTGACCAAAATTACAGGCTTAGTTTAAAATAAGTTTTTCAAACATGCAGGTGCCTTAGATTAGTTAGGCTTGGCATGAGAGCAAATTTGTTGCCATAGACTGCAACTCTTACACTTTCAAGTCTGATTTGAGCCCCTGAAAATCTCTATCAGGCAGAATGTGGTAAAAACCCACTGGAAATGTCAGCCAAATATATATTCAATTACTTTTAACAACCAGATCTTCAAAGGTCTTTGCTGTCAGCACCTTGCCTTTTGTCTTTGTACCATTCCAAACTTTTAAGGTGAGACTGGCTGTTTTTGGCTGTAAACAGAAATGATAAATATTTTGTCTGTATTTGGTACTTTTCTAACACATATAAATTTCATTATAAATAGACCTCTTGAATATATCATACATTTATGTAAACAGCCTCCCTCGGGCATACCAGAACAATGATTTTTTGTACGTATACAAGGTTTGTGGAGTACATGATAGTGTTGACGGCTTTCATGGCAAACTAAAAGCAGTTGTGACGATGAAAGATGTCCCAAATTGATGTCCCCTCCAGAACACACTGTTTGATGGAGCATAGAAAAAAAACCACCCATATCAAATTGTTAAAAGATTAAACTCTGGAGTACAGACACATTTACTTCAAGTACTATGGCCATTGCCTCTCACCTCTGATCTATGTGAGAAAGTAGTCAGTGGCTTCGAAAGAATGTTGTGCAAGTACTGGTGTGGGTAAGCCAGGAAAACATGGGTAGGTGCACTGACCGCCGTGATATGACCATCGCTGTTGAAAGCGGCGTTAAACTCCAAAACAAGAGGGCCATGATGGCCCTGGAATCGCTCACCTGATTTTTTTTTTCACTTTAGCTATATAAGCCCCGCCATCTGGCGGGCATAGTTTCCAACCAATCAACTTGGCTTTAAGGAATCTGATAGAGGGTCACCCTAGGAACATTTCTACAAAATTATTTGAAAATCGGCATGACACTTTTGAAGGAGAAGATTTTTTAAGTTTTCACTAAAGCAATAAAAGGCAAAATAGCCCCGCCCCCTGGCGGCCATATTTTTTGACCAATCAACATGGCTTGAAGGAATCTGATAGAGGGTCATCCAAGGAACATTTCTACAAAATTATTTGAAAATCAGCCCGACACTTTTGCAGGAGAAGATTTTTTAAGTTTGCACTATAACTATATAAGGCAAAAAAGACCCGCCCCCCCACCCCCCCCCCCCCCCCCCCCTGGCGGCCATGATTTTCGACCAATCAACATGGCTTGAAGGAATCTGATAGAGGGTCACCCAAGGAACATTTCAACAAATTTATTTGAAAATCGGCCTTACACTTTTGGAGAAGAAGATTTTTTAAGTTTGCACTATAGCCATATAAGGAAAAATAGCTCCGCCCCCCCTGGCGGCCATGTTTTTCGACCAATCAACATGGCTTGAAGGAATCTGATAGAGGGTCACCCGAGGAACATTTCTACAAAATTATTTGAAAATCGGCCTGACACTTTCGGAGGAGAAGATTTTTTAAGTTTGCACTATAGCCATATAAGGAAAAATAGCCCCGCCCCCCCTGGCGGCCATGTTTTTCGACCAATCAACATGGTTTGAAGGAATCTGATAGAGGGTCACCCGAGGAACATTTCTACAAAATTATTTGAAAATCTGCCAACCAGTTTGGGAGAAGAAGAATTTTGAAGTTTTTTTCATTTCGTTGCCATGGAAACCAGAATTCTGCATGGATCCCAAAAATTTGAAGCAAATCTGGTGAGGTCATTGAGAGGATGCTTTCTGTGAAGTTTCATCCCAATTGACCCGCTGGTTACTGAGGAGAAGAAGTTGACGCACGACGCACGACGGACGACGGACGCCGGACAAAAGGCGATCACAATAACTCACCTTGAGCAAAGCTCAGGTGAGCTAAAAACAAACAAACAATCTAGTGCTATGGCATATGGTATTTCTAATAAGGCCAAGGCTAGGCAGTCATACCAGGATACCCAAGATAGCTCCATGTTAAAAGTCATTGACACAGGATTATGGGTAAGTAGTGTCAACCCAGAACTGGCCTCTAGTCCTGATGGGCTTATTTTAGACCTGAATGAACAGTCACCCTATTGTGTATTGGAAATAAAATGTGCCAAAGTACTTGAAGGTAAAAAGATATCAAATTTTAACAAAACGCCCAAGAGGGCCAGTATCGCTCCGCGGCCTTAAGGCAAAAATCAAATCTCCAAACACCCTGCCCCCTGGGGGTCATATTTGAATATTGGTGTCGCCCTAGGAACATTTCTGCAAAATTATTTGAAAATCGGCCAAATAGTTTATAATGAGAAGATTTTTTAAGTTTTCTCTATAGCCATATAAGGCAAAATAGCCCCAACCTTCTGGCACCCATGTTTTTTGACCAATCAACATGGCTTGAAGGAATCTGATACCAACCATCAGGAATATTGGTGTCACCAAAGTAACATTTCTACAAAATTATTTGAAAATCGGCCGTACACTTTTTGAGGAGAGGAGTTTAATGTTTTCACTATGGCCATACAACTCAAAATAGCACCGCCCTCCGACAGCCATGTTATTCGACCAATAAACATGGCTTCAAGGAATCTAATAGAGGGTCACCCAATGAACATTTCTACAAAATTATTTGAAAATCGACTGATCACTTTCGAAGAAGAAGAATTTTTAAGTTTTCACTATAGCAATACAAGTCAAAATTGCCCGCTCCCTAAAGGCCATGTTTTTCAACCAATCAAAATTTCTTAAAGGAATTTAATAAAGGGTCAGCCAAGGAACATTTCTACAAAACAATTTGAAAATTGGCTTGACACTTTCGGAGAAGAAGATTTTTTAACTTTTTACTATTTTTTTTATTCCGGTTGCCATGGAAACCACAATTTTGAATGGATAAAAAATATTTGAAGGAATTTTGTACAGGACATTGAGAGGATGCTTCCTATAAAGTTTCAACAAAATTGGCAAAGTGGTTATGGAGAAAAAGTTGTTTAAAGGAAAAAGCTAACGCACACGCACACACACGCAAGACGGACATTTCGCCATGACATAAGCTCTGGAGCTAAAAATGAATTAACGGAGAAACAGGTTAAACAGTTATATTTAGAACAGTTGCCATCAAATAAAATCATTTAAAGATGGCCCTAAATCGATCATCTGAATGACAGTAAATTAGAAACATATTTAACTGCAAATATCTGTGAAAATTTGATCAGGACTGTGCATATGAAACTGCAAGGAGTAGACACTGTTAAAGAAAAGTAAATCAGTAAAAGCCATTTGTATCTTGAAATCTAACAAGAACTTTAACAAGAATGGAATTATTAAGTTTTGTCATTTTGCACCTTTCCTGATGCCACTTTGCTGCCCTGTTTGTCAACAACATCAAAAATTAGCTTGAACAGATTTTGTAGAGAGTCACTCAAAGAACATTACTGCTAAATTATCTTGGAATCTGACAAACAGATTATGGAGGAAAAGGTTTTAAAGTTTACGTACTTTTTTCAATTTCTGATGCCGCAGCAATCAAAGTTCTGCACAGAATGTAAGTCTTTGAACAAATTTGAAAGAGGATCATAAAAGAAACCTTCCTGTAAATTTACCTTGAAATTGGTAAAGTGGAATGGTAGGAATTGTCATTTGTAGGTTTAATTTACCCCTTTTGTGATGATGCATGGTTGCTATGATTGTGTAACCAATTACAACAGCTTGAACTAATTAAGTAAAGGATCACTGAAGTAAGATTTCTAATCAAGTTTCATAACATCAGATAAAGATTATCAAAGAATTGTAATTTCCAAATGTTGTCATTTTGTCCCTTTTCGTATGCCTCCTGAATGCCACGATTTCAACCAATCAGTATGCCTTGAACATTTTGTGTAGAGGGTCACCCAAAGAACATTCTACCAAATTGTTTTGGAATCTGACGAGCAGATTCAGAGAAGAAGATTTTTAAAATTTGAACATTTTGCCCATTTTCTGATGACGCCGCAGGAACCAAGCTTCTTGATGGAATTCAATTCTTTGAACAATTTTGAAAGAAGGCCACCAATGGAACATTCCTGTGAAGTTTGGATGAAATTGGTCTTGTGGTTTAGGAAATAATGTTCAAAAAAAGAAATTTCTAAATTATGTCATTTTGCCCCTTTTCTGATGCCGCCTGACTGCCATGTTTTTGTTAACCAATCAGTACAGCTTGAACAATTTTTGTAAAGGAACATTTCTACCAAATGATATTGGAATCTGACCAGCAGATTCGGAGGAGAAGATTTTCAAAGTTTGGACATTTTGCCCCCTTTCTGATGCAACCAAAGTTCTCAATAGAATTAAAATCTTTGAACAAATTTGAAAGAGGTTTACCAGAGGAACATTCCTGTGTTGTTTCATGGAAATTGTTCTTGTAGTTTGGGAGGAGATGATGTATAAAGCTAAAAGTTAACGCCTGATTGACGAACAGGACGACAGACAAAGAGTGATCAGAATAGCTTACCTTGAGCCTTCAGCTCAGGTGATCTGAAAATCACATGCATATTTTTACCAAATACAAATGCAAATGGGAGTGATGGGTCTGAAATACTGTGATTTTGTAGTATGGTCTGATAAAGAAACATTTGTGAAGCGAATTTATGATGCCTTTTGGGTAATTTTAAAGAAAAAATTGGTTAAATTTCACCATACTTTCTTATGCCCAGAGTTGTTTGAAATGAAAATACCAAGTGAACTTAAACCTTATCAATATCCACAGTAGATTTTATGTTGGTTCAACTCAAAAACCCTATGTTGTTGGTGTTTTCATTTTTTTTAGTTAGAAGATTCTTTTGAATACCAATAACATGGGAACCTCACTCTGAGAATAATTCCTCACTGCAAGTTTTAGTCCTTCAAAAAAAGACATTGGTGTGCTCATTTTTCATTTTGTTAGAACCATGCAAGTTTTATATCTAAATGAAGATTTCGCGAATATTTTGATCTGGAAGTACCGAAACTATAAAAGTTTAATCTGTGCAAGTATCTGATTGGTTAGAAGCAAATTCGTTCTCCAAATTGACCAATCAAAAGCCTTATTTTGAGCACGGGGTTCATATCTGAGCATGGAGCACGTTTAAAAAGTTTTATAGTTTCGGGGCCAGCACTCGGACAAAGAAATATCCGTGACTGTTTGTCCGAAAAGCGATGACGTCATGGCCTGGCATCTGGATACAAGAAAAGGGTCCGACAAGATAAGAGTGTTCTATATAAATAGAAAAATTCTAACGCTATACCACGAAAACACGTTACACGTTAGTCGACCACATGTTCCGTGCCGGAATATAGCTTCCCTGAATTAATACCAAATATGTTGAATTGTAAAAACACGTAGACATGATAGCTTTAACGTTAACAAACCTGTATTCCACTGCCACCCGCAACGGGTTCTTCTAATGCAAGAGAAGCGCCGTCCATGTTCGCACGCCGGTTACACTACCGTATGAAGAGTTTACCGTTATGATTACGCGTACATAACAACGTCCGTACATAACGGATTGTGAAAAGGGCCGTTATATAGTGATTAAAAATAAATTTTGGTTAAAAACATCAAATTATATATCTTTTATTATAAAACTGTCGACGAAGTAGGGAAACCCTACCAGAACTACTTCATCCATCATGTTTTGTGAGCTGTTGGAGAACACAAAGTTGGTTGCATCAGAAGCCATTGTTTTACAGATTAGGAGACTTTTACGCAAACGTTTTATTGATGTGACGCCCTCCAACGATTGGAAAGAATTGAGATCGAATTTTGTTTGGAATGTGCGGATGTGTGCGAGAATATTAGGACAATCCAGCATATAGCGCTTGTACAATATCGACTTTCACCTACGTCACAAATAATGATATCATAGGCTAAAAATAGTATTAGTCGTCACGTGACCAAATTTTCGGACAAACATGGCTGTTAGCGATGCGTTTACTGTTGTAAGACTTAATGGAAATGACGTGCCTGGGGCTAAATTCGTATATCAATCGATTGAGAAACACTCAAATACGCAGTTAATGAGATGGCTTGAATGCAGAGTACTTCCTAAAACCGGCGATCGGAGCAAACTGTTAAAAAGGTGAAATTGATTTGAATCTGGGAAAGGTAAACAAAAGAACATCGATATAGGATTTTAACTTATAATATCATTCGTAAATCAAATATCACGAAACGTTACTGATATTCAGTACGACCACATCAATTTAATAAGTGTAGGCCTATATAATAAACAGTTTACCTGATACAGGATTTTTAAACAAGAGGGCCATGATGGCCCTTGAATCGCTCACCTGATTTTTTATTTTTTTTTCACTTTAGCTATATAAGCCTCGCCCCCTGGCAGCCATAGTTTCCGACCAATCAACTTGGCTTGAAGGAATCTGATAGAGGGTCACGCTAGGAACATTTATACAAACTTATTTGAAAATCGGCCAAATACTTTTGGAGGAGAAGATTTTTTAAGTTTTCACTATAGCCATATAATGCAAAATAGCCCTGCCTACTGGCGGCCATGTTTTTTGACCAATCAACATGGCTTGAAGGAATCTGAAAGTGGGTCATCCAAGGAACATTTCTACAAAATTATTTGAAAATCGGGCCGACACATTTGGAGAAGAAGATTTTTTAAGTTTGCACTATAGCCATATAAGGCAAAATAGCCCCGACCCCCCCTGGCGGCCATGTTTTTCTACCAATCAACATGGCTTGAAGGAATCTGAAAGAGGGTCACCCAAGGAACATTTCTACAAAATCATTTGAAAATCAGCCTGACACTTTCGGAGGAGAAGATTTTTTAAGTTTTCACTATAGCCATATAAGGCAAAATAGCCCCGCCCCCCTGGCGGCCATGTTTTTTGACCAATCAACATGGCTTGAAGGAATCTGGTAGAGGGTCATCCAAGGAACATTTCTACAAAATTATTTGAAAATCTGCCAACCAGTTTGGGAGAAGAAGAATTTTGAAGTTTTTTTCGTTTCGTTGCCATGGAAACCAGAATTCTGCATGGATCCCTAAAATTTGAAGGAATTCGGGTGAGGTCATTAAGAGGATGCTTTCTGTGAAGTTTCATCCCAATTGACCCACTGGTTACTGAGGAGAAGATGTTGAAGATTTTTTAAGTATTCACTTTGGCCATATAAAGCAAAATAGCCCCGCCCCCTGGCGGCCATGTTTTTTGACCAATCAACATGGCTTGAAGGAATCTGATAGAGGATCACCCAAGGAACATTTCTACAAAATTATTTGAAAATCGACCTGACACTTTTGCAGGAGAAGATTTTTTAAGTTTGCACTATAGCCATATAAGGCAAAATAGCCCGCCCCCCCCCCTGGCGGCCATGTTTTTCGACCAATCAACATGGCTTGAAGGAATCTGATAGCGGGTCACCCAAGGAACATTTCTACAAAATTATTTGAAAATCGGCCTTACACTTTCGGAGGAGAAGATTTTTTAAGTTTTCACTATAGCCATATAAGGCAAAATAGCCCCATCCCCCCCCCCCCCCCCCCCCCCCCCCCCCCCCCTGGCGGCCATGTTTTTCGACCAATCAACACGGCTTGAAGGAATCTGATAGAGGGTCATCCAAGGAACATTTCTACAAAATTATTTGAAAATCTGCCAACCAATTTGGGAGAAGAAGAATTTTGAAGTTTTTTCGGTTTCGTTGCCATGGAAACCAGAATTTTGCATGGATCCCAAAAATTTGAAGGAATTCTGGTGAGGTAATTGGTAGGATGCTTTCTGCGAAGTTTCATCCAAATTGACCCACTGGTTACTTAGGAGAAGAAGTTGACGCACGATGGACGACGGACAAAAGGCGATCACAATAACTCGCCTTGAGCAAAGCTCAGGTAAAGCTGTAAATGACTTCTTAATGGGTTGTGTTATTGTTTATTGCCGAAAATTACCCGACCCATATAATTACAATAAACATTATGTTCAGACTTCTTTAAACACAGAATGGATATGCTGTGAACATAAAAAAGAAAAAGAAATTAACAAATCGTTTTATTTTTGTGTTTTTTTCAGAGAACACAGTTGCATTGCTGCAGGAAAGGATAACTCTTTATCCGTGGGTATAGATATTGGGAAGTGGTATGGCTGCAAATTACAGAATGTAAATGATTCATCGTTACGGGTGTCTGATGTACCATTGTTGCCATACAGTGTATGGGGTAAATTTCCTTCAAAATCTAGGAATATGCCACGGCATTTCAATAAGGGACATATACATCACCACATCATTGAATCGGTTCAATTCATAAATCAGGATTATGTGATAAATAATGATGACGATGAAGAAGATGAGGACATTGAAGATGTTCACACTGCCAAACCGATGAAAAAGGGACTTACTTTCTTTGAGAGTGGACATGTACAGAATATGCATGAATGTTCAAAGTCTGGCAACTGTCAAAAGTGATGGCTTCTTTCAGAAGTAATGTTTTTTATGATGTCACTGTTACTTTGTCAGGATTTGTTCGTGATGCTTCATGTACCTGTGTTGCTTCTGCTATGGGAAGATGTAGTCATGTTGCAGCACTTGTGTATGCCTTAAGTGACTATATTAATACAACAGAGGCCTCAAGTTGCACATCTCTTCCATGCACTTGGATCAAGGGCGCAAAAAAAATAAGAATCCGCAAAAGGTACAGGATTCCACATATAGTGCAAAAAAAACAGAAGGTTAATAACCTCATTAACTTTGATCCTAGGGCCCCCTCTACTGTGTAACGGAAGTGAGGTTTTAAAAAGAAGTTTAATGTGGTGCCTTGGACAAAATGGTCAATCCGAGAGTATGTGGATGTCTCTACTTGAGCACAAGTATGAAGAGTATCAGATCAGTGATGTTCATTTTCCTGTTGAACTTGTAAAGAAACAAGGAAGCAAGGACTGGTTCAGTCAGCGTAGAGTACGAATTACTGCATCAGAATACAGGAGGGTATCTTCTCTGAGTTCAGAATCGGCCATATCAAATGTTTTAAAGGCTAAACTCTGGAGTACAGACACATTTACTTCAAGTGCTATGGCATATGGTATTTCCAATGAGGCCCAGGCTAGGAGGTCATACCAGGATACCCAAGCTAGCACCATGTTAAAGGTCATTGACACAGGATTATGGGTAAGTAGTGTCAATCCAGAACTGGCTGCTAGTCCTGATGGGCTTATTAGATCACCTAGAGCCAAAGGCTCAAGGTGAGCTATTCTGATCACTCTGTGTCCGTCGTCCGTCGTCCGGCGTTAACTTTTAGCTTTAAACATCATCTCCTCCTGAACCGCAAGAACAATTTTTACCAAACATCACAGGAATGTTCCTTTGGTGGTCCTCTTTCAAAATTGTTCAAAGATTTAAATTCCGTTGAGAACTTTGGTTGCTGAGGCATCAGAAAGGGGACAAAATGTCCAAACTTTAAAAATCTTCTCCTCCGAATCTGCCTGTCAGATTCAAATATAATTTGGTAGAAATGTTCCTTGGGTGACTCTCTATAAAAATTGTTCAAGCCATACTGATTGGTCGAAAAACATGGCAGTCAGGCGGCATCAAAAAAGGGGCAAAATGACAATACTTTAATAAAGCATCCTTATAAAAGTGCTTGTCTGATTTAAAGATAGTTTTGTAGAAATGTTCTTTCATTGATCATCTACATACTTTGTCAAGCCATATTGATTTGTTGAAAGGCATAGCAACCAAGCAGCATCAGAAAAGGAGTAAAATTAAGTTTTTGCTTCAAATGACATATGGTTATTAGATTGATGGTCTAAGGGAGGTAACACTTGGCAGAGTATTATGCAAGGGTTGTCTTCAACAGGAAGTGGAAAGATAAATCTCAACTTTTTGGGTCTCAATAGCAAGGATGAAATAAAAGATTGTTATTGAAAGTGAACAAGCAATTATGACATGATTTGTAACTATTGTTAAAGATATCATAATTGGTGAAGAGGTAAATATGAACTCAAATACTACAGTTAATGTATTGTATTGTTTGAAACCATGGCGTCGTATGTAAAACTTTGGTTGCTGCAGCATCAGAACATGAGTAAAATGACCAAACTTTAAATCCTTTTCCTCCATAATCTGCTTATCAGACTCAGAGATAATTCAGTAGAAAGAATCCTTAAGTGACCCTCTAAAAAAACTGTTCAAGCCATATTGATTTATATTAAAAACAGATCAAAAAAGGTGCAAAATGACAAAAACTTTATAATTCAATTCTAATTGAAATTCTTGTTAGATTTCAAGATATAAATGACCTTTACTTATAAGCTGTTTCTTGAGAAGTGTTCACTCCTTGAAGTTCTAATTGCACTCATTGATCTTTTTCCCAGATATTTCTACTAATTTACTATCAATCAGGTGATCGATTTAGGGTCATCTTGGCCCTCTTGTTTTAGACCTGAATGAACATTCCGCTATGGTGTATTGGAAATTAAATGTGCCAAAGTACTTGAAGGTAAAAATATATCAAATTTTAAAAATGAATTGACAGAGAAACAGGTTAAACATTTTTATTTAGAACAGTTGTCATCAGGTGAAATAATTTTTAAAAAAATCACATGCATATTTTTACCAAATACAAATGCAAATGTGAGTGATGGGTCTGAAATACTGTGATTTTGTTGTATGGTCTGATAGGAAAAAGAAGATGCCTGAAATTTGCCAGTCCTGAGTAAGTTTGTCATGTTGTACACATGTAATTTATACACATCCTTCTTTATGAAAGTGAACTGAGATAACATGCATAGTAATTTTGAGGGAATTGATTGATTGAGGTGTAGTAGAAAAATTCCAAATCATTTCAGCAAAAATATCTCCATAAAATCAAATCTAGGTATAATTATTGAATATATATTGGAGAAAATATTGAAACAAAATGGAGAAATAGTTCATTATCACAAGGTTTGACGAGTCATTTTCCGCAGATGCATCATATACAAGTTATGTAAGCAACTACCAAGCCCAAATTGGATTATAACAGACAAAGAGCATACATTATTTACATGCTTCAATTGCATGGACATATTTGTAGATAATTTGAGGAATGACTTCATCACACAGACTGTATTCATGTATTTAACCTTTTCCACATACAACAAATATGCAGTAGATGATATTGAAACTGTGAACAAAGGAGGAAGTGTTCTTAAAAAGAAATTTTTAATTTTGCCAAATTGCGACAATGTTTTCAAATGTCATCTGCTGAATGAGCTTGCAAGTGGGAAAGCCTTAAAATGGAATATATGAGATTTTGAGGGTTTTTAACTTTGTTTCTAGGGCTACTTGTAGGTGACACTCAACTTATAGTATGTACATTTAATCTAGGGGCATTATCACATTTCCATACATGCAACACAACATTGTGGAAAAAGAAGTTTCCTTTTAAGCACATTTTCTAATCTCCTACAAAACATATAAAATTTATGTTCGTTTATGTTATTGTAGATACTACCTTTTTACAAAGGTAAGTAGTATGTATGGCTCTTTGGGTGTAAACAGAGATGACGTAATCGGTGGCCATTTTGTTGACCTAGTTACTATTTATAGTATCTCATTTGCATATAAGGATTGACACGAATGAGGACGCCATTGTGTTGACCTAGTTATTTGCATATAATGACTGTGCATGCGTGGCGGCCATTTTTTAATCATAGGTCTATATTTAGAATGACATCATGGGTCTATATTTAGAAAGCTTTAACAATGGAGCAAGTGTTTCAGTAGCACCCTTCGGGCGAGACCACCAACGATTTGTCTCTAGCCTTCTACCAATAGATTCTAGCGGGTATGTTGTTGGAACCCTCGAAAATAATGGCGGGGAAATTCGACCTAACCTTTGCTACATTGTTTCGGGAAACCTGACACGAGACATCCATACAACACGATATATCCCTTTAATATGTCGTATAGTCGAGCCGAAGCACGCAGTCAAACATGTATGGTAAAGCAATAAATGTAACGTCTTACCTCGAGAACGTCCAGAGTTCAAATGACAGATGCGCATGTCCTGACACCACGATCTATTTTTAGACGCGTTATTTCACAATCAGAAACACACCAGGTGTCCTAACAATAGACCATTGAAATGTTAATCTCCTTTAAAGGCGCCATACTGTCTGCGTCTATTTATTTAAGGCCGGAAACATGAAAAATGCCCAATTGAAATGTCAAAGTTAATCTCCTTTAAAGGCGCCATACTGTCTGCGTCTATTGATTTAAAGCCGGAAACATGAACAATGCCCCATTGACATGTCAATATCAATCTCCTTTAAAGGCGACACAGTGTCCAGCGTCTATTGATTTAAGGACGGAAACGTGTACAATAGCCCATTGACATGTTGAAAATTAATCCCCTTTAAAGGCGACATACTGTCTGCGTCTGAACACCTGCAACGAACGCGTTAACACTTGTCTGAGAATAACCCTTTACACTGCTGTTCAAAAGATTACCCTACATGATGAAAGTTATTATTATGTTTTAATTTGCACTTGAAAAGTGTCACTGTAGTTAAACACGACTTTACCAATTTGATCATATTTCAAATATAGAGGGAAAAGGAGCCCATTAAAAGCGTCAAATCGGTTTTTGTTAATTTGTATCACTATTTATGCTTTAACTTTTTCTCTTTATGCTACCAAATGATAGAAGATCAAAAAAGCTTTCATTTAAACCAAAGTTTGTCGCTATAATTGTTTACCGTTTTAGAGTTATGTAATATGAGAGATTTTAAACCCCAAAAATGAACTTGCCCCGATCCTCAAGTTTGATATACCGTTGGAAAGATCTCGTTGAGCCCTTTTCATATATGAAAAAATACGAATATTAGTTCTCTAGTTATCGTCGTTTTAAATATGTGTTTGTTTCAAAGTGCGTCAAAAGTCTTCTCAATGCGTAAATGCCGATAACTCCTTTATTTCTTGTCCGAATGTAGTCGTGTTTGGACTCGTTGAAAAGGGTTTCGTAAACTCTATCGATTGAGGAGGTCAAACCGGAAGTTTTGTCTGTCTGTAAACCGGAAATAACGTCATTATATATTACAATGGTCATATCTTCCTTAGTTCTGAACCGATGTTTACAATTTGTATATCATTCGAAAGCTCTCATCGAGATATGAGTATATTCGAATTTGAAAGATATCCGATCAATGTTTTCATGACATTGTACTTTAAATAAGCAGCGCAAGGGGTAAATGAAAAACAAAGACATGAATACAATTTCTACAATTTTATTATATAATCAAGTATTGTAGTTCGCATAATCAAAATAACTAACACTATTTATTGAACACAGCATTCACAAATCACGATTCATTAAGGGATAAAAATGATTATCAATTCGTCTCATACTCCATCCATGACGTCTATGAATAACTGTCAACCGTTCCGTTATGTTGTAAACGTGGTTAATTTAGGGCTCCCCCTCCGGCATTTTCTTTCCGATAATTTAGTCACGTAGTCCCGGTGGTCCGTGTATTCGATACCCCTTTTTCGCATTGTCAATCATGGTATGTTGTCTTTTCCTGGATACCTCTGATTTGGCTAGTTCAACAGCTTGAGCCACGGGTGTCACAAAGTTAATGGTGGGTTCTTTCATCGTCCCACCCATCTGAATTCTTTCCACGACGTATTGTCCTTTATGATTAGGTTTCAACTTCCCTTCGGCCATCCGTTGAAAATGTTGTGTCCACATTTCTACTCTATCCATCGTTGACGTAAGTGAAGTACACAGCGAGTGATAGTTTTATCTTTGGCTATTAGCTGTAACTTTCCTCCCCTTATAGCATGTCTTCACCACCACTGTCGTCGCTACCACCATAGCTAACGTCGTCGTTCTCAGACTTCACTATACCTTCTATTAAATAACGGTGTTTCTTAATGGCCGACTGTATGGCCTGTTCTAGTATCATTCCCTCGGACACGAGTTCGTGTACATCTTCCATGACACGTTGGTGAATGACTCCGTGTTCTAATTGGAATGTGTGGAGAAGCAGTTGGCTATACATACGTAAGACATGTGTTGTATCTTCCGCTACTATTTTTGAGTCTGCCTTTTTCTTGGCCTCGTCATTGGACATTCCATCTCGCTCATACTTTTCCACTTTTTTTCGCCAAGATTTTTCATTATTGTTCGAAGCTTTACGGTACATGACTCCAAACACTTTGTGTTCTTCGCTGTCTTTATCTTTTACATCTTCTTCGCTCTGGTCATAGGATATCCACCGTTTTAATGGAGGCGTTTCCGAGTGATCCTCCGTGGCAGAACGCTTATTACACCATCGTTTGACATGATTTTGTAAAGAATGAACGTCACCAAACACGATACCACAATCGTCGCAAACGGGCATGTCTAGACTGTTATCAGACTCGAGGCTGGAATCACTCTTTATGTAATCCACAGGGGTGTCCCTTATAGTTTTCTTAACTGAATATCCTCGCTGATCATATGCTGGAGTATCACTTATATACTTGTGTTCAGCTACTGATACATTCTGTTCAAAAATGTTTGGTCTAAGTCGCATGTATTCGGGTGTAGAGGCTTGAAGATCAATAACGAGATGTCCATATGGCTTTTCTGTGGCGTTTCGATATACATTCATGAAACTGTGACTACTGGTAGGGTAGATCCGTCGTGCCAGTACAGAAATTTGATGTCTATCAACTGGGTTGTTAAACACAATTAAATATTTTGTATTAAGGCTGATATCTCGGCACGCTTTTCCTTGAGGAAAAACGTTCTGTGTCAGGAAAATGACCGTCAAGTTTCTATGATGAGATTCTTTAGTAAAAAGATTAGCCACTCTTTCATCCTTCTTCGCCTCTCCCATCAAATCATCTAATATGATGCAGTTCCGCACGTTTACGTCTAGATACATATCTTGTTCAAGACAGTCTGGAATACCCCTCACAAATTCAACGTTAGACAATTCTGTCTTGATTTCGACGTATAATGGTTGATTTTGACTATAACACCAGATGATCCTCTGAGGTGGTGGTTGGATTGTATCTTGGCACAATATCATCTTAGTCAATACCGATTTACCACTTCCACTCGGCCCAGACAAAACGAGTGTACACGGATGTTTAAACTTAAATACGGGCGCTCCGGGCGCTCCCAAATGCGCTCCGGGAGCTCCCAAATGCGCTCCGGGAGCTCCCAAATGCGCTCCGGGCGCTCCCAAATGCGCTCCGGGAGCTCCCAAATGCGCTCCGGGAGCTCCTAAATGCGCTCCGGGCGCTCCCAAATGCGCTCCGGGAGCTCCTAAATGCGTTTTTAAACCCTTTTAATGCTCTCTTTCAGACTATATTAGATTGGAATGCATATCTTTGATGATTTTCATGTAAAAAGGGAAAACTAGCTTGCACACTGAACTCGAGTGCGAGTAGCAGAGTACGGCAATGTTTCATAACCTTGGGGTCAGATCTTGTGTTGGCTCTTTGATCTTTTTAACCATTTGTAACATTTTGATCGAACTTTACTCATATGTTCATTGCATCAGAGGCAGAACCCATGTCCTGTCTGTCTTGCTCCAAGGTCAAAGACATTTTCTGAAGGGATTTAACCGATTTGGAACATGGATAAATTTGCTTCAGAAGGGCTGGTATAGTTAGAAACAAATTACCTGTTTATTTTTCAGATATTCTGCTTTGATTTTTAAATGATTAACAACTTTTGAATATACAACAAATAGGTTGGGTGCTAACGGTAATGTCATGGTTCTTACAATTGCCATATTTTAATAGATAAATAGAGCGATCAAGATCAGACAATACCTGTTTCAGCTGGCTGATTTGAGTCTTGTCTGTTTTCAGATGCATTTGAAGTAGCTACCATCAGGAAAATAAGAAATGAATATTAATACATTACTGCAACCTCTTTAGTAAGTGTTCCACACACATTAAAACACATACATATATTCGTATGAAGTATAAATTGTGTACCAAATTTGGCACACAATGTAAAAACGCATTGAGGTTACCAGAGGCAGCAATTCAAGGGTTCAATGCAAGACTATCATAACTTGGACGCATCTTTAAAACGATTATTAAGGGCCAAATTTGACCATTTTGTAAACAATGTAAATTGCTGATTATGAGCAGTGGCGCCTAAAATTTTATTGTTTACAGAGTAAAATAGACGAAACTTTACAAAAGTCTTCCAAGTTGAATGGATTATTCTTGGGATACAACAGTCTTGTGCTGAACCCGCGAAATGTTGAATAAATCATTACAGAAACAGAGCATGATGATCAAGGCCATATCTCACTGTGATTCACAACTAAAACTAAAAACTTAAATTTGAAAAGTGGACTTATTTTCTTTATAATCCCTTTCCCTGTTAAAAGATATAAAGCAAAACAAACTTCACCACAATTATTGAAATGATTAAACATTTTGGTACATATAAGACCAAAATTAGATGCTAATGGCAGTACATGTAGTGAATGGTTCTCTTGGCTGCCATATTGCATTAAGCGAACCCTGATCAAACAGCTCTTCCAGGACGTGGCTGGTATGGATCTATTCTGAATGCAAAGGAATTAAAGGTACATGTAATTTACATAAGCCAAAGGTTGTAAATTCTCTGCCAAGAATCTAGGATATTCATTTTAGTATACATTTTGTACTTTTGTACAATTTTCCTCTGACAATGACTGGTTTGTTTTAAGCCAACCCATTACAAAGTTATATTGTGAGCTATTCAGACAATTGTTTGTGCTGTATCCAGCATCCATTGTAAACTATTTAAGTCAGAATGTTTGTCTTGATGACATCTCTGGCGAGTCTGAAAATGGGTCATTTTAAATCAAAAAGTAGATCATGAGGTCAAATCTTAGAAAATGCTTTGGAAAAGCTTGTATGCACTCTAGAAACCACATTTTTTTAAACTTAGTCATATAGGAATCGCCCTGTCTGTCCACCATCTGTTCACACAGAATTTCTTCTCCGACTATTTCCAGGGGAGATAATCTAACCTAATGCTCAAGATTCTTGGACCTCGCAAGTGCAATTTCTTCTAAACCAGTCAACACATTTATTAACCTGAAAATTCACATGAAGCTAACACATTATACAGGAGTTAATTTCTTCCAAGGGGATATAATCTAACTTACATGTTAGGGTTTAGGGTTTGTGGGAGTATCCTCAGTGAGCTCAGATCACAGTATTTATATTTTCCTTTTCTTGTTTTTGTAAGTGCTCAATTTTTACCAAAAATTAGCATTTTTTACTCATTTAGGTCAAAATTATCTCCCTTTGAAATTTCAAATTTAAGCTTCTGATGTAAGGGTTAATCGAAAACAAACATCTATAAACATGCCACTGCCACCAGTTGGCAAGTGATTTATTAATGATTTGTGTATTGATCATTTGTAAGCATGTCTATTTATAAAATTTATCACATCTCCTTTGATGAATATTAATCACTGCAACAAATACATGTACTTAATTACTTCTAACTCTTCATAACCTTATTTAGGCCAAAATGTTTTCAATAAGAAAAAAATAATGTTTAATTTCTTGGAGACTATCAAGAATTATGTTCAAATAATTTGAAATATGTCTGCTGCAAATTCGTTGCAGGTTAGCTCTCCACCATCTGCAACAAATTGTTAGATGACAAAACAAATTCTCTTAACATTTTAAAAGGTAAGGGGCTAAAAATAAAATATTTCTACGACACAAATCTGAAAACATTGCTCAAATTTGGCCACAATATTTTTAAAAGTCATCTTCTACAATGACCATTATATACACCTTCAGGTGCTGAAAAGTTTACCCTTTCCCTCATGGTAACACTATTGCATACAGAGAAGACCCAGACAGGAGCTATCTGATCAGTGTCTGCTCTGTTAGCCTATCAATTAGAGACCCATATCAATACTGCTTATAGCTCTAAACAAAGAAGACCCAGACCGGCTCCTACAGGTGGTCTCTCAAGCAAAACTGACTTTGCAGGCAATTTAAAATTTGGCATAGAGTTATATACAAGAGTTGTCGGAGGACAATATAGCTCGCCTATCAGGGCCATCGTATATCAGGGCCTACTTCAGAACAGTTAAAGTATTAGGTAAAGTCGCACAGTATCACCTATTGCAAGATAATACACCTTTTCAATACTTTTGACAACAATTCTAAGTTCAACTAGAATGGAGTGCTCCCCGGAGCACGTGTGTCACCTGCCGGCGGGGCTATTTTGCCTTTTATGGCTATAGTGAAAACTTAAAAAATCTTCTCCTCCATAAGTGTCGGGCCGATTTTCAAATAATTTTGTAGAAATGTTCCTTGGGTGACCCTCTATCAGATTCCTTCAAGCCATGTTGATTGGTCGAAAAACATGGCCGCCAGGGGGCGGGGCTATTTTGCCTTATATGGCCAAAGTGAAAACTTAAAAAATCTTCTCCTCCGAAAGTGTCAGGCTGATTTTCAAATAATTTTGTAGAAATGTTCCTTGGATGACCCTCTATCAGATTCCTTCAAGCCAAGTTGATTGGTCGAAAAACATCGCCACCAGGGGGGGGCGGGGCTATTTTGCCTTTTATGGCTATAGTGAAAACTTAAAAAATCTTCTCCTCCAAAAGTGTCTGGCAGATTTCCAAATAATTTTGTAGAAATGTTTCTAGCGTGACCATCTATCAGATTCCTTCAAGCCAAGTTGATTGGTCGGAAACTATGACTGCCAGGGGGCGGGGCTTAAATAGCTAAAGTGAAAAAAAAAATCAGGTGAGCGATTCCAGGGCCATCATGGCCCTCTTGTTTCTTTTTTTAGCTGTATTGATATACCCTATTTTAAGCACTTTATGGGTGTTTCTGCCATTGACTAAATTGTCATATAGTGTATCAATACAGCTAAAAAAAAAAAATCTAAATAAGTAAACAAAACCTTTAAACTCGTTTTATTTTTTATTATGTCATAATGATTATGATTGTGATATTGTCATGGTTCATCATGGTTAACAAATACATACATACTACATGAAATGTCATAAAATGATAATAAAAAACCTTTAAACATGTTTTCCTTCTTTTATTATTATGCTTCACATTCATTTGATATTGAATCAGTCTATGGCCAATGAAAATACATGAAGAGGATTAATAACCACAGATCCTTCTACTCTTCATGTTTTTCCATTTACCATAGGCTGATGCAAACTCAAAAGATTTCTGGTCACCACCATCAATCTTCAGTTTCATCAAAAAGTACAATGGCCTAGTGTCCAGCCTGTTTCTTAGTTTGGTCTTAACAAGGTTTTGGACACTGAAACCTCGCTCACATTCTACACTTGACACAGGCACACACAAAAGTTTGTAGGCTACATCTGCAACACATCCATACATATCTCTTTTTCTCAAGGCAATCTGACACACACTGTTTATATCATTGGCAACATTAGAATAGTTAGTGATTACATCATTCCTGAAACACTCATACTGCTCTCTGAACTCTTCTTCACACACATGCTCACTGACAGTCTTAATACATTCATCTAATGCCTCCCCTTCACTTACAAACACAACCGGGTCAAACAAACTACAAAATGCTCTCAAAATCTTACTATCTCCAACATCTGCAAACCGTTCCCTTAAATTCTCTAACAATTTCTGACCAAACTGTACACAACATTTCTCGGATTCCACCCTCTGTTTCTCACTATCCTTAATAATATGCCCGTGAAACTCAAAGTTTCCCACCTCACTCACCGCATCTGGAACTGAAGTTTTAAAGCACTTCAGCATCTTGCCTTGTTTGGACTCAGTCAGCCTCATTACTTCACCAGCAGTGTATTGCAATGACGTTGAAACACTGGTGAAATCAATGGTACTAGACTGAAATCCTTTACACAAGATGCTTAAGGGCTTTAAAATATCAGCCAAAAAGTGAGATACATACAAAAACTTGTAATTAGAAATACACTTTAATAATCCTTGTGCTCTCGCGCCCTGATCTTCACTTAATACACTAACCAAGGGGCTGTAGTTATCACAAACTGCTCTCACGCTTCCCTCGAAACTCAACCACCTAGTGTGGAACACTTGCTTACATCTTAGTGAGGCACCAGTACTACTTAAGATGGACTGAATTTTTTCAAGTCGTGACATGTTTTTTTGGCGAGTTCTCGAAGTATTTATAGATGCTGTTCACAATTTCCTGGTACTTCAACAAATATGGGACACAATCAGCAGCTTGCCCACTAGCCAGGGCCAGGCGGTGGGAAATACAGTGTGTAGCAAGTATGGTTGGGTTCTCTGCTTTCAACTGCTGAACAAGCCCACTCTTCCTACCAGTCATAACAGCTGCACCGTCAGTACTGATGCCTACAAGGTTGTCTATATTCAACTTGTGAGTGTGTAAAGATCCTAATATAGACAATTTTAATTGGTTAGCTGTGGCCCCATATTTTAGTTTACACACATCAAGGAGTACACTTGTTGGTTTATATGTACCTAGCGAATGCTCCAGGTACCTGACATAAATGATCATATTCTGATCCACAGAAATGTCCGTCGACTCATCAACCATGATGCTGAACTTAGAATCCCCAAGATCACTTTTAAATTGGTCATTGATGACTTCAACCATGCACTCTTGCATTTCATGGACACTTGAACTGTGCTCGTAGGAGGTATGTTTATCTACCTTCAGGGACTGCAGGCTAGAACAACCCTGATCTATACAATGCTCATTGAGCTCTGAGATTGGACTGTTGGACGCCATGAAGAATATATTCTTCATTGCTGCAGTTACAGCGGACTCGGAATTTGACAAGTGGGCTTCAGCTGACTTTTTGTATTCTTTACTAGCCTGGACAATCTTGATGGCGACAGGATGACGACCATTTTTCCCTGTAAAAACGTAATTTATAAATTATTTATTGAAACTAGAAAAATGTATTCATGTACCTTATCCTATCTGTCCTAAAACCCTATTAGAGTATGCCTAAGCATTATACTGTTTTTTTACCCTTTCAACATACGGAAAATCTGGTGGCTAGCAGAGGATTTTGGAAAAATGACTAAAAAAAATATGGAAAGTCTATGGAAAAGAAGAAATCGGCATTTGAAAATAAACTTCCTACTGGATTCGTGTTAGGCGAAATTGCTCGTTATCATTAATCTCTAGCATGTTATTCAAAATGTGTCCGGAAAGGAGATAGAGTAAAAGAATGCCCACAGTAAAACGTTTAAATATGAAAATAATTAATTTGAAACGTGTTTGAAAGCATTGTGTGAAAATGAGAAATTGTTCATTGTCAGCAATAGCTCCATTTTCAACAATATTTCAATATTCGAACTGTTATATTATCACGGAAACGGTTCCGCTTCCATGGGGAGGATGTAACCATTTCCCGCTTACAGACGCATGTGCAGCAGACGACAATCGGAAACATTGTGACAAAAGGAGAAATTGCTTATCGTAGGCAATTTATACTTTTGCCACAATGGTTTCAACTCCTTTCAATAATTTTATCTCTATGTAAGTCGACTGTTGTAAACTAATGGGGTCGCAGCACGATCAACGTTACCTTACACCACTGGCGGCCAGTTCACCTACTCATATGTTTCCTGGTTTTCGCACACCAGTACTCCACACAACAATCTTCACAATAAATAAACAGTATGTTTAACTACCTTTTCTTGCTTTGGTTGGACTTTCATTTGTCTAAAATTGTGTTAATGAAGTAAAGTAAGACTTTCCTTTTACAGATGTTTTCTAACGTTGACTAAATGGTACAAATTCTAATTAAAGAATAAATTTCACTTTCAGTCAAAATGTATTCAAATTTATTCATAAATCATTATTTCTTAAGAAAAATCAAATTGTTTGCCTGAATGGTTGATTGATTGATTGGGGTTTAACGCCGTCTTTAACAATTTCTTAGTCAAATCACGGCGGCCAGTTCACCTACTCATATGTTTCCTGGTTTTCGCACACCAGTACTCCACACAACAATCTTCACAATATATAAACAGTATGTTTACATCTTTCCTGATACAAATACTTGTGAACGCATCAGGAACAAGGAACAATTGTAAGCCTGGTGCCACAAAGGAGTAAACATAAAGAAAAATTGCACAAGGTAGTTTTGAAAACATTAATGATTTTGAAAAATAAATAAAGTATCATTAATGACAATTATTGTGGCAAAAGAAAAATTGCTTGTTCAGAAAAATTCTTCTTTTCTTCAATGTTGCCCTCTGCAGAGGTTTCAGAAAACATGTTTGTGAAACAAGATAAAATATTAGCACATGAGCAAAAACTAAGGGCACAGAGTCCGATGAGACTCAGAACTTAAAGAAATCACATGAGCAAAATAAAGGACTCTGACTGTTCACTTTAGCTATATAAGCCCGGCCCCCTGGCGGCCATAGTTTCCGACCAATCAACGTGGCTTGAAGGAATCTGATAAAGGGTCAATCAAGGAACATTTCTACAAAATTATTTGAAAATCGGCCTGACACTTTTGGAGAAGAAGATTTTTTAAGTTTTCACTATAACCATATAATGCAAATTAGCCCTGCCCACTGGCGGCCATGTTCTTCGACCAATCAATATGGCTTGAAGGAATCTGATAGTGGGTCACTTAAGGAACATTTCTACAAATTTTTTGAAAATAGGTCTGACACTTTCAGAGAAGAAGATTTTTTAAGATTTCACTATAGCCATAATAGGCAAAATAGCCTCGCCACCCCCTGGCGGCCACGTTTTTCGAGCAATCAACATGGCTTTAAGGAATCTGATAGAGGGTCATCCAAGGAGCATTTCAACAAAATTATTTGAAAATCTGCCAACCAGTTTGGGAGAAGAAGATTTTTAAAGTTATCACTATAGCCATATTAAGCAAAATAGCCCTGCCCACTGGCGGCCATTTTTTGAACAATCAACATGCCTTGAAGGAATCTGATAGTGGGTCACTTAAGGAACATTTCTACAAAATTATTTGAAAATCCGCCTGACACTTTCGGAGAAGATTTTTTAAGTTTTCACTATAGCCATATAAGGCAAAATAGCCCCGCCCCAGGTGGTCATGTTTTTCGACCAATCAACATGGCTTGAAGGAATCTGATAGAGGGTCATCCAGGGAACATTTCTACAAAATTATTTGAAAATCGGCCTGACACTTTCGGAGGAGAAGATTTTTTTAAGTTTTCACTATATCCATATAAGGCAAAATAGCCGGCCATGTTTTTTGACCAATCAACATGGCTTGAAGGAATCTGAAAGTGGGTCACTTAAGGAAGAATTCTACAAAATTATTTGAAAATCGTCCTGACACTTTCGGAGAAGAAGATTTTTTAAGTTTTCACTAGTTTTTTTCGTTTCGTTGCCATGGCAACCAGAATTTTGCATGGATCCCAAAATTTCAAGGTTAGGACATTGAGAGGATGCTTTCTGTGAAGTTTCATCCCAGCTGACCCACCGGTTACAGAGGAGAAAATGTTGACGGACGCCGGACATAGGGCGATCACAATAACTCACCTTGAGCACTTCGTGCACAGGTGAGCTAAAAACACTTCCTTCGGAGGTCAATCCCTCCAAGTATGTTATGTCATCAGATCCTTGCTGCAGTAGTTCTGACAAAACTGTCAGAATACTGTCATCTGCCAACAGCAATTCTGCATTCCCATCTAGTAGGCATATACCTACTACTTCTACCATTTCCTTCTGTAGTGGAGGTTCAATTTTCTGGAAATAAGGAACACATTAACAAAATTGTTTAATTGAATTTTTGAACTTGTATTAACCCTTTCCCTCATACAACATTTCTGCAGCAGACGACTTTGAACATAATTTGACAAATAATAGAAAATCTCTATAATTAAATAGATTAAAAGTTGAAAACATTGTGGCAAAAGGAGAAATTGCACGTTTTGTTTTGTGCAATTTCTCCTTTTGTCATTATGTTTTCAAAAAACCTGTCTGCTGCAGAGGCGTCAGAAAGCGTCTATATGAGGGAAAGGGTTAAAACAAATTATATATACACATACATATTACAGTTGTGTTTACCATAATTTTGGTTCAAAAAGATAAATATCCAAAAATGGTGTCATGCATTCAAGCAATACATATATATATATATATATATATCTAATTCAAAATGTATCGAAATGTACCTGCTATGTTTTCTCTTTATAAAACATTTCAAATCTAATAGTTATATTCATTTTTTATATTTCCATAAACCATTTTTAACCATTTATAACAAACAAAACATTTTTGAATTTGAAAAGGAGAAAAGAGTAATTTTCAATACTCAATTTCTACCAAAGCAATACTATAAGTTATTTGGAAATTACATACATGATTCAGATATGATCCAGACATTTATTTAGTACACTAACTTTTACAATTTTTAAATCTCCTTTATATATATCATATGTGAAGCATTAATTGAGTTATAAGGTTATGTTTAAGATTCGTGAAGACAAGGGTACATATAGTATCACACTTAGAAAATGAATAAAATATTGAAACAACAGGGTTTGATTGCATTACATGAAATTGATTTGGATTTAACATAGTTTTTAATAATTGGTAACTGGTTCATGTATTTTCATAGACTCAGCCCATTGGTTGAAGACAAATGATTCATGTTCATTTGACTTTTGTTAGCCCACATAAATTAAATTGGCCGAGCAAGGATTAGAACTAACAATTATTGATTGAATACCTGCGTTCCTTTCTGAAGGAACTTCAACAACAGCGACAGATTTAATAATTTAAATTTTAAGAAGTGAATACTTACCTGAAGTTTACTACGTGTAGTAGTTGACAAGGAGGTTTCACCTTAAATTGGTTGGTTACAACATCTGTTATTGTAACAAAATCTCCTGACCGAGCTTCGGTCTTGACTGACTCCCTCCAAAGTGTAACTTTAGCTTTTTGACTATTGTCCTCTCTTGTTATCACCTTTATCTCTACATCTTCATCCCGTACTTTGACTGTGCGAACAGCATCCTCCTTAAAAAAAAAGTGGTTGATGTTTCAATTCTTCTTAAAGTGGGGTGCATTCCTTTTAACCTTTTCCTGAATACAAATGCTTTCTGACACATCTGAGCTGATAACACTGTGGCAAAAGTAGAAATTGCTCTTGGTGAGCAAAGTCTTCTTTTCTCAAAATGTTTTCCAATGAAGTCATTGATTATAAATTCAATAATAGAGATTTTCCATTTATTATACCTACAATTATAGGGATATTATTTTTGGTACACTTTGCAATAATGTCTGTAACAGTTTAGTAGACTTGTTGTAGTTGATTCTACATGAGAAAACATTTCACTTCTGATGCATCAGTTCATTTATGATTAATTAACCCTTTCCCTCATATACAAGCTTTCTGATGCATCAGTTCATTAATGATTAATTAACCCTTTCCCTCATATACAAGCTTTCTGATGCCTTTGCAGTAGACAGCTTTTTGAAAACAGTGACAGAAGAAATCGTTCAATACAAGCTATTTATCCATTTGCCACGATGTGTTCAACTTTTAGTTATAGGTTATATCAATTCAATTAAGGAGATTTTTTTTTTACAAAATATGATCTAAGTCATCTGTTGCAGAATTTGCTGTATGAGGGAGAGGGTTGAGTGGAAAAATCTTACTAGCTGAAAAGATGTATAAATAATGACATTTTCAAGTATTACTAACTTAACTAAGGAATTGCTATTTATAACTTACTTAACAAAAGTTATTTTATACCATAAATAAGTCCTATATGAGTAAGAAAAGGTGTATGGTAAATATTTCCAAAGGCAGTTACTGTAATTTGTATTTTTTGGGAATCCGCTGTGGTCGAGTGGTTAGCGTCGGGGATTTCGAAACCGGGTGTCCCGGGTTCGATCCCCAGTCGCGGCACTACGGTCATGGTGGAGTGCCCTTGGGCAAGGCACATTTTCTAGCCTAGTACTGGTTTGTTTACCCAGGGATCATGAATAATTAAATTTAATTGCGCGCTAAATGACCTTAGCTGTCGATGCGCCATAAAACAATATACATTCATTGTATTTTTTGAGTGTTATTAACAGTAATATATAAGTTATAACAAGCAATCACTTGTTAAACACATTTTACACAAATTAACTGTTTATAATCATTGGAGACACACATAAAACACTTTATTGCACGTGTAAGAAGGAGTATACATAGTAAATGACATTGCATTTGAGTCATGAAATCATAAATATCTCTTACCTGAATTATCTTCCCAGAAACTGACACGCGCATCTTGGAAGGTGAACCCAAGGCGACTTGAATAGGCACAGTGTCGGCTGCCGGAGGGTTAATCAAACGTTCGCCAGTGTGTTTATGGCTCTCTGGTACCTCCACTCCTGATGTCATAAAAACTTTTGATACTCTCGTAAAAACCAGAAATCTCGTCTCTTCGTTCTTTTTAATGACATCCCGCAAGGCAAGACAAGAGTCAATCTTGAATTTTTGGAATTTTGACTCGTCATAGACTTTCGTCACGATACATTCCTTCCCATCGCTCACAGCAACATATAGAGTCTTTCTTGTTTCTCCATTCTGAGCTTTGTACGTTGTTACTTCCCCACAGGCAACTACCTTTATCTGAATCCTTTGGCTATAAGGACCTGTTGTCCTCTTTTCAAAAGCATCTTTAATTGAAGTCATCTATAAAAAGAAAAAGGACAGTTGTGTTAAAATTATAAATAAAGCAACATCTTCCGTTTCATAATATGATTTGACTTAACTCTATACCTCGTATTACAATTCTGCAGTAGATGACTGAACATATTAAGGCTTTTTGACGCCTCTTCAGCAGACGGCTTTTTGAAAACATTGACAAAAGAAGAAATTGCATAAAACGTGCAATTTCTCCTTTTGACACAATGTTTTCCACTTTTAGTCAAAGGTTATCCAATCAATTACATTGATTTTCTATGTTATGACAAAATATGTTCGAAGTCGTCTGCTGCATAATTGTCGTATGAGGGAAAGGGATAATTGATTGGAGAACCTTCGACTTATAGTGAAAAACATGGTGGCAAAAGGATTAAATCAGTGTATTGGAACAATTTCTTCATTTGTTACTATGTTTTCAAAAAGCTGCCATTGCAGAATCATCAGAAAATATATATATGAGGGAAAGGGTTGAGGTTTAACAAACATCTTTTACGCTGATGACAGAAAAGTGTCAAAAGTGTCTTCTTAAGTTCAATTAGAACAGTCAATTTGTAAAACATGGAACAATGGTTTATGATCAGAGTAATATGATTCTAGAGTGCCATAAGATTTCAAACTTTGAATATTTAGGTTTGTATAAATATGGTCAATATTTGTACCATAATCAGTTGAAACAGACTGTACCAACTGGCGTAGTTGTAATGTCTGGTTGAATAAATCTGCTATCAAACTGTTTTCTTTGTGATCATAATTGAAATCTCCCATTAAGACAATTGTTGCCTGTTCAGGTATTATATCTTTTGAGTTTTTGTAAAAAAAATGGTATAATTCGCAACTGTTACCGCCTTTGGAGGGCAATACACAAAGCAAATAAACAATTTGTATCTGATCTGTGCGATGGCACATTCAATACATGCAAATGTATATTCAGAAAAATGACTTTCTCTTTCCTTTTCATAAACAGCAATACCGTGAGATGACTGTTGAAAACGGCCTAAAACCCATACAATGCAAGCAAAACGACCTTTGAAAACATGATGAGCAATGGCTGTTTTTATCGCAATGTTTTCGATAGTTCATTTATAGGGAGTGTATGCATATGTGGGAACGGGGTTATGGGAAAATCGTTCACTGTACCGCCGGAAGGGATTTGGCCTGCAGAGGTGCGAAGACCCGTGAACAGATACTAACCCTTTCCCACATGCAGCTAGTTTATGCCTCTTTCCACACTTATTTAGTCATGCAACAACTCGCTTCCAAGATCAAAACCCATACAATGCAAACAAAACGACATGTTAAAGCATGGCGGGCAATTGCTTCTCTTGCCACAATGTGTTCAGGTCTATTGCATAGCTGGGTTAATTCACCCAGGGATCACGAGTGTGTGAACTGACGGGGTGGTATGACTGGAATGATGTGGAAAACGGCCTAAAACACCCAACAATACAAACAAAACGACCTCTGAAAGCAGGGCGGGCAATTGCTCCCATTGTCACAGTGTGTTCAGTACTATTGAGTAGCTGGATTGAATTACCCAGGACGCATGGGTATGTGAACAGTGCGGGTGATTTGCCATTTATGATGTTGAAACGGGCGTAAAACATTTTATGCCTCTTTCCACACTTATTTAGTCATGCAACAACTCGCTTCCAAGATCAAAACCCATACAATGCAAACAAAACGACATGTTAAAGCATGGCGGGCAATTGCGTCTCTTGCCACAATGTGTTCAGGTCTATTGCATAGCTGGGTTGATTCACCCAGGGATCACGAGTGTGTGAACTGACGGGGTGGTATGACTGGAATGATGTGGAAAACGGCCTAAAACACCCAACAATACAAACAAAACGACCTCTGAAAGCAGGGCGGGCAATTGCTGCCTTTGTCACAGTGTGTTCAGTACTATTGAGTAGCTGGATTGAATTACCCAGGACGCATGGGTATGTGAACAGTGCGGGTGATTTGCCATATATGATGTTGAAACCGGCGTAAAACACCCAACAATACAAACAAAACGACCTTTGAAATCATGATTAGCAATGGCTCATCTTTCCATACTGTCTTCAGTCGTCCTAACGCATAGCTGGGTTGATTCTCCCAGGTCCCATGAGTTTGTGAACTGTGAGAGTGATTGGACATAAATGCTGTTGAAAACGGCCTAAAACTCCGTACAGTGCACTCAAAACGACCGTTGAAACATGACGAGCAATGGCTCATTATACCACACTGTTTTCAGTCTTATCGCGTAGATTGGTTGATTCACCCAGGAAGCATGTGTGTGTGAGCAGTGAGGGGTATTTAACATAAATGCTGTTGAAAACGGCCTAAAACAACCAACAACGCAATCAAAACGACCTTGGAAAACATGATAACCAATGGCTCCTCTTACCACACTGTTTTCAGTCCTATTGCCTAGCTGTGTAGAATCACCCAAAAAACACGAGTATGTGCACTGTGATGGCAATTGGGCGTACATGCTGTTGAGAACGGCCTAAAACCCCAACAATGCAAGCAAAACGACCTTTGAAAACATGATGAGCAATGGCTGTTTTTATCGCAATGTTTTCGATAGTTCATTTATAGGGAGTGTATGCATATGTGGGAACGGGGTTATGGGAAAATCGTTCACTGTACCGCCGGAAGGGATTTGGCCTGCAGAGGTGCGAAGACCCGTGAACAGATACTAACCCTTTCCCACATGCAGCTATTTTATGCCTCTTTCCACACTTATTTAGTCATGCAACAACTCGCTTCCAAGATCAAAACCCATACAATGCAAACAAAACGACATGTTAAAGCATGGCGGGCAATTGCCTCTCTTGCCAAAATGTGTTCAGGTCTATTGCATAGCTGGGTTGATTCACCCAGGGATCACGAGTGTGTGAACTGACAGGGTGGTATGACTGGAATGATGTGGAAAACGGCCTAAAACACCCAACAATACAAACAAAACGACCTCTGAAAGCAGGGCGGGCAATTGCTCCCTTTGTCACAGTGTGTTCAGTACTATTGAGTAGCTGTATTGAATTACCCAGGACGCATGGGTATGTGAACAGTGCGGGTGATTTGCCATATATGATGTTGAAACCGGCGTAAAACACCCAACAATACAAACAAAACGACCTTTGAAATCATGATTAGCAATGGCTCATCTTTCCATACTGTCTTCAGTCGTCCTAACGCATAGCTGGGTTGATTCTCCCAGGTCCCATGAGTTTGTGAACTGTGAGAGTGATTGGACATAAATGGTGTTGAAAACGGCCTAAAACTCCGTACAGTGCACTCAAAACGACCGTTGAAAACATGACGAGCAATGGCTCATTATACCACACTGTTTTCAGTCTTATCGCGTAGATTGGTTGATTCACCCAGGAAGCATGTGTGTGTGAGCAGTGAGGGGTATTTAACATAAATGCTGTTGAAAACGGCCTAAAACAACCAACAACGCAATCAAAACGACCTTGGAAAACATTATAACCAATGGCTCCTCTTACCACACTGTTTTCAGTCCTATTGCCTAGCTGTGTAGAATCACCCAAAAAACACGAGTATGTGCACTGTGATGGCAATTGGGCGTACATGCTGTTGAGAACGGCCTAAAACCCCAACAATGCAAGCAAAACGACCTTTGAAAACATGATGAGCAATGGCTGTTTTTATCGCAATGTTTTCGATAGTTCATTTATAGGGAGTGTATGCATATGTGGGAACGGGGTTGTGGGAATATCGTTCACTGTACCGCCGAAAGGGATTTGGCCTGCAGAGGTGCGAAGACCCGTGAACAGATACTAACCCTTTCCCACATGCAGCTATGTTATGCCTCTTTCCACACTTATTTAGTAATGCAACAACTCGCTTCCAAGATCAAAACCCATACAATGCAAACAAAACGACATTTTAAAGCATGGCGGGCAATTGCTTCTCTTGCCACAATGTGTTCAAGTCTATTGCATAGCTGGGTTGATTCACCCAGGGATCACGAGTGTGTGAACTGACGGGGTGGTATGACTTGAATGATGTTACTTTGTAATGATGTAAATTACAATGCGTATATTATGTCTACTTTTGACTATTGTTGTACAGTATGGGGTGGGATTTCTAAAGTCCAAAATATTATATTTAAAACCCAGAAAAGAGTTGCTAGACTTATATTAAACAAACCTGTTACAATTGCCCGCCATGCTTTAAAATGCTCATTGTAGGGTCTAGAAAAACCGCTCCAATATATTTACCAGAATCAATGTCTTTTAACCAAGAATCGATGAGGTATGTCAGCGCAGTGTGACATGAATGATTCTTTCGAAAACCTGACTGAAATTGTGAATTGTAACGCAATTGTTTGTTACAAAAAGCACTTACTTAACATATCGAAGTTATAAGAAAAGTATTTACAACATTGTTCTCATTTGTTTCAATTTATATATGCTTATTGATACACATATGTTCTGTATGAATGCTGAAATATGTGATATAATGTTGTTTTTAAAATCTGTATTTACTATTTATTTTAACATGATGGTGCTTGTCGTATAATTGAATGAATGATTTGTTAAAAATGAGTTTTGTTACAGAAGACCACATTGTAAATATGACTTTCTACATTTGTTAATTTGTATAAAATGCATAATGTGTTATCTTCTTAAAATAAAGAATTTATTATTATTATTATTATTATTATGTGGAAATCGGCCTAAAACACCCAACAATACAAACAAAACGACCTCTGAAAGCAGGGCGGGCAATTGCTCCCTTTGTCACAGTGTGTTCAGTACTATTGAGTAGCTGGATTGAATTACCCAGGACGCATGAGTATGTGAACAGTGTGGGTGATGTGACATATATGATGTTGAAACCGGCGTAAAACACCCAACAATACAAACAAAACGACCTTTGAAATCATGATTAGCAATGGCTCCTCTTTCCACACTGTTTTCAGTCCTAACGCATAGCTGGGTTGAATCACCCAGGACGCATGGGTATGTGAACAGTGCGTGCGATTTGACATATATGATGTTGAAAACGGCCTAAAATACCCAACAACCCAAAAAAAACATGAGTATGTGCAAACAAAACGACATTTTAAAGCATGGATGGCAATGACTTCTCTTGTCACAATGTGTTCAGGTCTATTGCATAGCTGGGTTGATTCACCCAGGGATCACGAGTGTGTGAACTGACGGGGTGGTATGACTGGAATGATATGGAAAACGGCCTAAAACACCCAACAATACAAACAAAACGACCTTTGAAATCATGATTAGCAATGGCTCATCTTTCCACACTGTCTTCAGTCCTAACGCATAGCTGGGTTGATTCTCCCAGGTCCCATGAGTTTGTGAACTGTGAGAGTGATTGGACATAAATGCTGTTGAAAACGGCCTAAAACCCCGTACAGTGCACTCAAAACGACCGTTGAAAACATGACGAGCAATGGCTCATTATATCACACTGTTTTCAGTCTTATCGCGTAGATTGGTTGATTCACCCAGGAAGCATGTGTGTGTGAGCAGGGAGGGGTATTTAACATAAATGCTGTTGAAAACGGCCTAAAACAACCAACAGCGCAATCAAAACGACCTTTGAAAACATGATAAGCAATGGCTCCTTTTACCACACTGTTTTCAGTCCTATTGCCTAGCTGTGAAGAATCACCCAAAAAACACGAGTATGTGCACTGTGATGGCGATTGGGCATACATGCTGTTGAAAACGGCCTAAAACCCCAACAATGCAAGCAAAACGACCTTTGAAAACATGATGAGCAATGGCTGTTTTTATCACAATGTTTTCGATAGTTCATTTATAGGGAGTGTATGCATATGTGGGAACGGGGTTGTGGGAAAATCGTTCACTGTACCGCCGAAAGGGATTTGGCCTGCAGAGGTGCGAAGACCCGTGAACAGATACTAACCCTTTCCCACATGCAGCTATGTTATGCCTCTTTCCACACTTATTTAGTAATGCAACAACTCGCTTCCAAGATCAAAACCCATACAATGCAAACAAAACGACATTTTAAAGCATGGCGGGCAATTGCTTCTCTTGCCACAATGTGTTCAGGTCTATTGCATAGCTGGGTTGATTCACCCAGGGATCACGAGTGTGTGAACTGACGGGGTGGTATGACTGGAATGATGTGGAAATCGGCCTAAAAGACCCAACAATACAAACAAAACGACCTTTGAAAGCAGGGCGGGCAATTGCTCCCTTTGTCACAGTGTGTTCAGTACTATTGAGTAGCTGGATTGGATTACCCAGGACGCATGAGTATGTGAACAGTGTGGGTGATTTGACATATATGATGTTGAAACCGGCGTAGAACACCCAACAATACAAACAAAACGACCTTTGAAATCATGATTAGCAATGGCTCCTCTTTCCACACTGTTTTCAGTCCTAACGCATAGCTGGGTTGAATCACCCAGGACGCATGGGTATGCGAACAGTGCATGCGATTTGACATATATGATGTTGAAGACGGCGTAAAATACCCAACAACGCAAAAAAACATGAGTATGTGCAAACAAAACGACATTTTAAAGCATGGCGGGCAATTGCTTCTCTTGTCACAATGTGTTCAGGTCTATTGCATAGCTGGGTTGATTCACCCAGGGATCACGAGTGTGTGAACTGACGGGGTGGTATGACTGGAATGATGTGGAAAACGGCCTAAAACACCCAACAATACAAACAAAACGACCTTTGAAATCATGATTAGCAATGGCTCATCTTTCCACACTGTCTTCAGTCCTAACGCATAGCTGGGTTGATTCTCCCAGGTCCCATGAGTTTGTGAACTGTGAGAGTGATTGGACATAAATGCTGTTGAAAACGGCCTAAAACTCCGTACAGTGCACTCAAAACGACCGTTGAAAACATGACGAGCAATGGCTCATTATACCACACTGTTTTCAGTCTTATCGCGTAGATTGGTTGATTCACCCAGGAAGCATGTGTGTGTGAGCAGGGAGGGGTATTTAACATAAATGCTGTTGAAAACGGCCTAAAACAAACCAACAACGCAATCAAAACGACCTTTGAAAACATGATAAGCAATGGCTCCTTTTACCACACTGTTTTCAGTCCTATTGCCTAGCTGTGTAGAATCACCCAAAAAACACGAGTATGTGCACTGTGATGGCGATCGGGCATACATGCTGTTGAAAACGGCCTAAAACCCCAACAATGCAAGTAAAACGACCTTTGAAAACATGATGAGCAATGGCTGTTTTTATCACAATGTTTTCGATAGTTCATTTATAGGAAGTGTATGCATATGTGGGAACGGGGTTGTGGGAAAATCGTTCACTGTACCGCCGAAAGGGATTTGGCCTGCAGAGGTGCGAAGACCCGTGAACAGATACTTACCCTTTCCCACATGCAGCTATGTTATGCCTCTTTCCACACTTATTTAGTAATGCAACAACTCGCTTCCAAGATCAAAACCTATACAATGCAAACAAAACGACATTTTAAAGCATGGCGGGCAATTGCTTCTCTTGCCACAATGTGTTCAGGTCTATTGCATAGCTGGGTTGATTCACCCAGGGATCACGAGTGTGTGAACTGACGGGGTGGTATGACTTGAATGATGTGGAAATCGGCCTAAAAGACCCAACAATACAAACAAAACGACCTTTGAAAGCAGGGCGGGCAATTGCTCCCTTTGTCACAGTGTGTTCAGTACTATTGAGTAGCTGGATTGGATTACCCAGGACGCATGAGTATGTGAACAGTGTGGGTGATTTGACATATATGATGTTGAAACCGGCGTAGAACACCCAACAATACAAACAAAACGACCTTTGAAATCATGATTAGCAATGGCTCCTCTTTCCACACTGTTTTCAGTCCTAACGCATAGCTGGGTTGAATCACCCAGGACGCATGGGTATGCGAACAGTGCATGCGATTTGACATATATGATGTTGAAGACGGCGTAAAATACCCAACAACGCAAAAAAAATGAGTATGTGCAAACAAAACGACATTTTAAAGCATGGCGGGCAATTGCTTCTCTTGTCACAATGTGTTCAGGTCTATTGCATAGCTGGGTTGATTCACCCAGGGATCACGAGTGTGTGAACTGACGGGGTGGTATGACTGGAATGATGTGGAAAACGGCCTAAAACACCCAACAATACAAACAAAACGACCTTTGAAATCATGATTAGCAATGGCTCATCTTTCCACACTGTCTTCAGTCCTAACGCATAGCTGGGTTGATTCTCCCAGGTCCCATGAGTTTGTGAACTGTGAGAGTGATTGGACATAAATGCTGTTGAAAACGGCCTAAAACTCCGTACAGTGCACTCAAAACGACCGTTGAAAACATGACGAGCAATGGCTCATTATACCACACTGTTTTCAGTCTTATCGCGTAGATTGGTTGATTCACCCAGGAAGCATGTGTGTGTGAGCAGGGAGGGGTATTTAACATAAATGCTGTTGAAAACGGCCTAAAACAAACCAACAACGCAATCAAAACGACCTTTGAAAACATGATAAGCAATGGCTCCTTTTACCACACTGTTTTCAGTCCTATTGCCTAGCTGTGTAGAATCACCCAAAAAACACGAGTATGTGCACTGTGATGGCGATCGGGCATACATGCTGTTGAAAACGGCCTAAAACCCCAACAATGCAAGTAAAACGACCTTTGAAAACATGATGAGCAATGGCTGTTTTTATCACAATGTTTTCGATAGTTCATTTATAGGGAGTGTATGCATATGTGGGAACGGGGTTGTGGGAAAATCGTTCACTGTACCGCCGAAAGGGATTTGGCCTGCAGAGGTGCGAAGACCCGTGAACAGATACTTACCCTTTCCCACATGCAGCTATGTTATGCCTCTTTCCACACTTATTTAGTAATGCAACAACTCGCTTCCAAGATCAAAACCTATACAATGCAAACAAAACGACATTTTAAAGCATGGCGGGCAATTGCTTCTCTTGCCACAATGTGTTCAGGTCTATTGCATAGCTGGGTTGATTCACCCAGGGATCACGAGTGTGTGAACTGACGGGGTGGTATGACTTGAATGATGTGGAAATCGGCCTAAAAGACCCAACAATACAAACAAAACGACCTTTGAAAGCAGGGCGGGCAATTGCTCCCTTTGTCACAGTGTGTTCAGTACTATTGAGTAGCTGGATTGGATTACCCAGGACGCATGAGTATGTGAACAGTGTGGGTGATTTGACATATATGATGTTGAAACCGGCGTAGAACACCCAACAATACAAACAAAACGACCTTTGAAATCATGATTAGCAATGGCTCCTCTTTCCACACTGTTTTCAGTCCTAACGCATAGCTGGGTTGAATCACCCAGGACGCATGGGTATGCGAACAGTGCATGCGATTTGACATATATGATGTTGAAGACGGCGTAAAATACCCAACAACGCAAAAAAACATGAGTATGTGCAAACAAAACGACATTTTAAAGCATGGCGGGCAATTGCTTCTCTTGTCACAATGTGTTCAGGTCTATTGCATAGCTGGGTTGATTCACCCAGGGATCACGAGTGTGTGAACTGACGGGGTGGTATGACTGGAATGATGTGGAAAACGGCCTAAAACACCCAACAATACAAACAAAACGACCTTTGAAATCATGATTAGCAATGGCTCATCTTTCCACACTGTCTTCAGTCCTAACGCATAGCTGGGTTGATTCTCCCAGGTCCCATGAGTTTGTGAACTGTGAGAGTGATTGGACATAAATGCTGTTGAAAACGGCCTAAAACTCCGTACAGTGCACTCAAAACGACCGTTGAAAACATGACGAGCAATGGCTCATTATACCACACTGTTTTCAGTCTTATCGCGTAGATTGGTTGATTCACCCAGGAAGCATGTGTGTGTGAGCAGGGAGGGGTATTTAACATAAATGCTGTTGAAAACGGCCTAAAACAAACCAACAACGCAATCAAAACGACCTTTGAAAACATGATAAGCAATGGCTCCTTTTACCACACTGTTTTCAGTCCTATTGCCTAGCTGTGTAGAATCACCCAACAAACACGAGTATGTGCACTGTGATGGCGATCGGGCATACATGCTGTTGAAAACGGCCTAAAACCCCAACAATGCAAGTAAAACGACCTTTGAAAACATGATGAGCAATGGCTGTTTTTATCACAATGTTTTCGATAGTTCATTTATAGGGAGTGTATGCATATGTGGGAACGGGGTTGTGGGAAAATCGTTCACTGTACCGCCGAAAGGGATTTGGCCTGCAGAGGTGCGAAGACCCGTGAACAGATACTTACCCTTTCCCACATGCAGCTATGTTATGCCTCTTTCCACACTTATTTAGTAATGCAACAACTCGCTTCCAAGATCAAAACCTATACAATGCAAACAAAACGACATTTTAAAGCATGGCGGGCAATTGCTTCTCTTGCCACAATGTGTTCAGGTCTATTGCATAGCTGGGTTGATTCACCCAGGGATCACGAGTGTGTGAACTGACGGGGTGGTATGACTTGAATGATGTGGAAATCGGCCTAAAAGACCCAACAATACAAACAAAACGACCTTTGAAAGCAGGGCGGGCAATTGCTCCCTTTGTCACAGTGTGTTCAGTACTATTGAGTAGCTGGATTGGATTACCCAGGACGCATGAGTATGTGAACAGTGTGGGTGATTTGACATATATGATGTTGAAACCGGCGTAGAACACCCAACAATACAAACAAAACGACCTTTGAAATCATGATTAGCAATGGCTCCTCTTTCCACACTGTTTTCAGTCCTAACGCATAGCTGGGTTGAATCACCCAGGACGCATGGGTATGCGAACAGTGCATGCGATTTGACATATATGATGTTGAAGACGGCGTAAAATACCCAACAACGCAAAAAAACATGAGTATGTGCAAACAAAACGACATTTTAAAGCATGGCGGGCAATTGCTTCTCTTGTCACAATGTGTTCAGGTCTATTGCATAGCTGGGTTGATTCACCCAGGGATCACGAGTGTGTGAACTGACGGGGTGGTATGACTGGAATGATGTGGAAAACGGCCTAAAACACCCAACAATACAAACAAAACGACCTTTGAAATCATGATTAGCAATGGCTCATCTTTCCACACTGTCTTCAGTCCTAACGCATAGCTGGGTTGATTCTCCCAGGTCCCATGAGTTTGTGAACTGTGAGAGTGATTGGACATAAATGCTGTTGAAAACGGCCTAAAACTCCGTACAGTGCACTCAAAACGACCGTTGAAAACATGACGAGCAATGGCTCATTATACCACACTGTTTTCAGTCTTATCGCGTAGATTGGTTGATTCACCCAGGAAGCATGTGTGTGTGAGCAGGGAGGGGTATTTAACATAAATGCTGTTGAAAACGGCCTAAAACAACCAACAACGCAATCAAAACGACCTTTGAAAACATGATAAGCAATGGCTCCTTTTACCACACTGTTTTCAGTCCTATTGCCTAGCTGTGTAGAATCACCCAAAAAACACGAGTATGTGCACTGTGATGGCGATCGGGCATACATGCTGTTGAAAACGGCCTAAAACCCCAACAATGCAAGCAAAACGACCTTTGAAAACATGATGAGCAATGGCTGTTTTTATCACAATGTTTTCGATAGTTCATTTATAGGGAGTGTATGCATATGTGGGAACGGGGTTGTGGGAAAATCTTTCACTGTACCGCCGAAAGGGATTTGGCCTGCAGAGGTGCGAAGACCCGTGAACAGATACTAACCCTTTCCCACATGCAGCTATGTTATGCCTCTTTCAACACTTATTTAGTAATGCAACAACTCGCTTCCAAGATCAAAACCCATACAATGCAAACAAAACGACATTTTAAAGCATGGCGGGCAATTGCTTCTCTTGCCACAATGTGTTCAGGTCTATTGCATAGCTGGGTTGATTCACCCAGGGATCACGAGTGTGTGAACTGACGGGGTGGTATGACTTGAATGATGTGGAAATCGGCCTAAAAGACCCAACAATACAAACAAAACGACCTTTGAAAGCAGGGCGGGCAATTGCTCCCTTTGTCACAGTGTGTTCAGTACTATTGAGTAGCTGGATTGGATTACCCAGGACGCATGAGTATGTGAACAGTGTGGGTGATTTGACATATATGATGTTGAAACCGGCGTAGAACACCCAACAATACAAACAAAACGACCTTTGAAATCATGATTAGCAATGGCTCCTCTTTCCACACTGTTTTCAGTCCTAACGCATAGCTGGGTTGAATCACCCAGGACGCATGGGTATGCGAACAGTGCATGCGATTTGACATATATGATGTTGAAGACGGCGTAAAATACCCAACAACGCAAAAAAACATGAGTATGTGCAAACAAAACGACATTTTAAAGCATGGCGGGCAATTGCTTCTCTTGTCACAATGTGTTCAGGTCTATTGCATAGCTGGGTTGATTCACCCAGGGATCACGAGTGTGTGAACTGACGGGGTGGTATGACTGGAATGATGTGGAAAACGGCCTAAAACACCCAACAATACAAACAAAACGACCTTTGAAATCATGATTAGCAATGGCTCATCTTTCCACACTGTCTTCAGTCCTAACGCATAGCTGGGTTGATTCTCCCAGGTCCCATGAGTTTGTGAACTGTGAGAGTGATTGGACATAAATGCTGTTGAAAACGGCCTAAAACTCCGTACAGTGCACTCAAAACGACCGTTGAAAACATGACGAGCAATGGCTCATTATACCACACTGTTTTCAGTCTTATCGCGTAGATTGGTTGATTCACCCAGGAAGCATGTGTGTGTGAGCAGGGAGGGGTATTTAACATAAATGCTGTTGAAAACGGCCTAAAACAAACCAACAACGCAATCAAAACGACCTTTGAAAACATGATAAGCAATGGCTCCTTTTACCACACTGTTTTCAGTCCTATTGCCTAGCTGTGTAGAATCACCCAAAAAACACGAGTATGTGCACTGTGATGGCGATCGGGCATACATGCTGTTGAAAACGGCCTAAAACCCCAACAATGCAAGTAAAACGACCTTTGAAAACATGATGAGCAATGGCTGTTTTTATCACAATGTTTTCGATAGTTCATTTATAGGGAGTGTATGCATATGTGGGAACGGGGTTGTGGGAAAATCGTTCACTGTACCGCCGAAAGGGATTTGGCCTGCAGAGGTGCGAAGACCCGTGAACAGATACTTACCCTTTCCCACATGCAGCTATGTTATGCCTCTTTCCACACTTATTTAGTAATGCAACAACTCGCTTCCAAGATCAAAACCTATACAATGCAAACAAAACGACATTTTAAAGCATGGCGGGCAATTGCTTCTCTTGCCACAATGTGTTCAGGTCTATTGCATAGCTGGGTTGATTCACCAGGGATCACGAGTGTGTGAACTGACGGGGTGGTATGACTTGAATGATGTGGAAATCGGCCTAAAAGACCCAACAATACAAACAAAACGACCTTTGAAAGCAGGGCGGGCAATTGCTCCCTTTGTCACAGTGTGTTCAGTACTATTGAGTAGCTGGATTGGATTACCCAGGACGCATGAGTATGTGAACAGTGTGGGTGATTTGACATATATGATGTTGAAACCGGCGTAGAACACCCAACAATACAAACAAAACGACCTTTGAAATCATGATTAGCAATGGCTCCTCTTTCCACACTGTTTTCAGTCCTAACGCATAGCTGGGTTGAATCACCCAGGACGCATGGGTATGCGAACAGTGCATGCGATTTGACATATATGATGTTGAAGACGGCGTAAAATACCCAACAACGCAAAAAAACATGAGTATGTGCAAACAAAACGACATTTTAAAGCATGGCGGGCAATTGCTTCTCTTGTCACAATGTGTTCAGGTCTATTGCATAGCTGGGTTGATTCACCCAGGGATCACAAGTGTGTGAACTGACGGGGTGGTATGACTGGAATGATGTGGAAAACGGCCTAAAACACCCAACAATACAAACAAAACGACCTTTGAAATCATGATTAGCAATGGCTCATCTTTCCACACTGTCTTCAGTCCTAACGCATAGCTGGGTTGATTCTCCCAGGTCCCATGAGTTTGTGAACTGTGAGAGTGATTGGACATAAATGCTGTTGAAAACGGCCTAAAACTCCGTACAGTGCACTCAAAACGACCGTTGAAAACATGACGAGCAATGGCTCATTATACCACACTGTTTTCAGTCTTATCGCGTAGATTGGTTGATTCACCCAGGAAGCATGTGTGTGTGAGCAGGGAGGGGTATTTAACATAAATGCTGTTGAAAACGGCCTAAAACAACCAACAACGCAATCAAAACGACCTTTGAAAACATGATAAGCAATGGCTCCTTTTACCACACTGTTTTCAGTCCTATTGCCTAGCTGTGTAGAATCACCCAAAAAACACGAGTATGTGCACTGTGATGGCGATCGGGCATACATGCTGTTGAAAACGGCCTAAAACCCCAACAATGCAAGCAAAACGACCTTTGAAAACATGATGAGCAATGGCTGTTTTTATCACAATGTTTTCGATAGTTCATTTATAGGGAGTGTATGCATATGTGGGAACGGGGTTGTGGGAAAATCTTTCACTGTACCGCCGAAAGGGATTTGGCCTGCAGAGGTGCGAAGACCCGTGAACAGATACTAACCCTTTCCCACATGCAGCTATGTTATGCCTCTTTCAACACTTATTTAGTAATGCAACAACTCGCTTCCAAGATCAAAACCCATACAATGCAAACAAAACGACATTTTAAAGCATGGCGGGCAATTGCTTCTCTTGCCACAATGTGTTCAGGTCTATTGCATAGCTGGGTTGATTCACCCAGGGATCACGAGTGTGTGAACTGACGGGGTGGTATGACTTGAATGATGTGGAAATCGGCCTAAAAGACCCAACAATACAAACAAAACGACCTTTGAAAGCAGGGCGGGCAATTGCTCCCTTTGTCACAGTGTGTTCAGTACTATTGAGTAGCTGGATTGGATTACCCAGGACGCATGAGTATGTGAACAGTGTGGGTGATTTGACATATATGATGTTGAAACCGGCGTAGAACACCCAACAATACAAACAAAACGACCTTTGAAATCATGATTAGCAATGGCTCCTCTTTCCACACTGTTTTCAGTCCTAACGCATAGCTGGGTTGAATCACCCAGGACGCATGGGTATGCGAACAGTGCATGCGATTTGACATATATGATGTTGAAGACGGCGTAAAATACCCAACAACGCAAAACAACATGAGTATGTGCAAACAAAACGACATTTTAAAGCATGGCGGGCAATTGCTTCTCTTGTCACAATGTGTTCAGGTCTATTGCATAGCTGGGTTGATTCACCCAGGGATCACGAGTGTGTGAACTGACGGGGTGGTATGACTGGAATGATGTGGAAAACGGCCTAAAACACCCAACAATACAAACAAAACGACCTTTGAAATCATGATTAGCAATGGCTCATCTTTCCACACTGTCTTCAGTCCTAACGCATAGCTGGGTTGATTCTCCCAGGTCCCATGAGTTTGTGAACTGTGAGAGTGATTGGACATAAATGCTGTTGAAAACGGCCTAAAACTCCGTACAGTGCACTCAAAACGACCGTTGAAAACATGACGAGCAATGGCTCATTATACCACACTGTTTTCAGTCTTATCGCGTAGATTGGTTGATTCACCCAGGAAGCATGTGTGTGTGAGCAGGGAGGGGTATTTAACATAAATGCTGTTGAAAACGGCCTAAAACAAACCAACAACGCAATCAAAACGACCTTTGAAAACATGATAAGCAATGGCTCCTTTTACCACACTGTTTTCAGTCCTATTGCCTAGCTGTGTAGAATCACCCAACAAACACGAGTATGTGCACTGTGATGGCGATCGGGCATACATGCTGTTGAAAACGGCCTAAAACCCCAACAATGCAAGTAAAACGACCTTTGAAAACATGATGAGCAATGGCTGTTTTTATCACAATGTTTTCGATAGTTCATTTATAGGGAGTGTATGCATATGTGGGAACGGGGTTGTGGGAAAATCGTTCACTGTACCGCCGAAAGGGATTTGGCCTGCAGAGGTGCGAAGACCCGTGAACAGATACTTACCCTTTCCCACATGCAGCTATGTTATGCCTCTTTCCACACTTATTTAGTAATGCAACAACTCGCTTCCAAGATCAAAACCTATACAATGCAAACAAAACGACATTTTAAAGCATGGCGGGCAATTGCTTCTCTTGCCACAATGTGTTCAGGTCTATTGCATAGCTGGGTTGATTCACCCAGGGATCACGAGTGTGTGAACTGACGGGGTGGTATGACTTGAATGATGTGGAAATCGGCCTAAAAGACCCAACAATACAAACAAAACGACCTTTGAAAGCAGGGCGGGCAATTGCTCCCTTTGTCACAGTGTGTTCAGTACTATTGAGTAGCTGGATTGGATTACCCAGGACGCATGAGTATGTGAACAGTGTGGGTGATTTGACATATATGATGTTGAAACCGGCGTAGAACACCCAACAATACAAACAAAACGACCTTTGAAATCATGATTAGCAATGGCTCCTCTTTCCACACTGTTTTCAGTCCTAACGCATAGCTGGGTTGAATCACCCAGGACGCATGGGTATGCGAACAGTGCATGCGATTTGACATATATGATGTTGAAGACGGCGTAAAATACCCAACAACGCAAAAAAACATGAGTATGTGCAAACAAAACGACATTTTAAAGCATGGCGGGCAATTGCTTCTCTTGTCACAATGTGTTCAGGTCTATTGCATAGCTGGGTTGATTCACCCAGGGATCACGAGTGTGTGAACTGACGGGGTGGTATGACTGGAATGATGTGGAAAACGGCCTAAAACACCCAACAATACAAACAAAACGACCTTTGAAATCATGATTAGCAATGGCTCATCTTTCCACACTGTCTTCAGTCCTAACGCATAGCTGGGTTGATTCTCCCAGGTCCCATGAGTTTGTGAACTGTGAGAGTGATTGGACATAAATGCTGTTGAAAACGGCCTAAAACTCCGTACAGTGCACTCAAAACGACCGTTGAAAACATGACGAGCAATGGCTCATTATACCACACTGTTTTCAGTCTTATCGCGTAGATTGGTTGATTCACCCAGGAAGCATGTGTGTGTGAGCAGGGAGGGGTATTTAACATAAATGCTGTTGAAAACGGCCTAAAACAACCAACAACGCAATCAAAACGACCTTTGAAAACATGATAAGCAATGGCTCCTTTTACCACACTGTTTTCAGTCCTATTGCCTAGCTGTGTAGAATCACCCAAAAAACACGAGTATGTGCACTGTGATGGCGATCGGGCATACATGCTGTTGAAAACGGCCTAAAACCCCAACAATGCAAGCAAAACGACCTTTGAAAACATGATGAGCAATGGCTGTTTTTATCACAATGTTTTCGATAGTTCATTTATAGGGAGTGTATGCATATGTGGGAACGGGGTTGTGGGAAAATCTTTCACTGTACCGCCGAAAGGGATTTGGCCTGCAGAGGTGCGAAGACCCGTGAACAGATACTAACCCTTTCCCACATGCAGCTATGTTATGCCTCTTTCAACACTTATTTAGTAATGCAACAACTCGCTTCCAAGATCAAAACCCATACAATGCAAACAAAACGACATTTTAAAGCATGGCGGGCAATTGCTTCTCTTGCCACAATGTGTTCAGGTCTATTGCATAGCTGGGTTGATTCACCCAGGGATCACGAGTGTGTGAACTGACGGGGTGGTATGACTTGAATGATGTGGAAATCGGCCTAAAAGACCCAACAATACAAACAAAACGACCTTTGAAAGCAGGGCGGGCAATTGCTCCCTTTGTCACAGTGTGTTCAGTACTATTGAGTAGCTGGATTGGATTACCCAGGACGCATGAGTATGTGAACAGTGTGGGTGATTTGACATATATGATGTTGAAACCGGCGTAGAACACCCAACAATACAAACAAAACGACCTTTGAAATCATGATTAGCAATGGCTCCTCTTTCCACACTGTTTTCAGTCCTAACGCATAGCTGGGTTGAATCACCCAGGACGCATGGGTATGCGAACAGTGCATGCGATTTGACATATATGATGTTGAAGACGGCGTAAAATACCCAACAACGCAAAAAAACATGAGTATGTGCAAACAAAACGACATTTTAAAGCATGGCGGGCAATTGCTTCTCTTGTCACAATGTGTTCAGGTCTATTGCATAGCTGGGTTGATTCACCCAGGGATCACGAGTGTGTGAACTGACGGGGTGGTATGACTGGAATGATGTGGAAAACGGCCTAAAACACCCAACAATACAAACAAAACGACCTTTGAAATCATGATTAGCAATGGCTCATCTTTCCACACTGTCTTCAGTCCTAACGCATAGCTGGGTTGATTCTCCCAGGTCCCATGAGTTTGTGAACTGTGAGAGTGATTGGACATAAATGCTGTTGAAAACGGCCTAAAACTCCGTACAGTGCACTCAAAACGACCGTTGAAAACATGACGAGCAATGGCTCATTATACCACACTGTTTTCAGTCTTATCGCGTAGATTGGTTGATTCACCCAGGAAGCATGTGTGTGTGAGCAGGGAGGGGTATTTAACATAAATGCTGTTGAAAACGGCCTAAAACAAACCAACAACGCAATCAAAACGACCTTTGAAAACATGATAAGCAATGGCTCCTTTTACCACACTGTTTTCAGTCCTATTGCCTAGCTGTGTAGAATCACCCAAAAAACACGAGTATGTGCACTGTGATGGCGATCGGGCATACATGCTGTTGAAAACGGCCTAAAACCCCAACAATGCAAGTAAAACGACCTTTGAAAACATGATGAGCAATGGCTGTTTTTATCACAATGTTTTCGATAGTTCATTTATAGGGAGTGTATGCATATGTGGGAACGGGGTTGTGGGAAAATCTTTCACTGTACCGCCGAAAGGGATTTGGCCTGCAGAGGTGCGAAGACCCGTGAACAGATACTAACCCTTTCCCACATGCAGCTATGTTATGCCTCTTTCAACACTTATTTAGTAATGCAACAACTCGCTTCCAAGATCAAAACCCATACAATGCAAACAAAACGACATTTTAAAGCATGGCGGGCAATTGCTTCTCTTGCCACAATGTGTTCAGGTCTATTGCATAGCTGGGTTGATTCACCCAGGGATCACGAGTGTGTGAACTGACGGGGTGGTATGACTTGAATGATGTGGAAATCGGCCTAAAAGACCCAACAATACAAACAAAACGACCTTTGAAAGCAGGGCGGGCAATTGCTCCCTTTGTCACAGTGTGTTCAGTACTATTGAGTAGCTGGATTGGATTACCCAGGACGCATGAGTATGTGAACAGTGTGGGTGATTTGACATATATGATGTTGAAACCGGCGTAGAACACCCAACAATACAAACAAAACGACCTTTGAAATCATGATTAGCAATGGCTCCTCTTTCCACACTGTTTTCAGTCCTAACGCATAGCTGGGTTGAATCACCCAGGACGCATGGGTATGCGAACAGTGCATGCGATTTGACATATATGATGTTGAAGACGGCGTAAAATACCCAACAACGCAAAAAAACATGAGTATGTGCAAACAAAACGACATTTTAAAGCATGGCGGGCAATTGCTTCTCTTGTCACAATGTGTTCAGGTCTATTGCATAGCTGGGTTGATTCACCCAGGGATCACGAGTGTGTGAACTGACGGGGTGGTATGACTGGAATGATGTGGAAAACGGCCTAAAACACCCAACAATACAAACAAAACGACCTTTGAAATCATGATTAGCAATGGCTCATCTTTCCACACTGTCTTCAGTCCTAACGCATAGCTGGGTTGATTCTCCCAGGTCCCATGAGTTTGTGAACTGTGAGAGTGATTGGACATAAATGCTGTTGAAAACGGCCTAAAACTCCGTACAGTGCACTCAAAACGACCGTTGAAAACATGACGAGCAATGGCTCATTATACCACACTGTTTTCAGTCTTATCGCGTAGATTGGTTGATTCACCCAGGAAGCATGTGTGTGTGAGCAGGGAGGGGTATTTAACATAAATGCTGTTGAAAACGGCCTAAAACAAACCAACAACGCAATCAAAACGACCTTTGAAAACATGATAAGCAATGGCTCCTTTTACCACACTGTTTTCAGTCCTATTGCCTAGCTGTGTAGAATCACCCAAAAAACACGAGTATGTGCACTGTGATGGCGATCGGGCATACATGCTGTTGAAAACGGCCTAAAACCCCAACAATGCAAGTAAAACGACCTTTGAAAACATGATGAGCAATGGCTGTTTTTATCACAATGTTTTCGATAGTTCATTTATAGGGAGTGTATGCATATGTGGGAACGGGGTTGTGGGAAAATCGTTCACTGTACCGCCGAAAGGGATTTGGCCTGCAGAGGTGCGAAGACCCGTGAACAGATACTTACCCTTTCCCACATGCAGCTATGTTATGCCTCTTTCCACACTTATTTAGTAATGCAACAACTCGCTTCCAAGATCAAAACCTATACAATGCAAACAAAACGACATTTTAAAGCATGGCGGGCAATTGCTTCTCTTGCCACAATGTGTTCAGGTCTATTGCATAGCTGGGTTGATTCACCCAGGGATCACGAGTGTGTGAACTGACGGGGTGGTATGACTTGAATGATGTGGAAATCGGCCTAAAAGACCCAACAATACAAACAAAACGACCTTTGAAAGCAGGGCGGGCAATTGCTCCCTTTGTCACAGTGTGTTCAGTACTATTGAGTAGCTGGATTGGATTACCCAGGACGCATGAGTATGTGAACAGTGTGGGTGATTTGACATATATGATGTTGAAACCGGCGTAGAACACCCAACAATACAAACAAAACGACCTTTGAAATCATGATTAGCAATGGCTCCTCTTTCCACACTGTTTTCAGTCCTAACGCATAGCTGGGTTGAATCACCCAGGACGCATGGGTATGCGAACAGTGCATGCGATTTGACATATATGATGTTGAAGACGGCGTAAAATACCCAACAACGCAAAAAAACATGAGTATGTGCAAACAAAACGACATTTTAAAGCATGGCGGGCAATTGCTTCTCTTGTCACAATGTGTTCAGGTCTATTGCATAGCTGGGTTGATTCACCCAGGGATCACGAGTGTGTGAACTGACGGGGTGGTATGACTGGAATGATGTGGAAAACGGCCTAAAACACCCAACAATACAAACAAAACGACCTTTGAAATCATGATTAGCAATGGCTCATCTTTCCACACTGTCTTCAGTCCTAACGCATAGCTGGGTTGATTCTCCCAGGTCCCATGAGTTTGTGAACTGTGAGAGTGATTGGACATAAATGCTGTTGAAAACGGCCTAAAACTCCGTACAGTGCACTCAAAACGACCGTTGAAAACATGACGAGCAATGGCTCATTATACCACACTGTTTTCAGTCTTATCGCGTAGATTGGTTGATTCACCCAGGAAGCATGTGTGTGTGAGCAGGGAGGGGTATTTAACATAAATGCTGTTGAAAACGGCCTAAAACAAACCAACAACGCAATCAAAACGACCTTTGAAAACATGATAAGCAATGGCTCCTTTTACCACACTGTTTTCAGTCCTATTGCCTAGCTGTGTAGAATCACCCAAAAAACACGAGTATGTGCACTGTGATGGCGATCGGGCATACATGCTGTTGAAAACGGCCTAAAACCCCAACAATGCAAGTAAAACGACCTTTGAAAACATGATGAGCAATGGCTGTTTTTATCACAATGTTTTCGATAGTTCATTTATAGGGAGTGTATGCATATGTGGGAACGGGGTTGTGGGAAAATCGTTCACTGTACCGCCGAAAGGGATTTGGCCTGCAGAGGTGCGAAGACCCGTGAACAGATACTTACCCTTTCCCACATGCAGCTATGTTATGCCTCTTTCCACACTTATTTAGTAATGCAACAACTCGCTTCCAAGATCAAAACCTATACAATGCAAACAAAACGACATTTTAAAGCATGGCGGGCAATTGCTTCTCTTGCCACAATGTGTTCAGGTCTATTGCATAGCTGGGTTGATTCACCCAGGGATCACGAGTGTGTGAACTGACGGGGTGGTATGACTTGAATGATGTGGAAATCGGCCTAAAAGACCCAACAATACAAACAAAACGACCTTTGAAAGCAGGGCGGGCAATTGCTCCCTTTGTCACAGTGTGTTCAGTACTATTGAGTAGCTGGATTGGATTACCCAGGACGCATGAGTATGTGAACAGTGTGGGTGATTTGACATATATGATGTTGAAACCGGCGTAGAACACCCAACAATACAAACAAAACGACCTTTGAAATCATGATTAGCAATGGCTCCTCTTTCCACACTGTTTTCAGTCCTAACGCATAGCTGGGTTGAATCACCCAGGACGCATGGGTATGCGAACAGTGCATGCGATTTGACATATATGATGTTGAAGACGGCGTAAAATACCCAACAACGCAAAAAAACATGAGTATGTGCAAACAAAACGACATTTTAAAGCATGGCGGGCAATTGCTTCTCTTGTCACAATGTGTTCAGGTCTATTGCATAGCTGGGTTGATTCACCCAGGGATCACGAGTGTGTGAACTGACGGGGTGGTATGACTGGAATGATGTGGAAAACGGCCTAAAACACCCAACAATACAAACAAAACGACCTTTGAAATCATGATTAGCAATGGCTCATCTTTCCACACTGTCTTCAGTCCTAACGCATAGCTGGGTTGATTCTCCCAGGTCCCATGAGTTTGTGAACTGTGAGAGTGATTGGACATAAATGCTGTTGAAAACGGCCTAAAACTCCGTACAGTGCACTCAAAACGACCGTTGAAAACATGACGAGCAATGGCTCATTATACCACACTGTTTTCAGTCTTATCGCGTAGATTGGTTGATTCACCCAGGAAGCATGTGTGTGTGAGCAGGGAGGGGTATTTAACATAAATGCTGTTGAAAACGGCCTAAAACAAACCAACAACGCAATCAAAACGACCTTTGAAAACATGATAAGCAATGGCTCCTTTTACCACACTGTTTTCAGTCCTATTGCCTAGCTGTGTAGAATCACCCAAAAAACACGAGTATGTGCACTGTGATGGCGATCGGGCATACATGCTGTTGAAAACGGCCTAAAACCCCAACAATGCAAGTAAAACGACCTTTGAAAACATGATGAGCAATGGCTGTTTTTATCACAATGTTTTCGATAGTTCATTTATAGGGAGTGTATGCATATGTGGGAACGGGGTTGTGGGAAAATCGTTCACTGTACCGCCGAAAGGGATTTGGCCTGCAGAGGTGCGAAGACCCGTGAACAGATACTTACCCTTTCCCACATGCAGCTATGTTATGCCTCTTTCCACACTTATTTAGTAATGCAACAACTCGCTTCCAAGATCAAAACCTATACAATGCAAACAAAACGACATTTTAAAGCATGGCGGGCAATTGCTTCTCTTGCCACAATGTGTTCAGGTCTATTGCATAGCTGGGTTGATTCACCCAGGGATCACGAGTGTGTGAACTGACGGGGTGGTATGACTTGAATGATGTGGAAATCGGCCTAAAAGACCCAACAATACAAACAAAACGACCTTTGAAAGCAGGGCGGGCAATTGCTCCCTTTGTCACAGTGTGTTCAGTACTATTGAGTAGCTGGATTGGATTACCCAGGACGCATGAGTATGTGAACAGTGTGGGTGATTTGACATATATGATGTTGAAACCGGCGTAGAACACCCAACAATACAAACAAAACGACCTTTGAAATCATGATTAGCAATGGCTCCTCTTTCCACACTGTTTTCAGTCCTAACGCATAGCTGGGTTGAATCACCCAGGACGCATGGGTATGCGAACAGTGCATGCGATTTGACATATATGATGTTGAAGACGGCGTAAAATACCCAACAACGCAAAAAAACATGAGTATGTGCAAACAAAACGACATTTTAAAGCATGGCGGGCAATTGCTTCTCTTGTCACAATGTGTTCAGGTCTATTGCATAGCTGGGTTGATTCACCCAGGGATCACGAGTGTGTGAACTGACGGGGTGGTATGACTGGAATGATGTGGAAAACGGCCTAAAACACCCAACAATACAAACAAAACGACCTTTGAAATCATGATTAGCAATGGCTCATCTTTCCACACTGTCTTCAGTCCTAACGCATAGCTGGGTTGATTCTCCCAGGTCCCATGAGTTTGTGAACTGTGAGAGTGATTGGACATAAATGCTGTTGAAAACGGCCTAAAACTCCGTACAGTGCACTCAAAACGACCGTTGAAAACATGACGAGCAATGGCTCATTATACCACACTGTTTTCAGTCTTATCGCGTAGATTGGTTGATTCACCCAGGAAGCATGTGTGTGTGAGCAGGGAGGGGTATTTAACATAAATGCTGTTGAAAACGGCCTAAAACAACCAACAACGCAATCAAAACGACCTTTGAAAACATGATAAGCAATGGCTCCTTTTACCACACTGTTTTCAGTCCTATTGCCTAGCTGTGTAGAATCACCCAAAAAACACGAGTATGTGCACTGTGATGGCGATCGGGCATACATGCTGTTGAAAACGGCCTAAAACCCCAACAATGCAAGCAAAACGACCTTTGAAAACATGATGAGCAATGGCTGTTTTTATCACAATGTTTTCGATAGTTCATTTATAGGGAGTGTATGCATATGTGGGAACGGGGTTGTGGGAAAATCTTTCACTGTACCGCCGAAAGGGATTTGGCCTGCAGAGGTGCGAAGACCCGTGAACAGATACTAACCCTTTCCCACATGCAGCTATGTTATGCCTCTTTCAACACTTATTTAGTAATGCAACAACTCGCTTCCAAGATCAAAACCCATACAATGCAAACAAAACGACATTTTAAAGCATGGCGGGCAATTGCTTCTCTTGCCACAATGTGTTCAGGTCTATTGCATAGCTGGGTTGATTCACCCAGGGATCACGAGTGTGTGAACTGACGGGGTGGTATGACTTGAATGATGTGGAAATCGGCCTAAAAGACCCAACAATACAAACAAAACGACCTTTGAAAGCAGGGCGGGCAATTGCTCCCTTTGTCACAGTGTGTTCAGTACTATTGAGTAGCTGGATTGGATTACCCAGGACGCATGAGTATGTGAACAGTGTGGGTGATTTGACATATATGATGTTGAAACCGGCGTAGAACACCCAACAATACAAACAAAACGACCTTTGAAATCATGATTAGCAATGGCTCCTCTTTCCACACTGTTTTCAGTCCTAACGCATAGCTGGGTTGAATCACCCAGGACGCATGGGTATGCGAACAGTGCATGCGATTTGACATATATGATGTTGAAGACGGCGTAAAATACCCAACAACGCAAAAAAACATGAGTATGTGCAAACAAAACGACATTTTAAAGCATGGCGGGCAATTGCTTCTCTTGTCACAATGTGTTCAGGTCTATTGCATAGCTGGGTTGATTCACCCAGGGATCACGAGTGTGTGAACTGACGGGGTGGTATGACTGGAATGATGTGGAAAACGGCCTAAAACACCCAACAATACAAACAAAACGACCTTTGAAATCATGATTAGCAATGGCTCATCTTTCCACACTGTCTTCAGTCCTAACGCATAGCTGGGTTGATTCTCCCAGGTCCCATGAGTTTGTGAACTGTGAGAGTGATTGGACATAAATGCTGTTGAAAACGGCCTAAAACTCCGTACAGTGCACTCAAAACGACCGTTGAAAACATGACGAGCAATGGCTCATTATACCACACTGTTTTCAGTCTTATCGCGTAGATTGGTTGATTCACCCAGGAAGCATGTGTGTGTGAGCAGGGAGGGGTATTTAACATAAATGCTGTTGAAAACGGCCTAAAACAAACCAACAACGCAATCAAAACGACCTTTGAAAACATGATAAGCAATGGCTCCTTTTACCACACTGTTTTCAGTCCTATTGCCTAGCTGTGTAGAATCACCCAAAAAACACGAGTATGTGCACTGTGATGGCGATCGGGCATACATGCTGTTGAAAACGGCCTAAAACCCCAACAATGCAAGTAAAACGACCTTTGAAAACATGATGAGCAATGGCTGTTTTTATCACAATGTTTTCGATAGTTCATTTATAGGGAGTGTATGCATATGTGGGAACGGGGTTGTGGGAAAATCGTTCACTGTACCGCCGAAAGGGATTTGGCCTGCAGAGGTGCGAAGACCCGTGAACAGATACTTACCCTTTCCCACATGCAGCTATGTTATGCCTCTTTCCACACTTATTTAGTAATGCAACAACTCGCTTCCAAGATCAAAACCTATACAATGCAAACAAAACGACATTTTAAAGCATGGCGGGCAATTGCTTCTCTTGCCACAATGTGTTCAGGTCTATTGCATAGCTGGGTTGATTCACCCAGGGATCACGAGTGTGTGAACTGACGGGGTGGTATGACTTGAATGATGTGGAAATCGGCCTAAAAGACCCAACAATACAAACAAAACGACCTTTGAAAGCAGGGCGGGCAATTGCTCCCTTTGTCACAGTGTGTTCAGTACTATTGAGTAGCTGGATTGGATTACCCAGGACGCATGAGTATGTGAACAGTGTGGGTGATTTGACATATATGATGTTGAAACCGGCGTAGAACACCCAACAATACAAACAAAACGACCTTTGAAATCATGATTAGCAATGGCTCCTCTTTCCACACTGTTTTCAGTCCTAACGCATAGCTGGGTTGAATCACCCAGGACGCATGGGTATGCGAACAGTGCATGCGATTTGACATATATGATGTTGAAGACGGCGTAAAATACCCAACAACGCAAAAAAACATGAGTATGTGCAAACAAAACGACATTTTAAAGCATGGCGGGCAATTGCTTCTCTTGTCACAATGTGTTCAGGTCTATTGCATAGCTGGGTTGATTCACCCAGGGATCACGAGTGTGTGAACTGACGGGGTGGTATGACTGGAATGATGTGGAAAACGGCCTAAAACACCCAACAATACAAACAAAACGACCTTTGAAATCATGATTAGCAATGGCTCATCTTTCCACACTGTCTTCAGTCCTAACGCATAGCTGGGTTGATTCTCCCAGGTCCCATGAGTTTGTGAACTGTGAGAGTGATTGGACATAAATGCTGTTGAAAACGGCCTAAAACTCCGTACAGTGCACTCAAAACGACCGTTGAAAACATGACGAGCAATGGCTCATTATACCACACTGTTTTCAGTCTTATCGCGTAGATTGGTTGATTCACCCAGGAAGCATGTGTGTGTGAGCAGGGAGGGGTATTTAACATAAATGCTGTTGAAAACGGCCTAAAACAAACCAACAACGCAATCAAAACGACCTTTGAAAACATGATAAGCAATGGCTCCTTTTACCACACTGTTTTCAGTCCTATTGCCTAGCTGTGTAGAATCACCCAAAAAACACGAGTATGTGCACTGTGATGGCGATCGGGCATACATGCTGTTGAAAACGGCCTAAAACCCCAACAATGCAAGTAAAACGACCTTTGAAAACATGATGAGCAATGGCTGTTTTTATCACAATGTTTTCGATAGTTCATTTATAGGGAGTGTATGCATATGTGGGAACGGGGTTGTGGGAAAATCGTTCACTGTACCGCCGAAAGGGATTTGGCCTGCAGAGGTGCGAAGACCCGTGAACAGATACTTACCCTTTCCCACATGCAGCTATGTTATGCCTCTTTCCACACTTATTTAGTAATGCAACAACTCGCTTCCAAGATCAAAACCTATACAATGCAAACAAAACGACATTTTAAAGCATGGCGGGCAATTGCTTCTCTTGCCACAATGTGTTCAGGTCTATTGCATAGCTGGGTTGATTCACCCAGGGATCACGAGTGTGTGAACTGACGGGGTGGTATGACTTGAATGATGTGGAAATCGGCCTAAAAGACCCAACAATACAAACAAAACGACCTTTGAAAGCAGGGCGGGCAATTGCTCCCTTTGTCACAGTGTGTTCAGTACTATTGAGTAGCTGGATTGGATTACCCAGGACGCATGAGTATGTGAACAGTGTGGGTGATTTGACATATATGATGTTGAAACCGGCGTAGAACACCCAACAATACAAACAAAACGACCTTTGAAATCATGATTAGCAATGGCTCCTCTTTCCACACTGTTTTCAGTCCTAACGCATAGCTGGGTTGAATCACCCAGGACGCATGGGTATGCGAACAGTGCATGCGATTTGACATATATGATGTTGA